>JANZLF010000221.1:27111568-27121888 GCA_026546835.1 Erythroxylum foetidum
TTTTCTTCCTTCTGTTTTTCTTCCTTCTGCTTTTCTTCCTTCTGTTTTTCTTCCTTCTGCTTTTGTTTCGTCTGTTTTTCTTCCTTCTGTTTTTCTTCCTTCTGTTTTTGTTTCGTCTGTTTTTCTTCGCGTCCATCTACTTTTCATTTGTATATTTCTCTTTGTTTATTATCAAAATTAATTAATACGTAAAGTCTGGTTTGACTTAACAATGGTTTGCAAGTATCTTTAGTGGATAAATCAAATGATTATACTCTCACCATAATTTATCAAAAACTTGCCCATCGTAGCTCTGTTGATAAATGTATTGACCAAATTATGACGCTTCTTTAAAAGTTAGGCATGAAGATGCTTAGTAGCTTTTTTAGTGAGCAGATCCCAGTTTTTCTTTTAATGAATAAAAATGTCCCACCATCACTCAGTTCATTATAGATAAGAAAAATAATCGTCGTATAAAGAGTTAAATATTTTTTAAGTTTTATTAAATCTATCATCATGCATACATGTTTCATGATTTTATACAAAGTTTCAATATTGTTGACTAGTATGCTCATTCTTTAATAATGTATTTTTCAGACATAATTACCACAAAATGAATCCACTCATTTTGCTCTTGACTAATAACAAATTGAAAATTTGAGAAAATTTTAATGAATAGAGACGTAACTTTGACATTATTCTTAAATATAAACGAATTTAATAGGTATTAATTAAAAATGAGCTTGCAACTCCAGGTAGAGATTAACCTCCTGAGCAAGTTCAACAACATGAGCGATGACCGAATATTGATAAGATTATTAAGTGCTATATTCTAGCTTCTGTCAGCGGTATGTTGCAAAAGTAAATTTCTTGTATAAAAACTACTAATGCAATGGTCCATCACTTATATGAGATATTTGGTATGAGGACCAGGTCTGCAAGGGTGAAAGTTATCCAATCATTTCATAATCTCAGACAAAAACCTTGTGTAAGTTAATGAATACTCTTCAGAATATGAAAGAGATATTGAATACAAGATACAATATAAAGACATGTATACTTACCATGGGGCATGTTCTCATCATAGAAATGAACACCTTACCATGCACTTATCCATATTTAAAAGTGATGCATTTTGTAACCTTTTGGTCCTTTTTTATAGGTGAACACTAGTCTGCCTTTAAAACGATACAGAGGCATGTATTTTATGTCATTAGTGTTGAGTCAAAATGACTTTACATATATATGATTTTGATGAATAACAATGAAGAAGAAAAAGAAGACGAAGAATGAGAATGAAAATAAAAAGAAAAAGCAGACGCAGATTGAAAAACAGATGGAGAAATAAAAAAGCAGACGCATATTGAAAAGCAAACGCAGAAGTGAAAAGCAGACGTAAAATGAAAAGCAGACACAGAAGTGAAAAGCAGACGCAAAATGAAAAGCAGACGTAGAAGTGAAAAGCAGATGCAAAAAAGCCAACGCAGAAAAACAGACGTAGAAACACAGACACAGAAAAGAAGACGCAGAAAAACAGACACAGAAACACAGACGTAAAAAAGCAGATGCAGAAAAACAGACGTAGAAACACAAACGCAGAAAAGCAGACGCAAGAGTCAGTTCGAGTTAGTTACATAACTCAATTGATTAACTGTTTCTTTCAAGATTCAAGATTCAAGAAACAAGATTCAAGAAGTAAGAATCAAGAAGTAGTTACAGACGAAGACTATAAATATGAGTCGAAGTCGAAGATTGCGAAATTAGTTGATTCACGTATACACGAACGAAAAAGCTTGTTTGTGAGATTACTGTGCGAATTAGCTGAGAGCTAGTATTACTGTAACAAAGTTTAAACACTTTTGTAAGAAAGTAGTACAGATAGCCTGTAGAGGCTAAGAGTGAAAGAATACGGAGTGTAGAGACTTGAAGAGGCTCAGAAAGAATACTTGTAAACATTGAAGAGATAGTGAAATCTCAGAAAGACTTTTGAGGACTGGAAGTAGCCCATGGTTTGGGGTGAACCAGTATAAAATTGTTGTGTCGACTTCTCTCTACTCTATCTCTCTTTAAGTTCAAAGTTTTGTTATTACTTAGATTTCGAAACAAGTTTTCAAAGTTTTGATTAATTCGAACTTACCGAAGTTTCTGTGAAAAGAACTTGATTTTAACAAAACGTTCTTTGAAAGAGTTTTCAAAAAGGGGAATACACAATTCAACCCCCTTCTCATGTATTCGTTATTGTATTATAAGCATTGTACTAACATGTGATTCACTTCATAGTTGGTCGATCTACTGTTTCCAATTGGTTATTCCAATTCGGTCTATTCTTCCCATATCCTCCTCAACCTCTACCACGTCCTTTGTTCCTAACAGATGTATGAAAGACCTCTCAACTGGCTTGTGATGTTTGAGCCTGGTTGAGAGGGCAATTGACTTTCTTATGCTTAGTAATACCACAGTAAAAACAAGCTCTCATTGCCCTTCTGTAAACACTCCATTAATGTACAGAACAATCAGGGCACTCTGGGGATTCAGAACTTTGACCTCTAAACGACCCCCTATTAGAAACAGCTGAAGATGGAAAGTTTTGTCACCTTCCCCGTGTCACAAATGTTTGAGTATTTTTCGGTGCAGAAGTAGTACCTTCCCAACTTCGTTTCCCCAAGGATCGGCCTCCTCTACCAAAACCCCTTTTCTTACTCCTTTCTCTCCTAACCATCTCTCGTCTCTCAATTTTCATTACAGCCTGTACCAGCTGATGGTACGTCACTTGCTGCAACAGAGTAATTGCTGCCAGATGCTCCTTGATGAAACCATGCAATCCATCCTCAAACTGGTGACATCAGAACCCCTCAATAAGTACAGATTTAGGGGCATACTTACTGAGTCGATTGACATTGGAACCCCTCAATAAGTATAGATTCAGGGGCATACTTACTGAGTCGATTAAACTCTTGTTCATACTCAGCAATTGATATGTTTCTCTTCTTCAAGTTCAGAAATTACTTCCATTTATCCTTTTTGTAAGCCTTTGTCACATACTTAGCTTTAAATTCTTAGGCAAAAAAATCCCAAGTTAGAGGAACCGGCAGTTGAGGACTCCTCATAATGAATTTCCACCATTCATAAGCTACTTTCTGCAGAAGGGAGATAGTACAGTGCACTATCTACTTAACTGGACAACTGATCTCATCCAACACCCTCTTCACCTTCTTAATCCAAAACTCAACCCTTTTAAATTCTTCAAGAGATGTCCTAGTAAATTCTTCGGCTCCATACTTCCTCAGTTGATCAATTGGAGCCTTAGTTGCTATCATCCGATGTAGCAACATCATATCTTAGGATAACTTAATCAAAGCCTCTCTCTGAGCTATAGGAGGAGGTGGCATCCCAGTTTTACCTCAATTGACCCACCCCGGAGGGTCCAAGTATTTCTGGACGAGTTTGCTCCAACTAATTGCTCTCAATAACTTCGTCAACAGAGTCGCGAGATCTTTCCATCGTAAATTCTATAGACAAAACATGGGGCACCGCATTAGGCCAAAACACAACTTGTACACTTAATAGAAGCAATTGTTAAGCACTGGTTAAACTAGAATCTCCTAAACCAAGCTTTGATACCAAAAAAGTGATATGCCCTAATACCCCTTGGGAGTATATTGCGAGTGCCATACACATAGAACACAATGAATGCGAAACATTTTGAAACATACAAAACACATTTTACATGCATTACCAGAATCTCAACAAACATACATCGCATAACATAATTTCAATAACCAACCTGAATTAAGGTTATTACAACCCTTCAAAATAAAATTCAGGAGTCTTATACATCAGATACAAGTCCAAAAATAATATCAAAAATACATTTGAGAAAAACAAAAATTAGACTCCATTTTCCATCGCGGTTGTCTTGTCCTAGTCCCTACATCCTTCTTTCTGAACCTACACAGGGCAAATCCATTATGTTAAACATATAGCTTAGTAAGTAACAACTAAACTATAAGTCAACAATAGATATATAAATTTAGAACAAAACAGAGTTTTATAAATAACAGAATTGCTCAACACAAGAGGGTATAAACCCTTCAAAAACATAATACAATTTAGCTCATGCCAAAATCAAACTGATATCAGAGTACAAAATCATAAGACTGTTAAATCCATTTACATAAGCAGGTAACGGGACTTATACATAAGAGATTGAAGTCTCGATATCGAAGTGCCTCAGAAGAGACCGAAGTCTCGACACCTAAGTGTCAATATCAGAAGACATCGAAGTCTCAATAATAGAAGTCATCGAAGTGTCGATAATAGAACACATCAAAGTGTCACAGAAGTAACTACAGACCCTTCTAGGCATGTTTGTTTACCCACAACTACAACTTAGCAGAATCATAACAGAAATGTCTAAAATTCAAATCATATATCAATCCAACAGCTTTGCAAATCATTCAATAGATCAAAAGTAGTAGCAAACAAAACAGTAAAAGCAAAACTATCAAATTCAACCTTCTAAATTACTTACAAAGTTTACCGTCTAAATTACTTACAAAAGCTCTATGTTTGCTTATTACCTCAAAGTCCCAAATATATCTGGAATCGGTTTCTCTATGGGTTCCTCTAAAACATTTAATATAAATAAATATCACTATTGTGCACAATTATGCACATTCATGTATACTGAATATGTATGATGCATGTTCATAACAAATTTCGGGTTTCTTATTCTTAATCTTGACACATTAACAATCAAGAGAAGCCATACGAAATTTTTCAATCCAGATTTATTTCACAACCAACTTTCAGGTCCACTTTGTTCAATTATTATCATCAGGTAGGTAAGGTAATTAAGTAATACTTGCTTCTAGAAAGTTGTCCCTATTTGGCTTAGGTTTCCAATGATACTAAGTTCATCCAATTTGGGTCAGTATACTGAAAGTTATTCCTAAAAGATTTAAGACTGATCTTAAACTTCAATAGAATTCTTATCTCGACTTCCAATCAGATTCTGAAATTCTTAGAGGTAGAATTAGGATTCCATCACTTGAGACAATTTTTATCCTTATGAATGTAGTTTAATTCATAATAATAATCACTCCATTTGGAAATCCACAGATCCAGAAATAAGTAAATTACATAATTATGTTCAGTAAAAACATCCCAGTTATCATACTTCAGCACATTCACACTTTCATCTTAAATTCTTCAATCAATTAAATTCAGAAAAAAAAATTAGTAGAGATGAAGATTAATATCTTATGAATCCATTGCTTCAATTCCCAAATCAATTGGATATTGGGTGAAGAAATTATAGCCAAAAGAAGTAAAGGTGTTTAGGGTGAGTTAAACCCCTTTGGTTATACCAATAGTGTCATCGTCGTGCTTAAGCATGACGGTGATATCCAAGCACGAGTGTGACTTCCCATCCTACCAAACAAAGTCACCGTCGTGCTTAAGCATGAAGGTGACTTCTACTCAGCTACAAATTGCATCTTCTTCCTCTCTTCCATTTTTCTCTAACTCTTCCCAAAACAGACTCTTGGGTCACTTTTACCCAATCCTTTGACAATAAAAACAAAGGATTTAGGCCAAATTTTCTTCTAAAAAATTGTCAATTTATGTCTTAAATTTCTAATGACACCAATTTTATGCAATGTGATTCAGTATTTTGAAAGTTATCCCCAAAATACTACATACTATTCACAATAGTGCAGAATCCAGAAACTCCATTTCAAGCCAAATTATGACATACTTAGTGACAGAAATCAAATTTGACTCTTTCATGAAAGTTGTAGATGTATCTTTCTACTTTAATCTGGATCTAACTTCATTCAACTTAGATGTTCATAGATCAAGTTATGCCTTAAATATAGATGTATGTTCAATAAAATGCTGCCTATATTATTTTCCAATGACCATAACCCTTCATCTTGTTAATCATATCACCAAATTTGCTTGTTCTTTCACAACTCACCCATGCATCAACACCATTATGCATGCAGCAATCCACAAGAATGAAAATATACACCATTCACGCATGCACCCATTTAAAACATTAAAACATGCATAAAACTTACTTGTCTTAAGTTTCTCTCACTTCAACAAAAAATTTCCAGAAACTAATAGATTTTGGTGTTGGATTACAAAAAGATTTTGTAACAATAAAGACCCTCAAATGGCAGAAGACTCGAAATATGTAAAGTGGGTGAGACAATAACATCAAAATTGCATAAGTTAAGTGTTTAAACAATGGATGAGCAAGAAGGAAGGTAGTGTTTTCGGTGGAGACAAAACGAAGTAGTTGTAGAAACTTTCCTTCCTAAACTACGTGTATACTTTGCATGTAATTCACGTGTCATTCAATTAAGACTACCACATGTCACCACACATGCAAACCATTTGTCAATATTAAATTAATCCATGTGTCACACTAGGATTGGTCCAAATTTCAATACTTTTCTAAAATTCACCAAAAATTCCAAAATATCCAAAATACACCAAAATGGCCAAATCACATTTTTAATCACATTCAACAAGTCAATTATACCTAAAAAAATATCATGAATGCATGCAAAATAATTGTATGTATCCAAAATGCTTATGCACAAATAAGCAAATATTCAAATATGTAGATCATAAAATATACTAAATTTACTTAATATTCTAACCCCTAGTATGGGGTGTTACATCAGCACCATGATAGTAAGATGAAAGAGGTTGAAATGAATAGCACTAAAATATATAGTACCTTATTGGAATTGTTCCATTTAATTTTGCCTACTTAAAAACATAATTATGGACTACAAATAAAGGCTTAATTATAGTATGATAATAGTTGTCATAAGAAGAAAAATGATTGCATGACTTTTCTTACCTATATGTGATATGATAAAGATCATACATATTTCTAATTCATGCTTATGAGTATTTGATATTGAATTTAGATTCAACATTATTGTAATGTTCAGTGCATGGTTAGAAATAGATTATTACGTACAAGTATTTGATCCAATTTTATACAAAGAGTTTGTATGTGTTGGATAAAAGGATACTTATGCTTAATATAAGTGGTTAGAATTAAAAGTTGGATAACCGAGATAATCCTTTTATGCCATATTATTTAAATCCACATAATGAGAATCATAAAGTTACATACTAGGATATATGTATCCTTTTGATTATGAATTGTATGGAACTTATATAGTTAAAGAATAACCAAATCAACCTTTGGTGAAAGGAAGGTGATGGTATTGAATTGTTAAATATTATACATGTGATGTATTGGATGGAATAACAATTTATAAAATGATGATACTTATATTTTATTAAATTACTAATGACTTTATGAGATATAGTCATATGTATTAAATGAAATAAAGATTTAAAATTTTGAAAAGTTCAAATTGTTTAAATCTAAGAAGCAATTAAACATTGAGAATGCTGAAGCACTTCGATGAGATAGTTGTGGTGAGTTTTATGTTTTCGATTATCTATAGGGAATTTGGTGAATACCTTCACAAATAAATTTATAAGAGTATGGATTTATTATGTATAGGAGAAAAAAACAATATAAGATATTGTAAGATGCAATATTATTTCTTCTATAGCTATACCTAGTATAATGACTTACCTTCTATAGTTCCAGTTAAATCAAATTAGCAAGATTTCATATTAGATATGAAATGCTAAGTCTTTGAAAGAGTCAGAGTTAATGATTTAAATATGTAATGCTTAGTTGAAACATATATTATCCATTAAGTTTAGAACTAAATTGGGTAATAAAAGGTTATGAGGTATCCAAAGAGTTGGTGACAGTGCGTGTCGAGTGCACTGCAAAATTTACTTGACTCTGCACACTAAAATTTGTAGTTGTGGTAAGTCAGGATCAAATCTACAGTGAATGTTCGGGTAATTTTAGTACTGAAAATAATTGATGCAAGAAAAGTATATAAGGGTTTTTGGTTTTCGAACAATTTAGAAAATTAAAGCAAAATTAAACTATCGAAAACAAATTAAAACGAACAATAAAAAATGAGAAAAGTGTCGAGTATAAGTAAGGTCCGGTTCTAGGGTCAATCTCGGCCTAAGCACAATCAAGCATATTCCCTCATTCTAAAGTCTTTACAATTCTTTTCGGACTATTAATCTGAGACTAATAGAACGCTCAACAAATCTCGGTTTTCCCTCAAATTGAATTTAATCAAGATACGATCATTAATTAAAACTAACCACCGAATAACCTAGGATACGATCTTTAGATTCAATTTGACAGTCGCATTAAGAATTAAAAAACGATCAATATAGGCAGTAACCTCACACGCTCGGGTTATCTAACCTAAATCATGTTGTTCTTAACGATTAATGATCGTTAGATGCTACTCACAAATATTAAAAGTAATGATTACGGATCACAATTAATATTTTAGCAATAGGTTCAAAATAAAACGATCAAAATATTATATTAGGATCATTAATTTCAAATCCATCCAAATCAATACCAACAACACAACAATCCGAAAATAAATCATAACAATCCAAAAATAAATTACAACTTTAAAATGAAAAAAATAGCTTAACCGTGACTTGGCGTCGATGTCCCCATTGAAACGGTGTCGGAAACTAGCCTTCTATGTTCATTATTTTGCTCAAAAAATGAGTCATAATTGTCATGTAAACTATCAGTCCAAGTTACCTTCCTCTACCTCCGATACTCAAATTGAAACAAGAAAAAATGCAGAAGCAGGTTAGCTCCACCAGCTTCTTTCCTTGCTCTTCATTTCTTCCTCTGCATTTTTCTCCTCACGCTAACCTATTCCTCGCCCTTTTACTGTAGGTTGATAAGACAATTAAGGGTCACTTCTCAATGTAAAACCCTTGCTCCTACGTTTTTGCTCCTGGACGAGACGTTTTACGCTGTTTAAACACAGCGTCCTGCGTTCTCCCTTGCTTCCTTGAGCTCTGCATTTAGCGCAGCTGTCTACGTTTCATGCAGGATACCTGCGTGAAACATAGTCGTCCCTTGTTGTGAGATGCAGCGTTTTGGCTGCTTGAATGAAGCATCAACGCTACCAAAATCTTTTCTTTTTTTTTTCTCAATTCCTTGCATTAAAATTTATCTTCTTCTTTGTCTTCCAATTTTCATCTTTTAAATTTTTTTTGTCTACTCCATGAAGATAATTGAGTACTGATCTTTAGAAAATGTCCCAAATGAGGTACTTTTGAATTATTTTAATTTCTTTGCTCCGAAATTATACCTGAAATCAAATATAAATTAAAGTGAGTATTTTAGGCATTTTTATGTCAATAATTGCTAAGTGCAAATGATTAAATATATCAACAATTAAACGCCTATCAACTAATCATCCAAATTTCTCCCCCTTGGGACAAAAAAATGCCAAAAAGTAAGATGAATAGTCACACATATATCTTGACATCTCCACCTGAATGTAACATTCACCACAAACAATCCGATATCTCCCCCTTGTGACAAAATAGTATCAAAAAGCATAATCATAATAATCAACCATAGATGCAGCGGAAGAACATAAGCACGCCAATATGACAATTTAACACCATTCAAAACACTGAGAGATATGCCCGAAAGAGAGAGACATACCCGAGCGAGATCCATACTGAAGAGAGAGCTGAAGAGTATTTGGTAGAGTCAAAAAGAAGTCAGAATGCAAACTACTAAAAAAATGAGACAACAATAGCAACAAACAAAAAACTAAAGAACAAAAAATCTTTTCTTTTCTTTTTCGTTTCATTTTTATTTTCATTTTTTAACAACAGAAAACTTTAAAAATGTAAAGCACACTGTCTTTATGCCCCTTGAAGAAATTCAAAACTGGTCTTTTTCTTTAGCTTGAATGAAGATGTGTAACACAAGTAGCCTGCAAGTTCTCGATAATAAACCCTTTTTCTTTCTCTTATTTTTCTTCTTTCGCTCACATCTCCAATAATATTTTCTGCTAGATGATTTCTTCGGATTCGAGATGAAGAACCTCGGTTTAAATCAACTTCCATTGTTTTGATTGGTTCATTATCTGAAGTAACTAAAAGTTCTTCAGTTCGTGTAGTTACTTCCTCAGCAGCAACTAACTGCAAATCAATTTCTGTAGTTACTTCCTCAGCAATAACTAACTGCAAATTTGGGCATTTTCTTGTTTTTCCTTCATTACATTTCTGTGTTTGTACTTGACCGTTTCTAATCCAAGCTTGCTTCGATACCATGGGATGCTACTGGAAATTTAATGGAGAGCGTCTAGATTTTCCGTTTTGACCCCTTTGAAATATCATTTGTAGTAATTGATAACATCTTGGTCTTATATGTCC
>JANZLF010000221.1:27179226-27192490 GCA_026546835.1 Erythroxylum foetidum
TTGTTTCAAACAGTGTAATTGAATTCAATTCTAATATTACTATATTTGTTCCAAACAGTATAAATTGAATTCAATTCCAACTTCATTAATGTAATTGAATTCAATTCAATAATGAATTCAATTCGAAAGTTAGCCAAAAAGACGTTTATTGTAACACTTGTTAAAAAAAGAAGAAGAAAAGAGAACGACCCAACAAAAAGGCGAACAGCTTATACAAGTGAGAAATGGTGGAGGATGCTTGGCATAGATGAGATGACAAGCCAGTAAATGTTCTGAAGTCAAAGCCAAACCAAACTCTTTCACTCACTTATATATAATACCATCGATCAATTATACAGTTACGCAATTGCCTTCCTCTCTTGTTTTGCTAAGCTTTAAATAAAGAAAAATATAATAAAAAAGATAATACAAGTGTTTGCTGCGGCTGGCTTTCTTTGTTTGTGGAAAGAAAATCAGATTTATTGCTCCTCGTTTGTTGGTTGAATTGCAAATGGCTGAATTGGTGGAGCTACCAAGTCGACTCGCAATCCTTCCCTTTAGAAATAAGGTTCTTTTACCAGGAGCTATAATTCGTATTCGCTGTACTTCTCCCAGCAGGTGATGAATCATCCTCTTAATTATTACACGTTTTCGTGTTTTCTTTTTTTTTTCCCTCCACTGCGGAGGAGGGGGTTGTTAGTTATCTCTTCTTGTTTTGATCTAAAACATTTCAGTGTGAAATTGGTGGAACAAGAGCTATGGCAGCGAGAGGAGAAGGGTATGATCGGTATTTTACCGGTCCGAGATTCTGCCGCCGAGGTGACATCCTCCGCGTCCACGCCACTACCACAAAGTAAAAATACATATGCGTTTGTGTATTTTATGTTTTCACTGTACCCATTGACTTTGTTGGAATTATTATTAATTTCTTATTTGAAAATTTTGAGATTAGGTGGCGGCGGCGGTGGCGGTGGCGGTGGTGATTCCGGTGACAAGGCCTCCAGAATTCAAGCGGGCTCGTCGGACGGGAAAAATCAACAGGAAGTTATTCATTGGCACAACAGGTTATCTTTAATTCATATTATCTTTTGACTTTTGAATTTGGCCACTTTTTGTAATCTTAATTAATATGTTTTTTATTTGATTTGGTAGGGGGGTAGCAGCTCGAGCTTTGCATCTGTCAAGAGGTGTGGAGAAGCCAAGTGGGAGGGTGACTTACATAGTCGTTCTTGAAGGTTTGTGCAGATTCAGTGTTCAGGAGCTTAGTACAAGAGGGACTTATTACACTGCTCGGATATCTCCGCTTGAAATGACTAGAGCTGGTAAGCTTGAAAATCGATACCTTTGTTATGCAACAAAGGAGTGTTTTGGTGGTTTGAAACTGCTTAAGTTCTGGAATTCTTGATTAATTGACTTTAGATAAACATGGTATTAGATAAAATCTGATTCATCTTAATTTTGTGATATGTATCTTCGTTGGCCAACTTTCCTTGTGGTTTCCAATTAACTCATTTTCACTTATGGAAACTATTTGTTGTTAGACTTTGCCGTTATTGTGTCTTTATATGAGTAGTTACATGTGAAACTCAACTCCTACCTGATCACACTTTTGTCTTATTATAAGCAGTAAGTACTATTGTTGAGAACTCTACTTTGAACATTATATAAGAGTGATTATGCGTCAATTATTTTAAAACTAGTGTCACGGGGCTTACTGAAGGTATGAATATAAGGGTTGATACTGAAATGAATATTTGGATATGTTTCAACCATTTGGAAAAGGGAGTTCTTATTAATTTGCTAAATGGGAGAGGTCTTACTTTTAGTGATGTAGGAGGTACTTGCCTTAATTACAAGCCTAGTTTTTTTTTTTTTTTTTGGTTGATACTAAAACCTTGAAGTGAATAGCTATAGTTTAATGGCAGCTAATGCATGCATTTCTACATAGCTCAAATAATTCTAGTTGATAGACTGATATCTAATTTAAAGTTTGTTGTTTAGTTTAGATGCAGTATTAAAGCTTGCTTAATGGTTCCATTTTTTAGCACGCTGACATTGTTGCCTCATCTTTTCTAGAGATGGAGCAAGTGGAGCAAGATCCTGATTTCATGGCACTCTCTCGTCAGTTCAAATCAACTGCAATGGAGCTCATTTCTGTCTTAGAGCAGGTAGTTTTATGTTGAGATTGTTGGAAGATGAAATTTTGGATTGCATTATATATTTCTTTGTTTTGCAAGTGGTTACCTTTATAGTTTGGAGCAGAGTGTCAAAATTTTCATATTTCTACCTCTAGTTTCTTGGTTCTTTGCCTTTGCAACTTCACTAATGAACTATCTTGCTTTTCCATGTGTTCTCTGATTTTCTCTTTCTACGATGCTACAAGTAAATATTTAGAGTTCTTTATTAACATTAATTGTTTATTCAACATCGATGTTACTTCCTTTTTAGGATGATAGATACTTATATATAAATGGTATGTGTGTAGCTTTGCTATTGTTGATGACTTCTTGCAAAAGTAACATGGAGCATATTTGTAATTATGGTATTTAACCTTTAAATTTGAAATTATTTTGATGTAGATTGGTATATAAAATGCCATAGGTTTTTGTTTGGTTCAATTTTGTTGTTGGAAAGAAATCCCATTTTTGGGCATCGTGAAACTATAATTTTGATTGGGAGATATTTATGGGCTATGAAGCCTCTGCTTTGATCTTGTTCTATCATATACCCTCTGCAACTAAACAAGAATGTTAATGCATTGCAGATAGACAACTTGATGGTAATCCCATTTTAATTTTTTTGAAATTCTTTTGGCAGGACAAATCTAATATCGTGAGTTGAATGATCTTTAACCAATTTATATGTGCGTTATTGTTTTGTTAGAAAAAATCTTGAAAAACTAAGAATTAGTTTTATGGTCTGTACTTGGGTATTAGGTCCTATATGTTTTGTTAAATATGGGACCTAATACTCGTATTTGCTATGTATTGGAAATGCAAAATGCATATGGCATAACTACTTACTCTTTTCTTATCATTTCTTTCTCTATTGTGATTTACAAAAAACTCATTTTGTTTATAATCTAATTCTGTTCTTTTCTTAGTTGGAAAATTTTGATTTCATATAGCTTTGATGCTTAAGTTGCCATTCTTTTATTTATTCATGCTTTCTTTCCTAGAAGCAAAAAACTGGCGGCAAGACAAAGGTTCTTTTGGAAACTGTTCCTGTTCACAAATTGGCAGATATATTTGTTGCTAGTTTTGAGATAAGCTTTGAAGAGCAGCTAGCAATGTTAGATTCAGTTGATATGAAAGTAAGGCTGTCAAAAGCTACCGAGCTGGTTGACAGGCATTTACAGGTGGTTATTTTGATACTGCTAGCTAATCTTTGTGGCATTTAAGTTTAGGTTTCTACTGTATCTTGGTCTCTGGCCTAGTTTTTATGGATTCACTTTTACTTTTGACAGTCAATACGTGTGGCAGAGAAGATAACACAGAAGGTTGAGGGACAATTATCAAAATCACAGAAAGAGTTCCTTCTACGCCAGCAGGTAACTTTTCTACAACAAAAGTGGTCTTTTTTAGGAAGGATTTCTATTTGGCAGTTTCTTCGAAAAAGGTTGGTCTATTAGAGTGTATAAATTATGGACCTCTATTCTTTGTGACTTTAACATTATCTGTCTCCTTAGCACATAGTCACTTGTAGAAGCATTTTTTACTTTCAGATATGTCGCTATAGTAATTTCAAAGTTTTCTTTTCTCTTTTGGGTTAAGCATATGTTATCATCTGTTTATATTTTTGTTCAGTTGTTGGATATATAATTTTAAGAAAAAAGAAATCATTCTTGTGGATCTCCCTTTTCTTGTCCTTAGAAAGTTAGGAGGTTAAGTGCATACTTTTATATTAGCTTTGGAATAGAGAATGAAGGAAAAAAATGTTGAGCTTTTGTTGATATGGAAATACTAAAAACACACATAAATTCGATTGATGGGCTTCAAATTTGTCATTGTAATTAATTCATTTAACTAAGAGGTGATGTTGATGATTTTTTCAGTCGTGAGGTATTATGGAAGTATGTCCATTTAGTTGAACGAGGTTTTGGTGGGTAGGTTCATGTTATAGATAAATGTGTCAATATACATTTTTATGACTTGGAAGTTTGTTGATGCCTTGATGCTCAGGATCTAATGTTTGGTTCTTTCTTAGTTTAAAATTTGGCTGCTATTAATTATTCCACTTTTTTGGGCCAATCCGTTTGAATTATATTCTAGATGAGGGCTATAAAGGAAGAGCTTGGTGACAATGATGATGATGAGGATGATGTGGCTGCCATAGAAAGAAAAATGCAAAGTGCAGGAATGCCTTCAAATATCTGGAAACATGCTCAGAGAGAGCTTAGGTATTGTTTAGAGTAGAAAGGATTCTATATCTTACATGAAGATGCGGTAGCTGATATTTTATCAAATGCAATATATCTGTAGCATGAAGAATTGCATGAAACTTTCTTGAAACAACTAGACTATCAGGATGGTTAACTAGATTTGGAAGTAATCCTAAAAGAACAAAACAACAATTCCTTTCAAAGAGCAAGAAGGACTACAACCTGCACGGATACTTTGATGTTTACTTGGGAATCCATTTAATAGGTGTCCACTTTCAATAAATTACTAGCATTGGTGAAAGGATACAATTGACAACAGCCTTATCAAAACTGTTTAGATCTACAACAACTTAGCGGTTTCTCTAAATAACTTGAACAGTAATGGTTGGTTTAAATTGGAGAAGTGCTACATTGGATGCTTGGCTGCAAAAGCTCCTTGCATTATTATCAACATGTATTCCAACATATCTTGGTCAATCCATTTCATCTCGATGGATAGTTTGATCAATGATTTTCCACCTAGTGTTCTATTTGTAAGCTAGATTTATGCCACTCTTGTGATTCAGATTTTTTTACCTTTCAGTTCATGCGGTTCTTCGAGTGACTAATTTTGCTTCAAATTTTGGTGAATGTGAAAGTAGTGTTGTAGTATGTGTAGAAGATTCTTTCTTAACAGAGGTATATCATTTTTAGCCTATGTAGATGGGGTAGTAGCATAAGTCTGACTTGTGTTAATCTATTAAAGGATCTGAAGAAATTGTCTCTATAGTTAGCAACCCTACTTATGTTGTGAATGCATTTTCTATAATAAAAGAATTGTGCTGATAATCTTTGTCAGGTTGCGTGTTTGTTCTTGGAACATAACTTTGATATGATAGATAAAAAAGTATCTCATACCTATTACTATTTTAGTCTTGCTAATGATTTCTGCTGGAATGGATTTTACAAATTTTAGGAGGCTTAAAAAAATGCAACCTCAACAACCTGGCTACAATAGTTCACGTGTTTATTTGGAGCTTCTTGCTGATCTTCCCTGGCAGAAGGCTACTGAAGAAGAGGAATTGGATCTAAAAGCTGCACAAGAACGTCTTGACAGTGATCATTATGGTCTGGTCAAGATTAAGCAACGAATCATTGAATATCTAGCTGTCCGAAAGGTTGAGTTTATTCTATTGGTTGTTTCCTTAAATATCTCCAATGTCAGTTTCAATTGATGTTTATACTCATTGAATCGATATTACTATTGCAGCTAAAACCAGATGCAAGAGGCCCAGTATTATGTTTTGTTGGCCCACCTGGTGTTGGGAAAACATCTTTGGCATCATCTATTTCTGCTACCTTGGGCAAAAAATTTGTTCGAATATCCCTTGGTGGTGTCAAGGATGAGGCCGATATAAGAGGCCATAGGAGAACATATATTGGAAGCATGCCAGGACGCCTCATTGATGGACTAAAGGTAGATCTTGTTTCATCTATAATGCTTATTGAACTCTTATCCATTCTTTTTTTTCTCCACCTACTTCCAAGTGTGAGTATTCTTTAGGCTTACACTCATTAGGGGAAAGTGGACTTATTTCTTTACTTAGTCTTGTATTGACATCAGGTGGAGTATTCGCTAGGTTTACAACCATTGTAGGAAAGTGGACTTATTTCTTACCTAGTCCTTTATTGACATCTTTCATTCTATAGGAAAAGTACTATTATGTTCTATAATATTGAGCTCTCAAGTTGCAATAATGTTTATTAGCTTTGATAAAGGACATATAATTGTTGCCTGGTTGGTGCTTGTTGGCAAACATTATTTATGGCTAAATTAATTATTTTTTATCTTTATTGGATATTTTGTAACTAGGTAGTTATCTATATAGTTTGTGGGAAAAACACAACTATTTTATGATTTTCGTATCCTTTTATGGTTTCTTGTTTAGTTAGGATATCCCATAATCATGGGATCTGATTATCCTATTTGTTTATAATATTCTAGGGATCTTATTATTTTTATTTCCTTTTCAGTTGTTAGGGTAACATGTATATAATTGATCCTCTTGTACACTTACCAGCGAGCAATGCAGAAAATATTCTCTCAAATCTCAAATTCTATCGTGTTATCAAAACTTGTAAGGTTTTGAATTCCTAGGAAAAATTAATCCGAATGTCTAGCCTTCATTGTTGACAGTCTTGTGATGCTGACCAGCCTTCATTGCTAGTATTTTGTTTCCTTAAGCAATCAACCTTAATTTGCTATTTGCTAGAGATTAGTAGTAGAGATGACAATTATAGCATGATTAGGGGAGACTTTTCAATATCAACATTTTAGTCAATTGCATAAAAATCCAGGCTGCGTACAAGTTGAACAGAAAATATTACCTTAAATGATCTCAACTCGTTTGCAACATACTAAAAGGGAAAGGGAAGATCAACCATCTCATAAATACAAGGCTGAAACTAGAGGATCCTTGGTTTGAAGCATGGGATGAAGAAGATTTCCATAATTATTGTGTGTTATAGAGCTCTATGTCACTGGATATTTTTGCCCACTACCAAAGATATTTGGGTTGCATTCCAACATACATATTCTAAGGTTAGAGACACGACCTAAGTGTACGAGATCAAGGTAAAGACTATGGTTTTAGAACAAGGGAGTAGGGTGATTACTGAATATGCGAATCAGTTCAAATCCCTCTGGCAGGAGGTTGTTTTAAAAACTAAAAGGCTTTATTTGAGCAAGATAGTCTATAATTTCTTGGCTGGACTTAATTTGGAATTTGACCAAGTCAGAATCCAAATTCTTGGCAGGCATGAAGTTTTGTGTTTTATCAAGATTGTGGCCTTATTTTGTGTAGAGGAAAGTAGAAGAAACTTGATGCTTGAACCACAAAACACAAATAAATCTACCATGTTGCTATAATTCGGCCACAAATTATGAAAAATTCTATTATCGTGATAACTTGTGGAGTACTAATTATAAGAAGGCATGCATACCACAAAAAGTGTTAAACACTTCATGAAAAATCTCCAATATGATAGTGGGGACAGAGAGGAGATCAACCAAAAAAAAATGACCAGGCCTATGTTGTTGAAGTTTATTAGAGTATCTCATATTGACTAAACATGAAAATGTTAAAAGGTTTATAAGTGGTAAGGGTCAACTATCTAAATGATTAGTTATAGTCATTTTGGCAATGGTTGATCCAAGTCCAAATCTTGTTAATAGGCTCTATACTCTATCCTTATTAAAAATTCTAACAAAGTTCAACAAAATGGACACCTAAGGACTTAGGTGGTCTCAAGCAATAAGAGTTTAGAAGGGTAAGATCTTTTATTGACAACTTTGACAAAAACAAAATTGATGTCAGTCCTATCCTACTAATTTTTTTTCTATCATTAAAAATCAATTTAGGGTTAACATCAAAAGGTTTTGACACAAAAGAGCTTGAAGACTATAGGAAAAATAATAGAGAAAAAATTAGTCAACCATAAGCCTTAATTTTGTGGAAATTAAGTTGACGACAAACACAATAAGGGTAAAATTTAGATTATGTTAGGATTCCTTATTAGATGGGAAGTAGCAGTAAGATAGCCGTATTATTTTAGTTTTAGATATGTTATCCTATTTGTTTAGGACTTAAATTTATAGGATTTTTATTAGAATAGGATTTAAATTTGCTAAGAAACCTTTCCTATTAGAATAAGAGTTCTAAGAACTTCTCTAGAAATATGTATACCCGCCCTTCAATAAAAACAGATCTTGAATCTTTTCTACAAATTTGAGTTTTTAATTAGAAGGTGTGATGCTTTCTTCCAAGAATGATTGTTAGACCCTATAAGTGATTTCTAGTTTCCTACCCTCTCTTGTTTGTGTCTTCTCTAAATTCCAACAAACCAAACCCTAAATTCTAGCCATTTCAAACAGAAATTTGAGCCATATTAAATTATAAAATCCTAGCCTAAGATTTTCAACAAACCCAAACAACCAGCTATATTTAATTTGAAATTTTAGCATTCCAAGCTGAAATCTAGACCTAAAACTTGATATTCCATTAGTCTTAATTTTTGTGAGTTTTAGCTATTAGTTAAATATTTCTTCTATTTGTGCTATATTAATTTGGTATCAAAATTTTGGTTCACAATGGTGGACATAGCGGAAGGGCATATAGAACAATATTCAGTGACTACGAGCAAGATGAAATACTTTTAAGAGTTATAGAAAGATTGGACCTTAAGAGGTTGAAACTAATCAACAACGAACATGGTTACGAAATCAATGCGTACCGAGAGATCCAAGACAAAGAAACCAACCAGTAGCATGTAGAGAGCACATGCAAGACTTTAGAGGCTATCATAGAGTTGAAGCACACAATGTACTCAAATGATATTACAAAGAAAGTTTTTGTTGAAGCCCTCAATTTTGTAGGAAAGATGGATCCACACCGGTTTTTAGATTGGTCAATACTAATGGAAGATTTCTTTGATTGGTACCCATTGTCAGAAGATCAAAAAGTTCAATTTGCAAAGATGAAGCTAGTTAGATGTGTTAAAATTTGGTGGACATCGATAGAGACTTCAAAAAATAGGCCAGCCACCAATTTAACTTCTTTGCTCACAGTAGCTATGTAGCTTTTGTACTCAAGCCTTTGATCTGTTTTTCTGATTTGGAGGTTTCCCACGAATATTTTGGCATGTGTACTGGGTATGTCAACCTTTTTGACAATGGTCACACCAAGGCTTACCTTGTTTCCTCTTAAATTCTGACCCATTTGTTCCTTTGACAGCCATGACTGAAGATTTAGACGAATTTTGATTGCTTGGAGTGCCTTGCATCAACAACTTTCTACTCTCTTCACATTTCATCAAATTGATTGCGTCCATAATGGTTGGTAGTGGTAGGGTTGCCATGATTTTTCCACGAACCTTCTCGTAAATAGAGTTTAGTCCCAAAAGAAATTTATACACTTGTTCTCGTTCCACATTTTTCTTGTAGCACACCATATCTTCACTGCAAGCTCATTGATGTGGGTCATAGAGGTCCAGCTGTTGCCTCAATTTTACCAACGTGGTGTAATAACTAGTGACTAATTTCTTACCTTGCTTAGTTTCCCTTATAATTCCTTTGATCTAAAACAGAGCAACGGTATTTTCTATAGTGACATACATCATTTTGGCATTCTCCCGTATCTCTTTTGCAGAGGTTGCAAGGACAAACTGCTCACTAACTTCGAGAGTCATGGAATTAACCAAACAGCTCATTACTTGGTTGTTTTCGATCATCTACGCCTCATATTTTGAGTCAGGTCAACTGGTGGCCCGGTTGTTAGATATTTCTCCTTCCCTCCCTCTTATGAACATAAGCATGCTGTGGGACCATTGTAAATAATTGTTCCCATTAAGCCGATGGTTGGTTGCCCCTGATAGTTGCATATCAATGTTGTTATGAGAAGAGGATGAGTTTCTTATGTCGATAATGGTGTTCGGCATTTCTGGGATCGATCCTAGTGGAGCGTTGCTTGACGGGCCAATGGCAAAATTTTCCCCTGACTCGACATGCCACGCTCCTATCATCCCGAATGAAACCATCCTCCTCTGCGTTCAAAGCTCTGATACCATAAACGAATTGGAGGATAAGTTCTGTATATTATTTCTCATAAATTACAGAAATACATATAGGGAAGATAAGCAATAGTTTTGCTATTCAATCCCTTGATTATTGCCTGGAAAGCAATAAATAAGATCGCATGAAAATAGGGACCAGAAATGGAAAGGATAAAACGATATTTTAGTAAATAAACTATTGAGCAAATAAGGAAACAAATAAAGTAATAAAGGGGATCTCTTGGATTTCTTTTTGCTTGACCTACCACCTTCCTTTAAGCTTATGTTTGAACCTATACTGCAAAATCGATACGAAAAGACAAATTCAACCTTTAAAATGTGAGATTTAAGAAGGTATATTCAAGGAAGAAGATGATTATTCTTGACTTTACGCAAATGCAATACTCCAACTCGAATCTTAAGGATGAACCAACAATTTTAATCCTTTGCATAGGGAAATTGGATTTTAGTTGAACAATAATGATCAAGATCTTCCCGTTTCTATTAGAAAAGGAATTAGGGAATGTACCAAACCATCATTATATTCTTTTGCTCATTTCTTTTCATTAAATTTTTTATGGGTATCTCATAAAGCCTTCCTTGTTAACCCAAACACCATTTCTATCCCTAAAACCCTATGCAAGGCTTTAACCAATGAAAAATGGAAACAAGCTATGAATATGAAAATGGAGGCATTAGAAAAAGAATAAAACTTGGGAGTTGGTAAAGTTGCTAGCTTGGAAGGAACATGTTGACTCTAAATGGGTTTATATGGTGAATTATAAGACAGATGGATCGGTTGAAAGATATTAGGTAAGATTGGTGACCAAGGGTTATACCCAAACTTATGGAATTGGCTACCTAAAATCTTTTTCTCTAGTTGCAAAGATGAATACTGCAGAAATTCTGAATAGATGCATATTATTCTCAATATAGTGCTAGGTCAATACATAGGTACAAGTATATACAGAAATAAAGAGGTTTATTCTAAGAAACTAATATCTGTACATAATATCCTAATTGATCTGATTTGCTAACTTTTAGGAGTCAATAATAACTAGGAGATATCCAACTGGATATTTCTCAGCACTCCCCATGAAGCTAGCTTGTATGTCATTCATAGCTAGCTTGGTAACCAAAACATTAAATTGCCTCTTGTGTAATTCCTTTGTGAGAATATTAGCTACCTGTTGTGATATTGGGATATAAGGAACACAAATTAATCCTTTTTCAATCTTCTCCTTGATGAATTGCTTGTCAACCTCAACATGTTTTGTTCTATCATGAAGAATAGGGTTGTGAGCAATTGAAATTGCAGCTTTGTTGTCACAATACACTTTCATAGTGAAAAAGGAATTTGCAATTCCTCCAGTACCCTTTTAATCCATAAAACTTCACAAATTCCATGTGCCATTGAACGAAACTCAGCTTCGGCATCGTTTCTTGCAACAACACTTTGTTTCTTACTCCGCCAAGTTACCAAGTTACCACCAACAAATGTGCAATAACCTGGAATTGATTTTCTATCAGTTGCACTCCCTGCCCAATTAGCATCAGTATAGACTTCGACTTGAAGATTGTTCTGCTTTCGAAATGTTAAACCTTGCTCGGGAGTTCCTTTTAGATATTGTAGTATCCTGTATACATCCAAATGTTCTTGGCCTGGGGAATGCATAAATTGACTCACTAAGCTCATGAAAAAAGCTATATTAGGTCTAGTGTGTGACAAATATATTAATCTTCCAACCAGTTGCTAGTATCTCTCCTTATTAATAATATTTTCAGGTTAAACTGGTCTAAGATTTACACCAGTTTCAACGGGAGTGTCAACTACCTTGCATTCTTAGTAATCCGGTCTCATTCAATAGGTCCAGAATATATTTTCTTTGATTCACAAATATTCCATCCTTTGATCTAACAAACTCCATTCCAAGGAAGTATTTGAGAGGTCTAAGGTCTTTAATTTCAAATTCTTTGGCTAATCTTTTCTTCAACTCTACTATGTTTGATACATCATCTCTTGTTATGATGATGTCATCTACGTAAACAATAAGAATAGATATCATATTTGTCTTGGACCGCTTGTGGAAAAATATATGATCAGCTTGATTTTGACAATAGTTGTAGCCTAAGAAGCACGGACGCGGCAAAATGGAGCCATGTTCGTGTGTCCGACATGGACACACACTGGACACGCGGTGGACACATGTCGGACACATGTCCTTATGTGTCGGCATAAAAAAAAAAATTATCGGCTCGGACACGGCTTGGACACGTCTAGAGACGGCTCGGACACGGCTGGAGACGGCTTGGACACGGTTGAGATGGCTCGGACCCAATTGGGTAGTTGCTTACTTTCAAGACTTTAGGAAATTTCATTTTCCTACACTAAATCTATGACACACTAGTTCAAGAAGAGGGGCCCAATTGGCCAACTCATTAGAAATACTCGTATGGGTCAGTGAGTCGTGAGTTAATTCCATTCCCTTCATAGATTATTAAAAGAACATAGCACAATAGTTGAAGACCAAACTTGCAAGGGAAGCCAGCCATGGACAGGTCATGCCCCAAGCTAAAAGGCCGAAACATTGCTTTGCTTTCTACTTATGTTGTATAATTTCTTAATTCTAAATTTTATTATATATATATATATATATATATATGTCTTGTCCGTGTCCACCAAATTTTAGAAGTTGACGAGTCCCCGTGTCTGTGTCTGTGTCGTGTCCCGTGTCCGTATCCGTGCTTCTTAGGTTGTAGCTCTTAACAGCCCTTCCAAATCTATCAAACCATGCTCTAGGAGACTGTTTTAGGTCGTATAATGACTTCTTTAACTTGCACACCTTATTTCTCCCATAGGTACCCTCAAATCCTAGAGGTAGGCTCATAAAGACTTCTTCTAAGTCTCCATTAAGGAATGCATGTTTTACATCTAGTTGATGTAAAGTCTACTCAAAATTTATAGCCAAGGATAACAATACCTGAATAGTATTTACCTTTGCAACAGGAGCAAATGTCTCTTGTTAGTTAATACCATAGGTCTGAGTGAACCCCTTAGTGACTAATCTTGCCTTCAGCTTTTCCACACTGCCATCAGCCTTAAACTTAACAGTGAATAATCATTTGCAACCTACCATCTTTTTATCTCTAGGGGAATTCGCAAGTTCCCAAGTTCTATTCTTCTCAAGTGCATTTACTTCTTCCATAACAGCTAATCTCCAATCTGGATCTTGAAGTGCTTCCTGAATGTTTCTTGATACAAACAGATTAGTGATTTTAGAGATAAAAGATTTATTTATGTGTGATAGTTTCCTA
>JANZLF010000221.1:27192590-27203507 GCA_026546835.1 Erythroxylum foetidum
GCCAAGGATAACAATACCTGAATAGTATTTACCTTTGCAACAGGAGCAAATGTCTCTTGGTAGTCAATACCATAAGTCTGAGTGAACCCCTTAGGAACTAATCTTGCCTTCAGCCTTTCTACACTGCCATCAGCCTTAAACTTAAAAAGTAAGTAGCCATTTGCAACCTACCAGCTTTTTATCTCTAGGGGAATTCATAAGTTCCGGAGTTCTATTCTTCTCAAGTGCATTTACTTCTTCCATAACAGTTGATCTCCAATCTGGATCTTGAAGTGCTTCCTAAATGTTTCTTGGTACAAACAGATTAGTGATTTTAGAGATAAAGGATTTATGCATGTGTGATAAATCCAATCCTAGCTGATCTCCAATCCCGGATCCTGAAGGCTCTCCCTCTTTCTTGGCGCTCTCACTCTCTCTTCCTTCTCCGCAACCTCCTCGTTTCGGGTATGGTTCTTGGTTAATCAGTCTTTTCTGTCTTGGTGTTTTTTGGATTTTCTGAAATTTATGTTCTTTAGTGTTTAATGCTTTCTGGGTTTTATTATGTTGATCTCTTTGTATCTGATATTATTGGGTTTATGTCAAGATTAAATTTTTATGCTTAATGATCTTATGGTTTCAGACGTTTTGTGTTTCTACATGCTTATTTTTTTCCTAGGTTTTCGTATTTTGTATGATTTAAAGTCGAGTTCTTTGTTGCTTTATTGCTCTCTTATCATCTGGGTATTGGTGCTTTTCAAAAGATAAAGAGATGATATATTTCGTTATATTTTATTTTTAAACTATTTTTTTGAAAGTCGAGTTATATTTTGTTTTATTATTTATTTATTTATTTATTGTAATTTTATTTACATAATGATTTAACGCGTCAGTTTTACTTATTTACTCTTTAACCTACATTACTCTTTTATTGTCACATCTGCATGTGAGTCTACCGGAAATAGCCTCTCTATTATGTAGGTATAATGCTGCGTATTATCAGACCTCCCCATATCCCGCTTTATTGCGGGACTTCGGACGGGGTGTGATATTAATGATGATGATGATGATAGTTTCCCATAAGATAGGTACTTTGATATGGGATGGTTGGTGCAAGCCCGTTTCCCCTTTTTAAATGCTATGGGTAGGTAATTATTACCCGAGAGATAAGTAGAAATATCACTGGTAGTTTGTGGGTCAGTAGGTATAGATTGATTATTACTAGGCACAATAAGGGTAAAGTAGCAAATGGGTTACTTGAATTATTCTTAGGTTCATTCTTCAAGTGTTGAGAGGTTGTGCATTATTGAGGTAGGTTGTTCTCTACTTCTCAATTGAGTCTTCCTCTTAGTATAAACACGTAGTTCAGTATTTTGTTCATTAGGGGCACTTGAGGATTCAAATTTGGGTTTCAATAGCTTTAGGATGTAATTAATCTGCTCTTGAGAGAATTGTCCAGCATCTACCTCATGGACTGATGGAGTTTTATTGATTTATAGTGAGCTGGAGTTTTATTAAATTTTCCTTCATGCGATCCCTTTCAATTTGCAGGCTTTCCATGGAGTTTCCAGCATGTTTCATAGGTATGACGGGCTTTATTGCAATAGTCACACGAAACTCGTGACTTTTCCTCAATCTTCTTAGTACGGCTAGCAATATTCCTAGCAACTAAGGCTGTGTTTTCAATATTAGGTGTAGGATTTCGTTAGCTAAGCATCACAAACCATCTACCCTCTTCACATCGGACTTCTGCAAAGATGTCCCCAATGGATCGAAGTGGTTGTCTACTAATAATCCTGCCTCTAGCCTCATCAAACTCAACATTAAGTCTAATTAAAAACTTAAAATTTTGGTTATCCTCTATTGCTTTTCGAAAATAGTTACAACCATCAGTAGATTTCCATTCATAGTCATTAAATAAATCTAAGTATTGCCACAAATGTTTCAGAGAATTAAAGTACCTAGTAACACTGTCCTCACCTTGGTGGATCTCACCCAATTTGATAGTTAGTTCATACACTTGGGATGGGTTTCCCAAGTTAGAATACATTTGATTCATGTTGTCCCATAACTCCTTAGCTGTGTGGTAACATATATAGTTGGAACTAATATCCTCCTCCATAGAATTTACCAGCCATGTCATAATTATAGAATTTTCAGCATCCCATATTCCGTGTGTAGGATCATAAATCGTAGTTTTCTTCTTGTCACCAGTCAAATATCCAATCTTGCCTCTACTATGGATGTACATTCTAACCGATTGGGACCAGCGAAGAAAATTTTCTCCATTCAATCATATAGTAGTGATTTGAGTGGAATTAGAATTTGAGGTAGGATTGTGAGGAGGAGGTGTTTGAACAGATGGGTTAGAGGATTCAACAATGTCGGACATGGTTGACATAGATGGGTAGGATTAAAGACAGTAGGTAGCGGCTAGGGTTTAGGACTGTTCAGGTATTCTTTGATACCATGCAGAAATTCTGAACAGATGTATAATATTCTCAATTTCTAGGTCAATACATAGGTACAAGTATATATTGAAATAAAGATGACTATTATGGAAAACTAATATCTGTACATAATATCCTAAATAATCTGATTTGTTAACTTTTAGGAGTCAATAATATCAAGGAGATATCCTGCTGGATATTTCCCAACAAATACTATTTAGAGTTCTCTTATCTTCAACTACCTATGGTTGGGAATCACAACAATTTGATATCAAGAATGCATTTTTGCATGGAGAACTTGAGGAAGAAATCTACATGGTAGTGCCAGTAGGTTATAAGAATAATTTGGCTAATCAAACTATTTGTAAGTTGAAGAAGCCTTGTATGAACTAAAATAGTTGCCATGACATGACTTGAGAGATTTATAGTGATAATAGCTATACAATTTAGACAGAGCCAAAGGATCATACTTTGGTCATCAAACACTTACCTTCGTGGGGAGTCACAACACTTTTAGTCTATGTTGATGACATAATAATAGTGGCATGAGATAACAAGGCAAGATAGTCTCTAAGTCAATGTTTGTATAAGGAATTTGAGATGAAGGAGTTAGGAAGGGTGAAATATGTCCTTGTCATTGAAGTAGATCACTATTGTCAAGGTATTTTTATCTCTCAACAAACATATGTTATTGATCTCCTCAGAGAAAAGTGCAATACAACTTATAAACCAGCAAGTACTCCATTAGATCTAAACATTAAACTTGGAAAGGTAGATGAAGATGTTGGAGTAAACAGGAAAATATATCAAACGTCTTGTATTTTTACTTTGGAAACTAAATAAACATTGTTACATTTGATTATGTTTCAGTTTAGAATGCATGGTAGTGATATTAAAGTTTGCAACAGTAATTCGAGTTCCTCTATCTCATGGTTATCTTTTACTTTACCTCATGGAGACTTCCTTCTTTGTGGTTGCCTAGACCTTGTACATAATTAAGCCAAATTTGTGATGATTTTTCTTTTGGTCATTGATACATCATGTTTATACAGTAATTGGAAAATTTTGAAGTTTATTAGCTTGACATATTGGATATAATTTTGAAATATATAAAATTAGGAAAATATTTGTCCAATGATGTAAACTTCTTTACTTACTTGATATTTGTTGCACAGTTTCTTTTTGTGTGCTTATCTGTTGGGTGTTAGGTTGGCGCATTAATGTATCTCTTTATGACCTATTTGCTCTAGAGAGTTGGAGTTTGCAATCCAGTCATGCTTCTAGATGAGATTGACAAGACTGGTTCTGATGTGCGTGGTGATCCAGCTTCAGCTCTGTTGGAGGTTCTTGATCCTGAGCAAAATAAAACATTTAATGATCAGTATCCTTTTTTCTGCTGGATGTCTTCTGTAGTCTTAATTTTGGGGTAAAATTGCACTATGTTTTAGATAATCATTATTTTATTAAGAATATGCATTTCCTTTATCTCAGTTGATGGATTTTTAATTTCTGAATCTCCCCAACAATTTCACAGAAGGAATGATTAGTTATGGGTTCATATATGTAGCTTTCTATTTGATTTGATTTGATTACATTGGTCATTTCACCATTCATTGTCATAAGGATGTTTGCAACAGTGTTCCCTTGATTTAATTTCTATAGCTATTTAAATGTACCCTTTGATCTTTCAAAGGTAATCTTTGTTGCAACAGCAAATAGGGTGCAACCTATCCCTCCTCCACTTTTGGATAGGATGGAAGTGATTGAGCTCCCTGGATATACACCTGAAGAAAAACTAAGAATAGCCATGAGGCATTTGATTCCACGAGTTTTGGATGAACATGGATTGAGCTCTGAGTTCCTTCAAATCCCAGAGGTACGAAAATAGTATGGTATAACAGTTTAGTCCTTCACAACAAATTGTTGTAGTCTAACTTCTTTTGATGTAAAATCGAGTTATCTCCATATTGTGGTGAGTCAAACTGAAAAGTACTTTGAATTGCAGTGAGAATGTTTCTCCTATTATTTAATGATTGAAATGCTCATCAATTTATTACTTAGCATGACTTTCTTTTTGAAAGCTAAAAATGGACATTTAGATAGGATATTTACCAGATATGTAGGTGTCTTTCCACGAGTAGATGCATTTATCATGTCCTTATGTTTTTATGATCTTGACTTTTGATCATTATGCCACAGATTTGTGACAAAGCCACATCATAATGCTTTAAACATGAAAATAGGGATGTGACAATGGATTTGCATTTCTTTGTCACCCACTGAACCTAACTTCATCTACATTCAGTTTGATGCTTCAGTTTAATTACATGAAAAGAATGATTATTCAGTTTTTGTTCTTCATATTTATCTCAAACTCACTTCTATCATTATTTGGTTGCATGTTCATGTTTCTGAGCCGTGCGTTTCTTCATATAATACAATTAAAAATATCTCCTCAACTTAGGTCCATGCTTTGAGAAACAAACTACTGTAAATCGTGCATATTTTTTCACACGTTACGCATGAATGTCATGAATGGTTATTTTTTCACATGTTACACATGAATGTCATGAATGGTTTCCATTGTGGTAGGCTATGGTGAATCTTGTCATCCAGGGATATACTAGAGAGGCTGGTGTGAGGAATCTGGAAAGAAATTTGGCTTCCTTAGCTCGTGCTGCAGCTGTAATAGTTGCAGAACAAGAACAAGCTACTCCATTGAGTAAAGATATGCATCGAATTACTTCCCCATTGTTGGAGAACAGACTTGCTGGTGGGGCTGAGGTGGAAATGGAAGTCATCCCCATGGGTGAAAACAGTCATGAAATCTCCAGCACATTTAGGGTTCGTTCACCTCTAATTGTTGATGAAGCTATGCTGGAGAAAGTGCTGGGGGTAAGTATTCTCATGTTTAATTATTTTTTCCCTTAAATAGAATGCCTTTGTCAGCGAGATTTTTATTGGGTTGTTTTTGTTGTAGTAGACTGCTTTTGCATTAACACATCTCAATGTTTTTGAAACCAGAATGAATGGTGCATGGTTAAGACTTGTACTTAAGGATCAATTATATTTGTCTTTCTGGATCTTGATTATGAGGATATGTTTACTGCTGAAACACTTGGATGATGAATCATCTGATTGTCACAATGTTTGGCTTAGATATGCTTGCAGAAATGAAAATCCTTACGTCCTAACTAATTTATCATTGTATTGAGCAAAAGAAAAAGCACTTTTAGTTAATCAAAATGTGGTGAGAGCTGTTTGATTGCTTTAAATGTGCTCATCCAATGTAGACTTTTTCTTTAGAACTGATTTAACCAGAAATTAAGTTTCAGTGCTTCAGAATGGAGCTCTAAACTGGTTCTATTTGAGAAAAGCTCCTTTGGGGATGCGACAATCATGATATCATCTTTATGTTGAAGGGATGCTTCATTTTTTGGAAACAAGGGGTACTTGTTTTTGTAAAGAACTAGATTGAAGGGGCAAATTCAATGGTGCATAAAAAGGATAAGTTGGGTATAGAATTCCTATTGGGCCTTCTTAGCACACGAGAAGCAGAATTTGTAAACCAATGCTTTTAGTCTTGTTGATATTAGCCGATTCTCTTTAGATAATTAGTTGATATTCTATTAATTAGTTGAGTTTTTATTAGTTAGAGAATAAATATTCTTTTTAATTTAAGGAAGTAACTATGCCTGTATTGTTCTATATATTCCTTGTACTGTTTACAGAAGGAAGGACTATGATTCTAATTGTATATGTAGATGACATTATCCTCACTAACGATAATTTTGAGGAAATTTAAATTCTTAAAAGGAATCTCTCAAAGGAGTTTGAAATCAAAGGCATGGGGTATCTTAGATATTTCCTAGGGATGGAAATTGCTAGATCTAAGAATGACAGTAGTCACCCAACTGAAGTATATCATGGACCTTTTATAAGAAACTGGGATGAGTGGATGTAAACCATAAGATAATTCAACTCAAAGCTGGGTGAATTTAAGTAAGGAGTTTCAATAGATACAGGACGAATGGTAGGAAAGCTAATCTATTTATCTCACACTAGACTAGATATTTCCTTTGCTATCAGTGTGGTAAGCCAATTTGTACATAATCCCTTTGGAGAACACTTGGAAGTAGTGTTCAAAATCTTAAGATACTTAAAGGGAACCCCAGGGAAAGGATTATTCTTCAAGAAAAGTAATCAAGGAAAGTTGAAGTCTACACTGATGAAAACTGGCTAGGGTCTCTTACTAACAGAAGATAAACTTCTGGTTATTTGCACATATTTTTTGGGAAATCTAATAACCTGGAAAAGTAAAAAACAATATGTGGTAGCTAGAGGTAGTGCGGAGGCAAAATATAATGCAATGACTTAGGGAATTTGTGCAATAAATTGACTTAAAAGAGTAATGGAAGAAAGAAATCAGTGGAGCGTCCAATGAAGTTGTTTTGTGATAACAAAGCAGCTATCAGCCAACAATCTAATTCAACATGATCGGACGAAGCATGTAGTGATTGACCCCCATTTTATAAAAGAAAAACTTAAAAGTGAACTCATTTGCATACCATTTGTACCTACATCACATGTTGACGTCTTCACCAAAGGGCTACCAAGACAGAACTTTGAATTCTTTGAATATCTATGCACCAACTTAAAAGGGAGTGTTCGTATTATAGAAATAATCAGCTAATTATCTCTGGAGATATTAGCTGATTCTCTTTAGATAATTAGTTGATATTCTATTACTTAGAGAATAAATAGATTCTTTTAATTTAAGGAGGTAATTAGTGTTGTATTGTCGTATATATTCCTTGTACTATTCACATAAAAATTAAGGAGTAATTACTTTGTCTTCTTTCTTTAGGTATCTGATTTCTGGATCTCAATAGATGAGTATCACGTTTTTCTAGTGCCAAATCATAAACAAGTGTACTGTAGATTAAATTCTTTTGTTTTTCCACTCAATGAAGAAATTAGGTGGACCCTCCCAATTTTTAATTGATTTTAAGTCTTGATCGTCTGTTTCATAGTGCAGCCCCCAAGGTATGATGACAGAGAAGCAGCAGATAGAGTTGCAACTCCAGGTGTATCGGTTGGGCTTGTTTGGACTTCCTTTGGGGGAGAGGTTCAATTTGTGGAGGCTACAGCGATGGCAGGAAAGGGTGAATTGCATCTCACAGGGCAACTGGGTGATGTCATCAAGGAATCAGCACAAATAGCACTGACTTGGGTACTTTGTAATCTACAAGATTGGTGTTCCAACAAATAAAAATATTTGATTCATATTTATGATTATGTAATGATTCTGTTTTTTGTGCATTTTGCATTATATAAAATTCATATTCAATTAATTTAGGACAAAAAACTTCTTATTAAGTTTCTTGAAAGTTTAGAGTTGGTAATTTTGTCTAGTACAGCATTCATGTTTTGTATTTATTGTTTAAAGGTGTTACAGATCTGTTGAAATTGAGTGTAGTCTTCTTTAATTTTGTGAAGTTCTATCTATGTTTCTCATATTCTTTCCAAGAAATGAAATACAAATTTTCTTGTTGAAACTGTACTTCTTTTTTCTTCAATAATAGACATACTTTTTCAATCCTGAATGTCTTATTTCTCTTGATTGCTTCTTTGGCGAAATTTTGAAGTTCTTCTATGTGTAAGTATTTCAAATGGAAGTTGCAAAATTCACTCGTAATGTAAAACCATTGCAAGAAAGCATCTTATTGTACTTACGGATGGTCTGTCTATAGATCCTAACAGCTTTGAGTTTCACCTTGATTATAGGTCCGAGCTAGGGCAACTGATCTTAAGTTGGCTGCTGCTGAAGGGATCAATCTTCTTGAGGGTCGTGACATTCACATACATTTCCCTGCTGGGGCTGTTCCTAAGGATGGGCCCTCTGCTGGTGTAACATTAGTAACAGCTCTAGTTTCATTGTTTAGTCAGAAAAGAATGAGGGCAGATACAGCAATGACTGGAGAAATGACTTTGAGAGGACTTGTACTTCCTGTTGGAGGCATAAAGGAGAAGGTACACATACTTGATCTCTCACTTTCTTCGATATACAAAAAGATGGACTTGCCTTGCTTACTATATTACTTCTGAATATTTTTGTTAATATAATCAATTTTTTACTGTTTGGTCCGAAATTTATGCCAATTGCTATTGGGAATCTCTTATTTGATGCTCTTGAAAATTGGAGATTTACTAGTGATTTTGCATGTTTAATGTAATAGATCGAGTCATGTTTGTAAGTTTCTTTTTTTTCTTTTTAATTTTTTTCCTGACATGCCACTTGCTTGAAGTTTTATTTGTGTTCTTTATTTTATTGCAGCTGTCATTGCATTATTAATTAGTTCCTAAAACAAGTGATCATCATTGGTTTTTGCTAATGGAGTTGAGATTTGAAATCTTTTTTCTATATTGTCTTGATAAAGTTGAGCCATTTCGGAATGTGACATTGATTTGTCGTAAATCAACCCATTTAACTTGGCCATTACTGTTGCCAATCTAATATGCATCTTCTTTTCTGCCATATATACGTATCTGATCTGCAATCCTGCGGTCTTTGTTTTATTTTAAAAAATAGTCTTCCTGTGTAACAGGACTGCACTCAGCTTTGAAGGTATGAATTATAGCTTCTACATTGGCTAAATGATTCCCATGAATTGATTGCTTATTCTGTTCAAAATAAGCTATAACAATAATTGAATAAACATGAGGGCGCGCATAGGTCTGAACTGTAGATTACTGGGTGGTTTCCTTGCAGATATTGGCGGCTCATCGCTATGGTATCAAGAGAGTTATTCTTCCTGAGAGAAATTTGAAGGACTTGGTTGAAGTACCAGCACCTGTACTTAGTAGTCTCGAGGTTAGTTCTGAATTGTGTTACTGCATGCCTTGTTCCTTTGTTTAAATGCATTTATTTACACACACAGTTGTCACGTGATGAAACTGAAATTTGCTTTAAAAAGATGGGCGATTTTCCTTCAATTGGGTGGTTGAAAATCCGTTCAAGGATGTCTCAGACTTTCCATTGGTTTCTGATCTCCCGCCTCTTAACTTTTAGGTGCTTGATTCAGTATAAGACAATCCATTACTAGGCTGACACAGTGGGGAGGTGGCCCTCTCATTTTGGAAATTGTCTCAGCTCTTTCTTGTAGGATCTTAAGCTGAGACTTGCTTTATTTGGATGCCAAGTTATCTTATGTCGATTCTCCGGAAACAGATTCTTGATTCAAGTCAAATATTGGAATAATTTTACCATTAAGTCGCACTAAATACATGCATTTAGTTTGAGCATTATGTAACTGATAATGGAAATGCCTCTTTGTTGATATTGGAGCTATGATATCCAATACGTTGTTCTTGTTTCTCTTTGGCGACTCACCATTTGTAGCTTTTTAACAGATTTTACAGGCCAGAAGAATGGAGGATGTACTGGAGCAGGCATTTGAAGGGGGTTGCCCATGGAGGCAACATTCCAAGTTATGAAATATATGTCTCGCAAGTCGTGGCTAGTAGGCCGACTTATTAGTGTCACTCGAATGGGGTTCGCTTCAAAAATACATTTTTGAATGGCCGACCTTTTAGCAACAAAAACTGAAGATGACAAGAAGGGGCAAGATCCGTTGTGAGTTTAATTGATCACAAGATCACCGGTTCGGTCATGAATCATGATAATGATCTCTCTATATGATTGCGGGGAAGGGTATGTCTGTATTTAATGATCGAATTCTCAAAAACTTCTGTGGCTCCTTCCCTTTCCTTTTTCTTTTTCCCTTTCCTTTTTCTTCTTGTGTATTAATTATTACTCTTCAAATTATTGTACAATTATAAATAGCAAGAGGTACTTATGTCTTGTCATTTTCAATGGACAAACTTGGAAAATTCTCATGTCTGGCATAAGCGAAAATTTAGATTTCCTGAAGCTTGTTTGATTATTAACAAATTATCTAGGTCTTACATTTAAGAAAAAAACTTCGTCCTCTTTTTTAATATGAAAAATTGCATCTTAGTTGTTAAGAATTAGAAAATTGTTATAAAACCGAAACTAAACTTGAAGAATATTTGGGAGAGGAGAGTTCTTCTTATGAAAAAATAGTGTATCTTACATCAAGTTAACCCTTCTATTTATAGTACATTTTAACCACCTAACACACATGTAACCACCTACTCCATATATGTTATTATGTTAGGTAAAACCTAACCAATAACCCATCTACTTCATTCTGGTGTTAGGTAAAACCTAACCAATAACTATCTACCTCATTCTTGTGTTAGGTAAAATCAAACCAATCCATATATACACTAACTATGAAATAGTGCGTCTACAATTAGTGGTACACCATATTATTTATATCTTTTATAACACTCCCTCTTGGTGTGCCACATAATTGTATCTTTTCTGACCTTTAAACGCATTTGGTGTTGCCTCGTTAAAAACCTTATCAGGAAAAACCCAGTGGGATAAAAACCATGATAAGGG
>JANZLF010000221.1:27248695-27264839 GCA_026546835.1 Erythroxylum foetidum
GTGTGTTAAACTGAGATTTTAAAATAATGCATATGTGTAATATTTGAATTTGTTTGTTCTGTCTTGGGTGGCATCCATATATCCTCCCAGGGGGTATTTGGGTGTTACAATATACATGAGATATCCATAAATGTTTCTAAATATTTTGCTTGGTTTTAATTTTAAATTGCCTTGTTTTATTTTTTATATACTTTTACGTAATTGAGGATATTTGACTTTAGAATAATATTTATCAAGAATTGGATGTTATTTTTAAAAAGTGGAGAAATATAAAATTCTTAGTTAAACATGGTCTAACTTGCACTTGTGTGCTAGTTCATGTATAAAAGTAATTAGGTGCATAAGAAAGCACAACCTAGAACAAAGCTTAGAGAGTGACCATATCTTATTGAGGAAATCCAAAAAGTGGCATGGATTGAGCCACCATCATTCCTCACATTATGTGTTTTTCAAAAAAGAAATAGAGAGAATATATGCTAGGGGATGTACATGTCAAAGACCATGTCTACTCCTAGTAAAAAGTAGAGAGATCTACTGTCTGAGCTATGACAAAGTCTCAAACTATGTCTTAGGTGGCCCATATATTTATAGATCACATAAACCCTATTTTGGAAATTTTTATATTTTTCATATCAACATTTTTTCTTTCCAAAAGGTTAAGTCCGGTTGCTAAGAGATTCTCCAACCTTATAAATGTGAATTTCAATTCCTTTTCTTAATTAAAGAATCAAAATTTGAGACTGTCTTGATGGATCAAATTGTTAAAAACACCAAGACCTTCACGTATGATTATTTCTATCATGATTTCTTTATTTCTTTATTTTTTATTGGACTAAAAATAATCAGTGACTAAATATTTTCATGTTTAACTAGAGAAAATATTAATAATTTTCTTTTAATAGATTGATATAATTTGATTTATAAATGGGATGTATATTTATGAACTATCTTTTATTGAACTTAATGCGAATTTATCGATATCAATGTTTAAATCTTATTTAAATTCACTTGTTGAGATTCAAAAAAATCTACTTATGAGTAGAATATAGATTAGATAAAAGGGGTTTAATGAGGTGCCGAAGATAGATTTCTCTAGTGTTAGGTTAAAAAATTTCATGGACTTCCACATAGCATAATGCATTCAAAGAGGTGGTACTTGGTAAAGTGCAAGTTAACCAAATGCATAATAGATGGTTACAGCTTGAGAGATGCAATTTTGGTGTCTAAGAAATTTTGTTGGTCTAAATGATTAAAGGATAATTAAATTATGACATTAAAGATAATTCCAGGGTAAGTAGTTATCTAGATATTGACATATAATTGATTTCTCTATTTGATTATTTATTTTTCTTTTGATTCTCATGGTTTTTATTTAGTTTAAGGTATTTTTTAATTTTATGATTCAAAATCTAAAATTTTGTTATCTTTATTCACTCTGTAGACTAGCTAATAGTATAAGGATTTTTCAAATCCACATAATTTCTTTATATGATTGATACTCTACTTACCATTGTGTTACTTGTCAACATTAGGAGCACTTGCCTCAGTGATAGATAGTGTACTAGTAATAAAGAAAAAACTATAGTAGTAGATGTACAATATTTTTTTTTATCTCTGAGAATTAATTGGTGTTTCAGAAGACTCAATAACTATTATTTTAATTGGTTTTATTTATTTATTTCTTTTTTTTAAATTTGTGTGTTATTTTACTTTAATTTTAGGTGTGAAGTTTGCGTATGATAAAGATCCAAAACTTTTTTTCTTTCTTGAAGAAAGTGTAAAGATCAAACGAATAGTTTGTTAGACATGAAGAAAATAGATAAAAACAAGAAACAAAAGATATTCAAGAGATACAACTTGAAACAATGGAAGAGGAGCACAAAAAATGATGGATCATGTAAAATTTATTTTTTTTTGGGATGCAATTTAGCATAGCTTATCCAAAAATTAATACAAACTATTTTGATATCAAACCTAATGTGATCCAATTGCTACAACAATATGTTTAGTTTGATGGTTTACTGAATACATATATTGCTAATTTTATTAAGATTTATGATACATTCAAGATTAATGAGGGCACTGAATATTTCACTAGGATAAGTTGTTTCCATTCAAGTTAAGAGATCAGGCCAAAAAGTGGTTGAAGTTATCACCTGCAATCTCAACAGCCTTATGGAAGATTTTTGTGAAAAAAAAAGTTTTAACCAAGTATATTCTACTGTTAAAGATAGCTAAGTTAAGAAATGATATATGTCTATTCAATAGTTTGATAATGAGATTGTTTATATGAAATGAGATATACACAAATATATAATAAGGAAATGCCCATATTATGGTCTTCCCAAATGGAAACAAGTGCAAAACTTCTACAATGATCTTGTCAAATTAACAATGTGGATGATTAATATAGTTGTCAGTAGAAATTGAACAACAAGACATTGAAGGTAGATCAAGTTGTAAAGGAAATGACCAAGAATAACTACCAATGGTAATCATGAAAAGTGTGGCAAAAACAAGTGTAAATAATGTGGATGTCATAACTATATTAATTGCTTATGTTGAAGATTCAGTATGAAAACTTGTAAACCTAAATTTAATATAAAAAGCAACTCAAGTTATGCATTATAAATTATAGTAGGGAGGACATCAAGATATTAAATGTCAAGATGGAAATCCTATAGAAAAACAAGTAGAACAATTTATTATATAGGAAGCTTCTAAAGACAAAATAATTCCTACAACAATTTCTATAATCGACGATGAATAAATCGCCCAATATTTTAATTGGATAATCAATCTTCTCAAAGATAAGCTCCGCTAAATTTTGATAAAGACCATAAATGGAGTAGCAACTAAATATAGAGGAGGTTTTGAAAGACTTTATAAAGGAGGCTTCATTAAGAATTCATAATCAAGAGGCTTTAGTGAGGAATCTAAAAACTTAAATAGGTCAATTAACAAAAGGAACTGATAGAAATCAAAGAACATAGCCTAAAGATATTATGTCCAATATCAAATAACATGTTAAGGCAATCACCGCAAACAATAAGAATGATTTAACCAATAATATGAAAGAAAAAGTTGATAAAAAGTTATTGAACAAGAAAGTGAGGAAAAGTATAGTAAGATAAGGTCATTAGTGAGAGAGTATGAACTAAGAATTCTTTACCCTATAAATTTTAATATAAAATGAAATTGAGGAAGCTCCATAGTAGGTATATTAAAAGGAAGAAGATCCTAAGAAGTAAGATGTTGAGAGAGGATTATATGAAGGCAACACTGAAATCCTCCAAGATACGCCACCACCTAAACTTAGTGAGCTATAGAATTTTATTATTTCCTAGTCTAGTATTAATATGTTGACTTATAAATTTCTAAAAATAGGCAAGTAATTCAATTTGTAAATAATTCAACTATACACTATAGAGAAACTAAGAAAAAAATGTAAATTAATACTTAATTGAATTTTACATCTTTGATTTGGAAAAGGAACATGATAAATCTTTAATCTTAGGTAGGTGTTTCCTTACATCAATTGGTGCAACCATCTATGACTAGTGGAATAACACTTAAAGTTAGAGATGAAGAAATTTTCTTAAAAAAATGATAATAACTAACTTATAACTAAATGATAACTCAAGACAAGCTAATTGCTCAAACCTTTATATGAAGTCATTATACAAAGAGTTAAGGTGTCAAAGAAAGGAAGGATAAGGGAGACACGAGCAAGAAAACAATAATGAAGGAAGGATAACTTCCTGTGCATCACTACAATTTTCAACTTTTGCTTCTCCAAATCTAGATTTTCACAAGTCAAGGCTTAATATTTCAACTTTTGGGCATTTTTGTAGTTATAAGCAGTTTTTCATTTTTAACTTTCCAAACCTTAATCTAATTAAGAGAATAAGTTCCTAACCATGTACGAGTAGGAGGAAGATCCATGCAAAATAGAGTGCTTCAAGTAGTCATCATAAAAGATATGGATTACCCTATTGTAAATGCCCTATACTCATTTTCATTGAGCCTAGACACTAAAGAAAGATACAAATTTATTACCTTAGCCTTTCAAATCTAATAATACTGTAAAAGGTTAACATTAAAAACTATATGACTAGCAATAGAGGAGTGGAGGGATATAGTAAGTTTAGGGTGGAGTATACTTTTTGACATTCTAGATAACGCTTATAGAGAACGCACCCTAAAAATTTTCACTAACTTTAAGATGAACTGGGATGCTAAATTAGATAGGGGAAATTCTATTATAATTAGGCACATGGTTAATCAAGTAGATATATTGTTTAATAATTTCATAATATGTAAGTTCTTAAGACTCAAATATCTAAAGATAGAAGGGTATAAGAACTATATAACTGAAATCTCAAATTTAGGTCATTTCCCTTTTAAAAAATTAAAGATTAATTTTATTAGGGAAAATTTTCTATAACCCATCCAAAAAAAAAAAAGAATTATCATACCATATCTCCGATCCTTTCATCTCTATATAACTTAATTTTCTACAAAATTTTTAAAAGAAGGGAGATTAATTGTAAGATACCTGTAAGGATTTTTTTATCTTTAATCTATAATGGAAAGAAATCGTGTATCTTAGGTCACGACTTTGCCATGTACTTGGAGCAAACCTATAGTCGAAAAAATGGCGACATCTATCGAGGATGTTATTTGATTATATTGGAAAAGAAATTAGATATTTTAATACTCTTTTTGAGAATGAACTTGATTTCCCTATAGCTATTGTAGACATAAAATGATAAGATATATTCAATTAGATGGGAAGGTCAGTGAAGCTTATATATTAGTTTAGAGAGAAAGATCCTACAGGGATAGATGATGACCATATAGAGGAGGCAAGAGAGGAGCACGAGAGAGCATAGCTACAGCTAATAGATGATGAACCTGATGCATAAGAGATGCAGAGGAACCCAAGTACATTAATTCTATATTTCAGCATCTCTTTTGAAAGATAATTGATGGAATTATTGACAATATAGAGGATGGACAACATGGATTAAATTATATGATACTAAGAATGTACAGGGATCTTAAAAACCATGAATGAAGATTGCAACAAATTGAGTGGTAACTATCAACCTACTTCAACTATGTGGGGTGTTCTAAGCAACCTCCACAACCCTTAACAATTCTTATTGAGGATAATAATAATGAAGGTGATGTTGTAGCCCCTTCATATTTCACTTCTATCATGCTTCTTTTTACTTGATATAATATATAATTGTGTTTTCTTTCCTGGCACATTCTAAATAACCTTTGTTCTTTTTTTGGCTTATATATTTTTATTTCATTTTAGTACCTTGGTATTGTTAAGTACTTCTCTTTCATTTCGTATTGCACTTTACGTTTTAAAGTTTTTGTTTATGTTAGTGTATTTATAAGGTTTACTTGAATTCTAGTTTATTATCATATATTAGTGTATTTATAAGGTTTACATGAATTCCAATTTGTTATCATATTTATCTTAGACAATAAGAAACATAATATGTTTAGAGAATGTTCCTTTAACTTTTATATTCATCCCTTTTACTTTTACTTTTATCCTTATGTCTTGCAATTATTCATTATCTTTGATATATTGAGGATAATGTACAATTAAAGTATGAAGAAAAATTTTATTATTTTTAACCTAACTTTAGCTTAGTAAATTAATCTAGTTGTACTTGAACTAATAAGTAAAGATTCTATGATTTTTAATATTGAAAAAAAGAGTAATTAAGATAACTCGTTATAATTTATGTTGTGCTTAGATTTCATTATATTAGGTAAATATATATGAGCATTAATAAGTCACTTAGTTTCAATTTGATTCAATAATCTTGAAATAGATTTTAAATTTGCACATTGACACTTTTTTATATAATTTAGTCATAACTAAGTTAGAGGTGAATTCTTTCAAGTATTTTGGTGCCATATAAAAAAAGTGTGAATGAAGGGATGTAAATAAACTCACTTTACTAAATTTAGTCTAAGTGAAAAGGTTAGAGTTAACAGTGGTGCTAATTGCTATTTGAATTAGTAAACTAATTAAGTAACAAGGAGCATTAATGATAAGATTCTTATTTTCATATCAAAAGATAATATGACTTTTCAAATAAGCCTCTAATGCTCCAAGTGAAATTTCAAAATTGTGTTTTAATTTTCTTTCATTTATGGTTATTAAAATGTTTGAAAGAGAAAGGTTATTAAAATGTTTGAAAGAGGAAACTTCTTAGTTATTTTTTTATTTGACATATTAGGCTGAATAATGCTAATTAAGTTGATGTTTGATGGATTATTGGATTAGGTTGAATTTAAATTACAATTGATTGTAAGTATTTTAAAACACAATTAATTGTTAATTAATATATTTGAATGAATGATGAATACTCTTGATTGTTTTATTTGACTTATTGAACTTCTTTGAAATATGAACCTATTAAGTTTAGAGTGACCTAAATTGATATGTTTGAGGATAAGCAAAATCCTACTTGTGAGAATATTTGATGTATATGAAATATGCACATATTTTCCTTAGTATAATGCTTGGTTTTAATTCTAAATTAGCTTTTTATATATTTCAAATGAATTGAGGAGATTTTACCTAAAGATGATATTTATCAAGAACTAGAGATACATTCCAATAAAAAATATAGAGAAAAATATAATTCTTATTTGGCCATTATGTGCTAACCTGTGTCTAACACTAATTAGAAGTACAAGAAAGGATGATTTAAAACATATCTTAGAGAGAGATCAGATGACATTGAGAAAACTTGAAAGTGACATCACTTGAGTCATAATTGTGGAAACAGAGAGATATGCAAGCTAAGGAATAAACCTTGCAGAGATATTATATACTCTTAGAAAGAAGTATAAAGACCTAGGACTATCTTAGGCGAACTATATGTATTTAAAGTTAAAAAGAAAACCTAATTTTTACAAGATTTTTTTGAATTTTTATATCATAACATTCTTTTCTGTTCAAAAAGGTTAGGTTTAAATTTTAGGAGGTACTCTAACCCTTGAAAGATTAATTTCAAAGCCACTTTTATTAGAGAATCAAGATTTGGAATATAGAAGCTGCCAACAACACCAAGATCTTTATGTACGTTGTTTTTATTGGATTAAAGATGATTAGTAGCTAAATATACTTTTGTATGTTTATATACAAAAATTAGTATTTATCTTTATATGGATTTATTTAGTTTGATTTATAAATGGGATATATATTTTCAGGATATATTTGGTTAATTTAATGCATTTATTGATATTACGTTTAAATCAAATATAAATTCACTTTTTGAAATTTAAGGAAACCTACTTATAAATGGACCATGATTAAAAATAAAAGGTTTGGTAAAGTACTAGAGATAGACCAAAACGATCTCTTTAATGTTAGGGCAAAATCTTTCATAAAATTTTATAGATCTTATTACACTTAACTTTATCATTGATTTCTTTATTTTATTATTTGTTTTGTTTTTTATTCTTTTAGATATTATTTAGGTTTGCTTTGTTTTCTAATTTAATATTCAAAATCCAAATTAAATCATATCATCTTTATTCGTTCTTTGGACTAGTGAGTAGTAGGATGATTATCTAGATCTATATTGCTTCCTTATGAGATTAATATTCCACTTACCATTGTATTATTTATCAGCGAAAGATTACTTGCCTTAGATTTTAGTTAATAGATTAACAATATTTTAAATTTTAAAGTAGTAAAAAATGCATAACATATAGCACGTATGTTATAAGGAAAAATAAATATTTGAAAGATTATTTAAGTTGCTGAGAGTCCTCACATGAATATATAAATTATGCTAATAGGATTTAGGAGTTGCAAATTGAGAAGGCTCACTTGATAAAGAGATAGAAAAGTTAAAATGCTCATTTTCAAAATTGAAAATGGGTACATATTTGTTTCACAAACTTTAACAAGAATTAAAATTATTAAAAATTATACATGAATATGTCATTGTATATATGTTAATTCATCTTTATTAAAAATTGTTATTTGAATTAGATAATTAATTTAAAATAAAACTAAACTCTTTTTGATTCATTTATCATTTGGAAAAAACCTATGTAAAACCTACTCCAGCTTTACTCACTCAATACGAAGATCCACTTGTTTGATCCAACCTATTTATTTTATTTTACTATTTTAACACAAATCTAAACAAACCATCCAGGGACGGAGCCAGACTCAACTCTAAGGGGGAGCCGAGGACCAACATTTAAAGGGGCACTTATATTTTTAAGGGGGCCATTTATATTTATAGTTTTAAAAATTTTAATTATATAGGTAATTTTTAAAAAAAATATTTGAAAGGGAGGCTAACATGGCTTCGTCACTGAAACCATCATACGAAGATGCAAAACTTTATGAACAGGTGGCTTCAGCTGGTGAGACAAAAGATTTTTATTTTAATTTATTGTTTTAAGGTTGTTCCTTTACCTTTTTAAAACACTTGGTTATGAAAGGTGCAAAAGCCTATTAAGCTTCTCTCCCATTTCCTGACTTGGATTCTCTATCCATCCCTTACATTATTAGATCCAAAAAAATCTAGAACAATATCAAAAATAAAAGGAAGTCATAATCAAAATAAATGATAGTTCTCTTTAAACACATATAAACCTTTATTGTTGGCTTTCATTTTTAAAAGACAAAAGTTATCAGAGTGGTGGACCTGGATCTAGGATAATGAGAACGAAAATTTAGGTTTTACGAAACTAAAAAATATATTTTAAATTCAATTACGTGAGGCATAAATATCATCATGTTAAATAGTTCTTATAATATAATATGTTATATCAACACTATTAATTATAAGATTATCGGCAATTCATATTTATTATAAATTAAAATTTTGAATATTTTATATCTATTTGTTGTAATTTTATTCAAGACTTAAATTATTTAAGACAAGATTAACAAAATAATTAATTCAAAATTTTATTTTGAATTTTTTAAATCAATTATTTAATGTGTTAGATAAAGATTGTCGTATTAAACAACTCTAATGATACAACATATTAAGTTAGCAATAATGAACTATTTTTATTACAAATTGAAAATTCGAGCATGTTATAACTACTTTTAATAGTTATATCTTGATGTGAACCTCAAGGATTAGCTTTGAATCCTAGCAATCTCACAATGGAAGCAAGAAATCCAAGAAAGCTAAAAATAAGTTTTAAGAGAGATAAACTTTGACCCAGTGTCTGTAGAAGATGAGAACCAAAGTTATAAGATAGGTTTGAATGCCACAAGGTAATAATGTTGATTAGTTCAAGTTCCTAAAAGAACCACAAAGAAATTGGCCTCACTCAAATGAATTATGAATTTAAGTGAGGTTTTTTTAACATGTCTCGAATGCTTGGAACAAATTGGAGTAACTTAGACACTTATTGCACTTTTTGACTTAGCTTGGATCAGATTTATTGCACCTTGAATTCTTTCCAAGCTAATTAGACCTTGTTTGGTCCATATCCCTTCAATTAGCCCATTTATATCTTCCTTTATCTTCTTAGCACTAGCTCTTATAATTGGGTCTCTTTAAATGGCTAATGGATTCTTAGGAGCTTTGCTTAGGTGAACTTGGTTCTCATTATTCCCCCGTTTTTCAAAAGGATTTGTTCTCAAGCCATCACTTGCATCAAAGAGAGATAAATCAACAATATTATTAAATGTCACTCACATTATCATATTCACTTAGAAGATCTAACTTTTAGGCATTATCCTTAATCTTTGCAAGAATTTGAAATGGATCATCTCCTCTATGATGCAACTTTGATTTTCTTCATTGTGAAAATCTTTCCTTATGTAAATGAACCCAAACCCAATCACCAAGTTCAAGTATTCTTATTTTCTTCCATTCCTTATTATATTGAGTTTCATATTGCTTGGTCCTCTTCTCAATATTCAGCCTTAGTTTCTCTGCAATGCCTTGATTAAATCTGTAGTCCTCTTTTCATCCAAACTAACCCTTTTCTTAATTGGTATTGGTATCAAATCTAATGATGTTAATGGATTAAACACAAACACAACTTCAAAAGGAGGGTAGTTTGTTATCGAATGGACACTCCTATTGTAAACAAATTCAACATAGGGCAAACACTCCTCCTAATTCTTCCAATTCCTTTGTATGATGGCTCGCAATAAGTAGATAAGGTCGTATTAACAACTTCAGTTTGACCATTGATTTGATAATGATAATTTGTTGAAAATAATTTCTCATCTTTACCCATAAAGTCTTATAAAAAAAGCTTAACAACTTTACATCTTTGTCACTAATAATACTCCTTGGAATGCCAAGCAAACACACAATCTATTTAAAGAACAAATTAGTTATATTTGTTGCATCATCAGCTTTATGACATGGAATAAAATATGCCATCTTTAAGAGCCTGTCAACAATAACAAAAACATAATCCTTTCCACCTTTTGACCTAGATAAACCTAAAACAAAATCCATAGAAATATCAACCTAAGGTTCACTAGGTGTAGGTAAAGAAGAATACAAACCATGAGGAATAAATTTAAACTTAGGTTGTTTACAAGTAATGCAATTCTTGCAAAGTCTCTCTATATCCCTTTTCATGTGTGGCCAAAAGAAGTGATCACTAGAAACATATAAGGTTTTTATAATCTCAAAATGCCCCCATTAAACGCTCACCATATGCCTCCCTTACTAATAATTCCTTTAAAGAAGATTGGGGAATGCACAACTTACTTTATTTAAATAAGAAACCATTATAATTATAGAACTTACCAAATGCTACATTATCACATGCCCCAAATATGCTAGAAAAGTTATGGTCATTAGCATATAATTCTTTAATGTAATCAAAACCAAGTATTTTTGCATTAATTTTATAGAGTAAGGCATACTTCCTTGAAAATACATAAGGCATAATGTTTTCCTTAACTCATTTGTACTTGATGACATACAAGAATGTTTCAATGAATTCCATCCATTTGGCATGTCTCTTATTTAACTTACCTTGTCCTTTAAAATGTTTCAATGATTCATGATCTGTATATATCATAAATTCTTTAGGCTAAAGGTAGTGTTACAAAGTTTACAACGCCTTCACTAAATCATATAGCTCCTTGTCATAAGTTGGATAATTCAAAGCTGCCCCATTGAGTTTTTCACTAAAGTAGACAATTGGATGCTTCTCTTGCATCAAAACAACTCCAATACCAATTCCTAAGGCATCACACTTATTCTCAAAAGTTTTTGAAAAGTTAGGAAATGCTAAACAAGGTGTTGAACACAACATATATTTAATCAAATTGAATGCAAGCTCTTGATCACTACCCCACTTAAAACCAATAGTTTTCTTAATAGTTTCAATGCGTGGTGCTACAATGGTGCTAAAATCTTTAACAAAACACTGATAAAAATTTTCCAACTCATAGAAACTTTCTTACCTCTATGATCGAATTAGTTGTTTTCCATTCTTAGATAACCTTTACCTTTTCTTCATCAACTTCAACACCTACCCGACTTAGAACAAAACCAAGAAAAAAATCCTATTAATGCAAAAAGAACACTTTTTAAGATTAGCATAAAGCTTCTCTTTTGTCAAAATATTTAAAATAGATTTTAAATGTTCTAAATGCTCATCCACATTCTAACTAGAAATTTAGATATCATCAAAATATACTACAATAAATTTGCTCATGAATGCACTCAACAAATGATTTATTGACCTCGTAAAAGTACTCGATGCATTAGTAAGACCAAATGACAATACAAGCCATTCACATAAACCATACTTAGTCTTAAAAGCAGTTTTCCATTCATCACCTTCTCGCATCCTAGTTTGACAACATCCATTTTTCAAATCAATCATACTAAAAATGTGTGATCCTTGTAATTCATCCAAAATATCATCATGCCTAAGGATATGTGTCTATACTTTACTGTTATGTTATTGATAGCTCTACAATCAACAATCATCCTCTAAGATCTATAATTTTTAGGCACAAGAAGTATTGGAAACACAAATAAACTCATGCTTTCCTTTACATACCCTTTTTCCATCAATTCCTCAACTTGCCTTTACAGCTCTTTTGTCTTCTCATGATTACTTTTATAAGTTGGTTAGTTTGGAATTGAAGTATTGGGAACAAAATCAATTTGATGTTTTATTCCCCTACGTGGCAACCCATTATGAACATCTTCAGGAATCACATCCTTAAATTCCTACAATAAAGAAACAACAACACTGAGCAAAGAAACGTTAAGTTCGTTAGTATTAATATAAGCCTCATTATACAACAATACAATAATTGGCTTATTTGAAAACACAAGCCTTTTGAAATCAATCTTTTTTACATTAAAAAATTACATGCTTCTTAGTTTGTCTCTAAACACTCTCTTGTTATTCTCCTTTTTCCTCTCCACTTAAAGTTACTTCTTTTTCTATCCTCTCTAGTTTAGCCACTCCCTTCTTTTCACTCTTTTTTAGCTACTATTAACTTCACTCTCTCTTGTTTTGTCACTCTCCATTTTAACTCTCATTTGATCTTCATACACCTATCTAGGGGTTACTGGTATAAGAGTGATTGGTTCCCTTTCATTATAAAATAATACATGATCTTGAATCCATCATGCATTGCATGCCTATCATATTGCCATGGTCTCCCCAAAAGAATGTTTTGAATATGCATAGGCAATACATCACACAAAACCTCATCTTTATACCTTCCAATTGAGAATGACACTAGCACTTGCTTGTGTACCTTAAGCTCCCCATAATCATTCAAACATTGAAGTTTATATGGTCATGGGTGCTTCATAATATGTAAAATTAGCTTCCCATAAAGGTTTTACTAGTTGCATTTGTCCAACTACCACTTTAATGATTATGCTACATAACTTTTGTTTAATTTGGCATCTTGTATGGAAGATATTGTCACATTGCTCATCATTATCTTCCTTTACTTGTGTAATCAATGCACGTCCAATAACCAATGCTTCTCTTTTAATAGGGTACTCCACATCACTAGCGTCCTCCAGAGGTGGTATAGATTCATCATCCGATTCACTTTTAGTCTTAACATCTCCATTCTCTCTTAAAGTAATCACATATTAATACGGCATATTCCCAAACATGAAAAATACTTATTATCCCCTTTATTTTTTGTTGGAAATTACCTTTAGTGGATCTCATGTTCGTGGCCTTGTAGGATTCTTCTTGGTACTTGGAAACAACCTTATGTTCATTTTTACCCCAATTCGGTGTACATAATGAAGAGGAACCCAAATTGTGACCAAACTTTTTAAGACCTTCATTTTGAGCTTTTTGCTTTCATGACCAGGTGTAACATGTCTTTAGCTCCACATAATGTTGTAGCTCCACCACATTGGCTATATCTCTATTCATCCCTTACAAGAAATGAGCCATGGTTACTTCTCGATCTTCCTCAACATTGGCTCAAATCTTTGCAATCTTCATCTCTTTGTGGTAGTCCTCAACATTCTTAAACTCTTTAGTAAGGCCTTGCAACCTTTGATACAAATACCTATAATAATAACCATGGATGAATCTTCTCCTCATTCCAGCCTTCATATTATCCCATTTATCAATAGGTCATTCATGATTTCTCTGCCTACTTAAAACAATTGATCCCACCAAATTATAGCATAATCAGTAAACTCCTCAACAACAAGTTTTAGAATTTTCTCCTCAGAGCAATTGTGGCAATAAAAAACAAGCTCCACCTTCCTTTCCCAATCCAAGTATGCATTAGGATCATCTCTCCATTGGAAGGGTGGAATCTTCATTTTGAGGCTATCTAAAATGCAATCAACTCTTCCATTTTGTCTCCTCGCATCTATTTTACCATCCCTCCCATGCACATTTCTATTCAAATTAGCTATCGGGGCTTGATCTTCAACATCTCCGTCATCACCATTAAAGTCATCATTAGTAGCATGCCTATCAAGAGTTTGGGTGCTAGAGAGGTTTTGTGGTTATCCCTTTTGCATATTAGCTACAGTAATCTTGCTTCTTAATCCTATCTTTCATCTTTTTAAACACAATGTGCATTCGCTCAAATTGCTTTTGAATAGCTTGTATTATGAATGAATTCACTTATACATTGTCTCCACTCACACCTTTAGAAGTCATATTGAAAACCAACAAAATAATGTTAGAAATATCCTCTCAACACTCCCTTATGTTTTTCTCGCAATTAATGTGATAATGATGCTTACACAACTCTTACCTTTTACCACTCTTAGAATTCCCATTTTAGTTTTTTATGGAACTAAATAAATCAAATTAAGACAATTAAACTTATAGCAATTCAAAATGGATTAGAATGTAGCAAAAGGAAACTGAAAAAATGAAAAGGATTAAAAAAAACAAATAGAAATGGTTGTGAAGGAATAAGAACACAACAAATTAAGGATGGGAACAAAGAAATTGAATCACAAAGATAAGGAAATAAGGAATTAAAGAAACAAATTGAAAATATGATTTCTAATAGAATAAAAATTAACAACTAATTTTGACTAAGAAATCCTTATTAAGGAGGTATAGCTCATGTAATAGCAAAACCAACTAACCTCAATCTTCTTCTTTTCTTTTCAATTTGATAACTTCTCTCTTTTTTCTTGATAAATAACAAAAACAAGTAAATTAATGATAACCAAACTTGATTTACAACCACGCTATAATACCAAATGATGTGAATCTCAAGGATAAGCCTTGGAACCCACCAATTGCATAGTGGAAGCAAGAAACCCAAGAAAGCTTAAACAAGTTTTAGGATAGATAAACCTTGATCCGATGTCTATAGTATAGGATAGGTTTTGAATACCACAAGATAATAATCTTGATAAGTTCATAAGTTTCTAAAAGAACCAAAGAGAAATTAACTTCACTCAAATGAATTCTAAATTTATCTGAAGTGTCTTGAAAACTAATGCCTTTATGGTAAGAAAACATCCTAATTGAATAATTTGACCAAAATTTAAAAAAAAAATCACTCATGATTTAAGCTAATCATAGTGTGAACATAATCCTAAAAACAGGTCTAGACAAGAAACAAGAGGAAAACACATTATTTGATGCCTAAAATCGCGCTAAACTTGTTGAGACAATTTACAACATTTTTTATGCATAAAATATATTATTTGATTCCTAAAATTACTCCTAATTTGTTGAGAGAGCTTGCAAACCTTTTTGATGTATAAAACACATTATTTAATACCTAAAATCACTTATAATTTGTTAGGACAACTTGCACACATGTTTTAATGTCTCCCACAAATCTTGGTTAGTTTGAACATGTCTTGGAATGCTTAGAATATGTTGGAATAACTTAGACACTTATTAGACCCCTCGACTTAGCTTGGATCAAATTCATTGGACCTTGAATTCTTTCCAAGCTAATTAGAGCTTGTTTAGTTTATATCCCTTCAATTAACTCATTTATAGCTTCTTTTACCTTCTTAGCTCTAGTTTTTATAATTGAACCTCCTTGAATGCTCAATGAAGCCTTTGGAGTTTTGCTTAAGCCACCTTGTTTATCATCATATCTAATATTGCAAAATTTAGCAAAATTTTACTCAAGATTTAATTCAATTCTTTTCAACAAAATTTACAAAAGAGTTAAACAAATTGACTTTGAAATTATATTTTTGACAATTTCAAAATTCTGTCATATTATTGATTATTTTAAGTTAATATTATAAAATAAATAAAGTTAAATTTCTTAAATATAATTTTGACCTTAAATAAACTTTGTAGAATGTAGAAGACAAATAAACAACCTTCTAGTAACAAGTATAGATCTTCTGTACTCCTTACCCTGTACCTACTCAGTTCCTATTTGATCTCAACCATCTAATGCAATAAATTGGATGATTGAGAACAAAAGGGAACAGAGGGCACTGGGTAGGGGTCGAGAAGATCTGTTCCCTCCAATAACCCCTCTCATAACTAGGACGGTGGGTAGTGGCGGAGCCACAGTGGGAGCAAGTGGAGGCACTTGCCCCCACTAGCTCTAAAAGATTTTACTTGTAAAAATTATTATTTTAAATTTTGATGGTATAAAAAAATAAAATTTTACTATAATTAAAAATTTACCCCCACAGATCGG
>JANZLF010000221.1:27278434-27300411 GCA_026546835.1 Erythroxylum foetidum
GGAACCTGAGGGATCTTGGGGTTCCAGATTTACCTCCTCTAGGCTCTTGGGGTGGGGTTCTAGAGGATTAGGATTTAATCTGGCTAAGCCAAGATACCTAATGTAAAAAAAAAAAGAAAATTAACAATACCCATTTATTGTAGGCTGATAATATTTATTATCTCATTGATCAGAGAGTGCTATCAAACTATGGATAACATATTACATGTAGAAGCTATGTCACCCATAATTGTGATAGAAAATAAAAATTATCTAAAATAGTAGAAACAATTATTGATAATCGTCTCAATAAAGGAGAACCATACTTGTCGCCAATATGGGTTTATGTACAAAATTGCGAACATTGTCACTAATATAATAGTAAAGGATACCGAAAAACTTATGTAAAAGACATTCATGTCGACAAAACTGCCATCAACTTCTTCATCATCAGAACTCTCTTTAGTTATTGAAGAGGGTGGTGCGGGTTCTTCTGGACTACAACTCTTAGGTAACGGAAACCCACAAAGAAAAGGATTTCCTTTGTAGCTGCTCTCATCAAATGTGGCAAATTGGGCAACTTTATCGGGTGTCTTACCATAAAGATTATTGTAAGACACATTGAAAACTTCTAAGAATTTTAATTTTGTAAGTTGAGGAGGAATTAATCCGCTCAAATTATTGTTAGAAAGATCTAACATCTCAATTTTGGTCATGTTTGAAAATGAGAAAGGAATAGATCCGATTAAACTATTATGAGATAAGTTCAAAAGATTGATATCTTGAATGCTTCCAAATTCCAAAGGAACTTGACCGGTCAAGTTATTGCATGAGAGGTCCAATCCAATGAATCCCATACTAAGAAGTTGTCCTATTGTGTAACCAAAAATATTTCCTTTAACTACAAATTCAAAACCTCCGTCCATAAAATAAGCATAAGCATACCTGACATCTTTTGTTGTCCCTTTATAGTTGTGTGAATAATTGAGGTGCAGAGAGATTATTATGCGAAAGATCCACCAACATCAATTGATTGGTCATCATCCAAAGATCAATTGGGATCTCTCCTGAAAAATTGTTATGGCTCAAGAGAAGAAATATCAACTCATATAACTTTCCGATCCATTGGGGAATGACACCTGTTAAGCAATTGTTAACGAGATCCAAAGTTTGCAAATGATCAGAAATTGAACAAGGAAAATGCCCTTCGAGTCTATTTCCGGATAAAAGAATGTGTATCAACGATGGACTTCCCAACATTGTAGGTAGGCTTCCAAAAAGATTGTTATGTGAAAGATCCAACAGTTTAAGAGAATTCATTGTTTCAACCCAACTTGGAACTTTGCTTATTAAATTGTTATCACTTGCGGTAAATATCTTCAATTTAGAACAATTAGACAAACTTCTTGGAATGCTTCCAGTAAACTCATTTTCAGATAGCATTAGCCACTCCAACATTGGAAAGTATGTATCGATTTTAGTTGGAATGCGACCATCAAGCTGATTGTTGGAGTATCCAACTACCTCAACGTTGCATTAGGATTACGCATTGGAAAATCCAAAGATCTAGAAAGATAACAATTGGAGAGATAAAGAATTTCCAAATTTGTATTGTTTTTACTAACCACTCGGGAAAGCCTAATCACATCATTGGAATACCAGAAAGAAGAAGATATTGAAAATCATGTTGGTGGTATAAAAACTCAGGAAATGATCCTCCAAGAAGCTCTTGGCTAAGTAGTGTGCGACGAAGTGAGGTATCTCACGAGGATCTTCAGAACATTCACGATCAATTAGAAGAATTAAATGATCGTGTTGATGATTTATGCGCTTGGAGAAAAGATTTGATGAACAACATGGAATCCTCACACGGATGGAGAAAAGTATTAAGAAGATTTTTGATAAGTTAGGATGTCGACATGATGATGTTTCTCATCCTTGATGGTCATTGCGTTTATTTCTAGGACCAATATTTCTTAATGTTTGCATCTGATCATGTATGACTTTTATTTTGTGCTACTTTGAATATTGTATCTTCTCACCTTGCATTGGATTTTTGTTTGATTATGACAAAAAGGGGGAGAAATTAAGTAGTTTGGTGATAAATTGTTTTGAAATTAATTAAGTTAAGTTTGGTGAAAAATTGTTGACAATTCTTACTGGACATGATTTTGCTGGACATGATAAATTGTTTTGAAAATTCTTACTGGAAATTTTTTATTTATTCATATGGTTTTGCAATTGGTAAGAAGTTCATATGGCTGTTAAAATTCATTCACTCATTCAAATTTTTTCATGTTGCCTATTAAACGGAAATCGCAATTTGTTACACATTGTTTAGAAAAATTGTTACAACGTTGATTTAAATTTTTTTATGGATCATGAAATTATGTTACGATAATTGGATTCATTGGTTTATTGATTAAGGGGGAGTTAAACTAACCAATTAAACAAGGCATAAAAACCTTGATCAATTTTTCTTTGTTTTCAATTTCTTAAAAAATTTCTAAAATGTTTTGTCACTATCAAAAAGGGGGAGATTGTTGGATCAATGGTGGTTGACAAATTAAATTCCTTTGTGTTTTGATAATAATAAAATGTATAGAATTGGTTAAGAAATTATTTCAGGTTATTTGGATTACAATCAAAGGATTAATACAATTTAAGATTGACATATCTACAAATCAAGAGATAGACAACTCATCACCAAAGTTCAAGGGATAAACAATGTGCAGAAGATGATTGTCGTGAAAATTATAATCAAAGATATGAATCCCAACAAACAAAGATTGAAGCTTATCTACAATATGTCCGTTGGAGCAAGAACCAGTCGACCAGAACAGTATAAGTCGACTGATAATTATCATTCCTGTAAATTGGGGTTTAAACCAGTCAACCAGAACAATATAAGTCGACTGATAATTATCAGTTCTGTAAAGTGGGGTTTAAACCAGTCGACCAAAATCTATTAAGTCGACTAAAAAAAGGACCAGTAAGTTGGATAATCATTCCAGTCAACTAACATTACACCAGTCAACTGATCGAAGAGCGAAGATGAGTGTTTCAGGAAAAACGTTTGTTCCAGTCGACTATCATCCCTCGACCAGTCGACTAGCATTCCATATGATCTGATTCTGACGAAGTCAATTGATATCAAACGGGAAGAAAATCTTCCACAACATCTATGAAGCAATCTTCAACAGCTAATAGATGATCGACAACGTCTATATTGATCCAGAAACCTGCAAATAAATAGAGGAACAATCAAGAGATCAATTACGGCAGTCATAGCAAAGTATATAGATTTTTTATCATCATTCTGTAGCTCTCAAGTTGCTTTTAGCTCATTCAATTTTGTTTAGCTGTGCTGAGCTTTATCGATTTTCAATTTCAATCATTGTTATTATGAGTTGAGTGATTAGAGGAAAATCACTGGTGTGGTTAGATTTGTGCCGGAAATCAAATCGGATTGTAAGGTTTACTTGAGCCGGAATTCAAGTGGTTGTAAAAGTTCGCACTGAACTAAAAAGTGTACAATATAGTGGTTTGCCAAATCCTAAGTGGGAGCTTAGGTAGAGGACGTAGGTCTTAGCACCGAACCTCTATAAAAACAGTGTTTGCCTTTCTTCCCTATTCTTTTCATTTGATTAATTTGATTGTTACGTGTGTTTAATTCCGTAATTTTTTGTAGAACTCTGCGAAAAAGTTTAGACGATCTATTAAACCCCCCTTCTAGATCGCTTTCAGAAAATCCTCCAACCTCTTTCGACGCATCAAACATGTGAGTTCTTTTCTCACTAATATCTACAAAAAGAATCAATTATTTTTTATGAATCTTTTAAAAAAGACAAATCTTTTTATCATTCTTATTGCTTTAACCAATGTCAATGATGAAAATACTCCAACCTCTTTCAACGCTTCAAATATGCAAGTTCCTTTCTCACTAATATCTATAGAAAGAATCAATTATTTTTTTTATGAATCTTTTAAAGACACAGTATATTCATGTTCAAATGCAGCCAAGCTTTCTATATTGCTTGATAGCTCTAAAAGTTTTGCACGAATTTGATACAGGCTCTGCCTACTTTCTTTTTCTAGGCTTAGATAGAGCTGTTAGATTATTTTAAGTCACACGATTTTCATCATTTCTATTACTTGATTGCACTTTATTCACATTGCTACTTGTTTTAATATTTGTGTCATTTCCTATTGCCCTATCTTTTGCATACATTTCAAATAGTCAATGGAAATGCACAAATTGTTTCATATAAATTCAATGCTCCTTTGTGACTCTATATAATAATAACAATCTTATCATAAATAATTACGAACATAAAACAAGTTCTTTTTTTCTTGGATATGCTACTCAATTATTATGAAAATTAAACCATTTTTTAGATTCAACCAAACAAACATAAAGAAAAGATGGACATAGATGAATCATACAAAAACAAAAAAAAAATTAGATGAGTCCAAATATGGTTCATCATTTAGCATAAAGTTCATAAACCACATTTAATATAACTCAATAGGGAAAGAACCAAATTAGGGTAAAAGATGGATAATTATGATGACTATATGCTAAAAAGATTATCATGAAAATATAATACTAACATTGATCGAAAGAAGTGAGTTGAAGTAACAAAAAATATATATGGGCAAACATATAAAAATGAAATAAATATTGAGATACAAGCAATTATTAGGTTCAAAATGATATATATGCTTGTTTAAGTACCCATCAAAAACTACACTGTTATTTGTTAAAAATTATGTTCTATTAGTTAAATTAAAAAATTAATTTATTGTTTTTTATTGTTGTTTCGACTTTATTAACTAGTGCACTTGTCCCTCGCAATTCAGATATACCAATTTGTACTTGTGTTTACGATTATGTTTCCACAATGGTAATGTAATACTGAAAACAAAAAGGGAAGCTAAAAGGAGAAGCGAAGAAACGAAAATGAAGTAAACGTGCCGCATATAAGACCGCTGCAAAAAGCACAACCCAGAGGGCCCTCCATAGGTGATAATAGATCAGAATCCCAAGTTGTACGTGGAGGTCTCGTCTTTTTTGGATAAGATTTCTTGTCTAACATAATAGTATCTTATTTTGTTTCGTAGGTTTCAATTACTTATTTATACTAGTTTACATTTATTTATACAAAATTTACATAAATAAATTACTAAAATTTATAAAAAAATAAAATACTATAAAATTGGATAGAGCATCCAGATTCTGTGCCCTCACATGAAGTTGAAACAAAAACTGATGGCCCAGATTCAAACTGATGCTGCAACACACTTCCCGCGCTTTCTCTTATCTGCAAAAATTGGCGCCAAACCCTAAAAATGTCGACATCGGAGGGCCACGCGTCTCACCGACTTAGTCACTTAGATTAACCACATGCTCACACGTGGTAAAGCGTCTTTGGCTTAGCTGTACACATTCCTAACCACTCACTTCTATTGACCCCTTCGCAAGTTCCAGAACGAGCCACTTGCTTCCCACATCTCTTTACACCGCAACTACAAACTATATAAGCATTCTAAAGCCTTTCTTTATTTGAACTCTTTGCCTAGTAAACTTGTCTGACATTCATGTGCGGAGATCGAGATGGAGGTAGAAACGTCTACTGAGATGATAAAGTTCATTAACGAGGGATGCTCCACTCCCACGCACGGCGACAATAGGATACCTGAGCCGGCGTTGTGTCCACCGCCGCCCAAGAGGAAGAGATCGTTTAGTTATGGGCAGAAAAGACACCCACCAAAGGATGGTTACTTTCAGCCTCCTGAACTTGACTTGCTTTTTACAAGATGTCAAGCTTGTGCTTAGTGGTTGATCGTTTCATTGGTCTTCTTTTGGTGTGCCTTCGGATGACTTTTTTTTGTCTTTTTTGAAGGTAGTAGGTAGTAGTAGACTTGTAGTTCAAGGATATACTGTACTTTTGATAATGTTTCTTACCATAACCTCTATGAATAGAATGGAATGACTCAATGATAAAAGATGTGTGGTAGCAGTCTCTTATTAATGAAAGTTATATTTCGGCCATCAAGAAATGAAATTGAACTTAACTGGAAGTATATTCTAATTAGGGGACTATTATGAGTTAATGGGAATCGGGTTTCCTAAGGAGGTAGGAGAATTAAGTACTATAGGCATGAAACAAGAACAAAGTTTAGGGGAAATGGTGAAGTTTCTAACAATCAAATGGATTAAGTAGGATAATTGTAAACAAGCAAGTTTGCCCGTAAAGAGGTTAATCTTCAATGCATAAGACTTCTTGCTTTATAGGGATCAAAGAAAGGTCATTAATTTGACGTAACTTTTTTTTTTAATTTATTAAGAAGTTTTTTTGAACTTATGATATTTTGTGGTCATAAGAGAGTAATTTTATTAACTATTCTAAGGTTTACCCTCAAGCATGCAGAGTATAGGTACTAATTATAGTAAAACTATCACTAATATTAATGCTGGTATAAATAAACCAATCACCAAAGAGGATAATTAATTCCCTTTTGGTATCTGCTTTTAAAAATCATCAAAAAAAGGGTAAATAGGTCCCTGGAGATATTGTTAGTCCTGGCAATGAATTCACTATTTCAACTAAGAGAGTCGAATTTAAGAATAGTGTTAAGAGCTCCAAGCCTGTTAAGATTGAAGGAAAGCCAAAAAAAAAAAAAGAGAATGGAACATTTTTTAGTTTTCATCGTTCGGATAAAAATAAGAAAAAGAAAAGTGAGAGAATGGAGAGGAAATTGAGGGAAGTTTGGGTCAAATATGTTTCCCGTCAAATTGGTAAGAAAGGAGGAGAAATTTAAGACAAGAGAACCCTAATATATGTAAATTATTATAGTATCCATATTTAACTCTACAAAAAGGACATACTCTTAGCCACAATTTTTTCCATGCAGAATACAACCTTCTCGCATTTCTTCCTATTTTCTTCTGCACAACTCCCGCCAAAGAGGTAAGATTGATTAATCCCTTGATTTGATTACGAAATTGATGTTATGATAAGTAAATATGATGTTTTGTTGTTATTAATCAATTAATAGATCAATCTAATATGGGTTTTCCAGTTCTTGGTAAGCAATTAAATTATTTTTCCTTTTTTTATTTGCAATGAATTTTGCAGTTGTATAATAAATTGTTAATCAAATTTTGCAGTTGTTTAATAATTTTATATACACAATTAACATATTACTATTTGGGTTTTTCATATTGTTTAGACATATATACATATAATGATATTTGCTACATTGTTTTACATGTTAAAACATTGAGTAGAAAATAAATAATTTAGATCAGAGATTCACTGAAGAAGATGATTCAAAATAATTTAGAACATGTCATATAGTTCATATTTTTAGCCTTTGTCATAGTTCTATATATGGATCCTTCAAGGAAAAAAACTTAGTAACTCAATATAAAAAATAAGTTCGAGGGGAAATTATGCATCATTTGCAAACTCACAGTAAGGATTGTCATGATCTCATTCTTATGACACCAGATACTTTCTTACTTCTTTGTATAAAGCTTCGCAACACTGATCTTCTAAACAATAGTGTTCGATGTTCGCTAGAAGAAAAGGTCATCACATTTCTTATGATTCTATCCCATAATTTAAAACTTTGTATAGTGGCTATCTTCTTCCATCGCTCAATTGAGACGATATGTAGACAATTTCACTCTGTTTTACGTGCTTTCATGTCACTTGAAGTCGAATATCTCAAAGAACCTGATGGTTCTCAAGCTCCGTCAAATACTTCTCGATTCTTCCCGTACTTTAAGGTGAATATTGTCTTTGTTAAATGTTATTATTAGGTATTGTTATTATTAGGTACTTAAACTCAATATTCATAATGAACTTGTTTTAGGATTCTTTCGGTGTACTTGATGGAACTCATATTAGAGTTAAGGTGTCAAATGCAGATGCACCAAGATTTTGTGGTAGGAAGGACTACCCAACACAAAATGTTCTTGCTGCATGCACATTTGACTAAGGTTTACTTATATTATGGCTGGATGGGAAAGTTCAGCGTTCGATTTCAGAATTATTAAAAATACATTAACTAGGGAGGATAATTTAAAAATTCCTTCAGGTAATGTTAGGTTTTTTAATTCACTAATTTTTAGCTTAATGAATTATGAATTTTAGAAGCTGAAATTAATTGATTTATTTAATTGTAGGCAAGTATTACCTAGTCGATGCAGGATTTATGCTTAGGAGTGGACTAATTGTACCTTATAGAGGTGTCCGGTATCATTTGAAAGAGTATTCAGCTAGAGGTCTCGAAAATACTAAGGAGTTGGTTAACCTACATCATGCTTCATTATGTAATGCACTTGAAAGGCATTTGGAGTTTTAAAGAAAAGATTTCCTATCATTGAAAGTTCAAATGAAAAGACATATTAATTTGAAATTTAATGTGAAATTGTACTGGCATGCTCTATCCTACATAATTTTTTGATGAGTTTAGGTGCACTTGAAGAAGAAATTTTTGAAGTGGATACGGAGTTATCAAATAGAGCGGATACGGAATCATAAGTTGATAGTAGAGAAAGAGATAATAAATATGCTAGGTTAGGTGCACAAATAAGGGATAATATTGCTGCATAAATGTGGAATGATTATGCTTCAAATCATTGACTAAATATACAACAAAATGTTGGCTTTTTGATGCACCTTTCTTTTGTTATTTGAAGTCTAATATTGTAATACTTTTTGTAATAAATTATACTATGATTTGCAATTCTCTTACTAATGAAAGAGACTTTAAGAATGTGTTTTGTTGCATAATTGATTTGTTGCAGCTTTATATTGTACTGTGACTTGTCCCATAATTGATTATTTTGTTTTGAGACTTTAAGAAACGACAAGGAAAGGTGTAGAGAAGGTTGACAAAGAAAAAAGAGATATGCTTCGTTGGACAGAATTTATGGATGAAGTTTTGTTGAATGCACTTATCTATCAATAAAATAAAGGCAATCGAGTTGATGAAGCCTTCACAACCCAAGCTTTAACTCAAGTCGTTACAGAAGTTCGAGGAAGACTGGAATTGATGTCATTGATCAGGACAAAGTCAAAAATTGAACAAAAACTCTAAAGACGAATTTCAATGAATGTTACGATCTTTTTAAGCACTCTAGCAACATTGCTTGGAGCCTTATAACTAAGAGATTTGACGCCAAACCGGAAGTATGGGAAGCAATGATATATGTTATTCTATTATCTCTTTTTTTTGTTTTGTGTTGTTTTATTCAGGCCTTAAGGAACTAGTTTCTACTAGTAGATATTTGAAGTACTTTCTATTGATAGCTTGGAGTTCAATTGCTTAATGATTTGTTGATGATATTTGTTGATGATAGAAACTGAAATTGTGATCCTTTATGTTTATAATGGTTCTAAGGGTTTGACATGTTTAAGTTTCACTTTTCACTTTTCAAATTTCATTCTAGTCTAGGTTATCTCCAAATTCCAATGGTTGCACATTGTATTCCTAAAATCAAGTATAATTTTCCCATTGCCATTGAACAACTATTCAGTACTATTAAGTCAATCAGTCCGTCACTTGAAAAATTCTCCGGTTCAGACTTTTTCTCCCAAAATTTCCATACAATTCCTAAAGGTCACTAACAACCGAGAATCACTCCTAGAACATTTCAATTCAGATTTTCAGACATAATTATTTCTTAATTCACAAACAATTCAGATTCACACATGAATGCCGGGAAATATCATGAATGCATGTACATATAAGTGCATGTGCAGAATATCTGATTCCTCTAAAATTAGAGGCCAAAAGTATGCTCATATCAAAATATACAATTTAACCTACTAGCCCGTCCCAATTTACCAATATACCCTTCCCATCGGTGATGGGATGTTACATTGTATCCACAAATAATCCGATCTACCACTTGTTCTTCTCAGACAACTTAGTTAACAAGATCCTTTTGTGGGAAAAGAGAAGAAATATTTTGAGGAGATTTTTCTTAGAAGAAAGAAGTAAAAAATGAGACTCTTCTAATTCAAGTTTCAACTATGGATGCATAAAAGGAGAGAGTGAGTCAAAAATGTAAGAACAATTTTTACTCTCCTTGTAAATTTTGGTTATCATGAAAGAAATATGTGCATCCAATGCATTGCTTCATTCTTTAATTAATCATAAAGAAGCCAATAAATGAGACTCATTCCATTTGTTTAAGATGGCTATATGAAAAAACCAATAACCTAAATGAGACCTTCTCATTTTTTGGTTATGGATAAAAGAAGGAAAAGAGAGTACATCAAATGCACCTCTTCCTTTCTTTAATCAAATGAATGCTAAAAGGTTACATTACATGCCATCATTAAAAGACAACTATTAAAGCATTTAATGGTAAGATCATTACTCCATTTAATGATGATAAAAGCATGATAAAAACCATCTTTAATTTAGCAATTTAATGTATAAAAAACAGAAATATGCCCTCCTTCTTTCTTTAATAACTCTATTTCAATTTAATTAATCTAATTAATCTAATCAAACCAAATTCAAGCCCAATATTAAATGTTCATTTAGGCTTCCAATTAAAGTAAGCCCAACATTCAATCACAGGCTTTAAAACCTCTATTTATATTTCTTACTTTCCTTGATAACCTTCCTAGAAGCCAAATGGAGAATTTAATTGGACTTATATAATTCAAGCTCTAATAAGCTCGGAATTAATTTAATCACATTACAATTAATTCCAGTTTATTAAGAAAATGCCATTCCACTAAAGAAAATTGGTTGAATTCTTGAATTACTAGATATTATGAGAATACATGTTTCAAATAAGATGTCCAATTGCAAACTTTATTATGAACCATATTATAGCCATCCAAACAATAAAAGGTACAATTATCGTTTTACTCTTATGTTGGTTTTTCCTTCTAGATCTCCTGTTTTACTTTATATGGTAAGATCACATCTTGGTGTTAAGACTTGATGGGTAGCTAGTCCATCAAACTTTTGGTGTCAGTTTAATCACTAAACTCTGTAAAACATCTAGAAGTGATGATATCACTATAAACTCTTTATTTGAGTGAATGTTCCCTGATACATGTTTGAATTAATAATTCCAACATACAGACACTGGATTGATACTCTGTAAAAATCCATTTCGACTATATCAAGAATTATAATGAAACACTTATGAGTTCACCACTCATCAGGATTATGGTTCGTAATAAATGAATGCTAAAGTGTATGTTTTAAGATTAAAGTAATGACCCACTTTATTCTTTAAAAACATACTTGATTCTATATTCATTTAATAGTGCCTAAATTATACTTTATTTCCTCATTAATTTCATCTCCAAATTCCAACTCAAAATCATTCAATTGGCAACTCATAAATTAGTCTTTCATGCATTATAATCAAAACCTATCATTTACCTTCACACATATAATCCTAGTTCCTTCCCATTTCAGGAACACTACACTAACACCTTTATTTAACATAAATTCACGTTCATTATCCTTCAAATCCTAACATAAAACATATAATCCACTATTTTCAAGCATAGAAAACAAAGCAGAAACCATACATTCATTCATCAAATTCCAACATAACTTTAACATCAACCCTACATATCACTCATCTCAATTTAATCATCAAAATCTTTCTATTATAATATGCCATAAAGATCAATACTTTACTTAATTGTTTAGTTCAAGTTCCACCTTAATCAACACATTAACCTAGCCTTCAAAGCATACAAGTATATCTCTAAGAACAAAGGGGAAGTTGGATGATTTCAGTAACAAGATGAAGACAATATAATACTAAAGCGGCAAAGTGTAGCAATATAGACAAAACTTAAAGTTGTGTATGTTGGATATGTGAGTCAGTGATGAGAAGGGAAGAGAGGAAGATAGCATGTAGAAATAACAATAGAAGTTGGTCTTTGATGTGTGAAAATTAGGTCTCGAGAGAGGATAATCAACCCATTGAAATTCTAAGGCCAATACCCATTAACTCAAAAGTAATTAAAGTATCAATTGACAATATGATAAATCTCATCTTCCCATAATCGGTTAATCTTGTCTTGTTTGATTTCTTAATTGTTAAGTGCGTGTGCTTAATTTTTATTTCTTTGTGTTAATTTTAGAATTTCATTTTTAATCGATCCATATTCAATTGCTTAATTTTCTGCTCACTTTTATTTTTAATTTTCTGATTACTTTTATTTTCATTCTAATTATGATTTTTAGACCTTAGACAAGTTAGGATTCAATTAGTTCACTAATTCATTGTGGGACTGACACCTCAACTACTACGCTTACGACCTGTGCACTTGTGAAACATTGAGGATTTTATAGAATTAAAACTTGCTCGACATCTATGTCTGTGTGAAGATACATGCATTTATTTATATGTTGTCCAGGTATTTTGATATATACGATCACTTACACGAGTAAGCTTCTACAACTGTGTAAAGCCATGATTTAGAGGGTATTTTGAGATACACATCCACCTAAATGATTGTTTATATTCCAAAAGCCATAGTTTTAGCTATAAAAGAAAATTATTGAAGGCTTAAGAAGGAAGAAGTGGCTTGAGTCAGGTTAGACATGAGAATGCAAAGAAGAAGCAGTTCTGAATGAAGCATGAAGGAAAATACAAAGATTACATTAAGATATCTGATAGAGAGCAACCGTTGATCTAAATTTCAAGGAGATTTCATTAGAGATAAAAGGGGGATATAGATTATGATTTTTTATTTTTATTTGTTTTTATGAATATTTGATGATAGATTTAGTTTCTATATTTAAGAACTAAATTATATAGTTCCTAAGTGTGGTAAATCCTAAGTTGAGATGAATAATATGATTATAGTCTTTTATTCAATGCAATTTTATTGATTGATTTATTGCAATTCAATTATGCATTTATATTCTTGAACTAATATATCTAAAATATTGGTCCAATGATTGATTTCATATGATTGATATTAAGAAAACCTTTCATGGGAATAAATCTACCATAATTAGAAGGAGTTGTATGTAAACCTGGAGATAGGTCGAAATCCTCTAGGTTGGGTTCAATCTAATGCTAAAATTCATGAATCAAGTAATGCAATCTTAGAGGTTTTAACTAGAAAGAGATTTCAATTAATCAGTCGAGGGTTAGTTGTTTTGAGAAAGATGTTAATATAAGTGTTGGGCACCGTTACCGAAACCCAACTCTTGCGAACTCATGAAACCTGAGCGTATTATCCTATAGAGTTATTTCCATAAACCCTTATAGGCATCATCCCACAATGGTGGCGTGCCCATGATGATCAAACATCAAAATAAACTTATTACTTTAATGTTAGATCCTTTTTCTGAAAGTGAAGTCCAACTTTTGTGGAAAAATCAAAAGACTCTCACATCTTTACTTCATCATACTCTTTAATAGATTACATACAACTGATTTTCACCATTCACATTCCAATACCCTCGAAACAAAGGGTTTTACAAAGCTATAATGGCCTTTCAAGCCACACAACAACATAATATTAAATCTCAAAATACAAAAGTTACATGAACTACAAATTCTTGAAAAGTGAATAAAGCCTTGTAATTCCCAAAACTAACTCAAAATACATCATAAGCAAATTTGGAGTGATGCCTTGACTCTCTTTCACTCCATCTCTTGCTCATAACCTGGAGGTGGGGATAGGAAGGGGGTGAGCTTGAAAGCTCGTGGGTAACAGTTTATAATAAAAAGATAAGCAAAAACTCTTTTGAAAAACTTATTGCCATTTTACATTTTCGAAACCAAAGTAACTTTATATGCAAAATATCATCAAAGACTTATTCCTCAAAATTCTCAATTTATCAAAAAATTTATGAACAATTTTAAATTATGTATGTATCAAACTTGTCAATAGATCATAAGCACATTAGAATGGTTTGGGTGGATTCGAAACAAAACGTACTACACATTTCCTATAAGGGTCTTGTGTAGTCGTGAACAGAACGTACTACGCAATCCCACGTAATTGTCTTGCGTAGCCGTGAACTTATGGGAGTCCATGAAGGAGCTCCATGCCACTAGTGGGCAGGCAGGAGAAGCCTTAAATTTGGGTCTACATGCAGTGACTTAACTTAGGGGACCATCACAAACCCACATCACACATATATCATGACTTGTAAACTTGTGTTGCCCAAAGTGGCACTTCTTGAAAACTTGAGTTTCATGATCATACAATATTTCATATGTGCTTTCAAAACGTGATTTCATAAATTTGCTATTCTTTTCAAAAATCACTTGAAAAAAATCTCTTTATAAATCATTAAACAGTTCATGTAGCAAACATATAGCAGATTTTACAAATCATGCAAAAGCAAAAGATGCAATACTTATGATGCAATTGAAATCAGTAAACTTCTTTGCTTTAAAGAAAAATAGTAGTGGATTATTTACTCTATTATAAACATGTACCCACCTTGATTTCCTTGCTTATAGACTTACTCAGAATGTCTCTTCTCTTTGCAAACAACCTGATTTCTCTAAGGCTCTTTCCTATTGTATCTTTAATATGTGCTCTGTGCGCTGATCTAACTGAAATAGGTCTCTTCGATCCCTTTGTTTCTTCACCAAATGAAAAGATCCTTGGCTCAAATGGAAGCTCTTCTCTTCCTCTACCTTTTTCTCTTCTTGAACAACCTCAAAATCTCTCTTATAGGCTAAGGAAATTGAAACCCTATCTTGTTTTTTCTTTTTTCTCTCATTCTCTTCTTCTCTTTGTATTTCTTTCTCTTTTTCATGACATTCTCTCTTTTCTCTTAATTTTTCGCTCTTTTCCTCTGCTCTTTTTTTTTCTATTCACGTTTTCTTCTTCATTTATAAGCAAGACAACACTTCTTCTTCCAATTATGCTTTTAATGATTGAGAATTGTCCCATTTGCCCTTCCGTTTATGCCTTATGTCTTTTATACTTAAGTGTCTTGTCAAAAATACCCTTGAATATTCTGACATAACTCTTTCTTCTAAAAAAGTGCTCTTCCTTGTCTTAAGTTTCCAATGACACCAAAATCAATCCATTTCGTTTAGTGATTCGAAAGATACACTTCAAACATTTTTGGACTGCTCTTGTCTAAATCAGTATACTATACACAAATTCTATCCGAAATTTAAACATATTAGAAACTGAATTAGATTTCGATTTCTTCATATCATTTGTATCTCCTTATCTCTAGTTTATCTTGAAACTAGAATAATCTCATTTGGAGCTCTACCGATCCAGAAATCATCAAAACACTAAAGCATGTTCAGTAATATATCTAATTCCTACTCTTCCAATCAATACCCTTACTTGATTTAATACAAGTTTTTCACATCAATACCAAAATCTATAACCTTTCATGGAGATGTAAAAATAAAAGTGTTAGGAGTCTAAGAGTTCAATAATTACTTCATTTGGAGGTTGGATAGCAAAATTATGGTCGAAAGAATCAAACAAGTTTTGGTCTTCAATCATATCAAACTTGTTTAGGTACAAATGGCATAACTTTCACTAGAGACGTTGGATTAAGATAATCTTAGAATGATTTCAAAGAGAACTTTGGAGATATACAATTTTGAAGAAGATCTTGAGGTCAGATTTTCTCATATGAAGGGTCAAAACGAACCAGACAATAGGATCAGACGAAACCAAATGAAAAAGTAGAAGAATGGAAAAAGACAGAAGAAGTGGAAAAATTGTTCTAACTTTCCCTACAGATATCAGATTAAGGTGTTCTTTATATGGTTTGAAAGAGGGCTTCAAGATCTACAACTTTCATGAAGATCTTGAAGATAGTTTCTATCTTTAGGAGGGTTGAAAATGGAATAGAATATAGGCCAGGAGAAAAACAGAAGAAGCAAAACATAGAAGAAGATACGTCAGCAAAACACAGAAGAAGGCGCGTCAGCAAAACACAGAAGAAGACACATCAACAAAACACAGAAGAAGACGCATCAGCAAAACACAAAAGAAGCGAAACATAGAAGAAGATAACATCATCACAGAAGAAACACACAAGAAGATGACGTCATCACAGAAGAAGCAAAAGGCAGAAGATATAAAACATAGAAGAAGCGAAAAGACAGAAGATACATCTTCCTTTGCAAGGACCATAACTTTCAACCTAGAAGTTTAAAAATTCCATACTATATATTATTGGAAAGATAAAAGAAAGACTTACAACTTTCTAGAAGACACACTTACTCTAATCTAGCCTAGATCGATCCAGAATTTTCCTCGAATTTAGAACACGAATTTACATTCATCCAATATACTGCATGTAGCACCCCACTCCCGCGAGACCCGAACCTGATATCGATAGTGATATCCGAGCCCGTGACCCGCGAGGGCGGTATGCTAGAGTAGTCAAAACAATTCAAATACTTAGTATAACATTTTTTTCTTTTTGAAACCAATCGAGTGCGCGCATAAATCATTAAACTATTTGGGCCTGCGATACGAAAATATTTTCAATCAAAATCCCATTTCAGTCATAAATCAGTTCATACACATATAATCATAGCCAAATTGGGCCCCATACAATACTAATACAGATTTGCGGAAATACAAATTTACAAAATCGGAAAGACTCAAACATAGATGTGACACTGATCCCGACTTCAGACTCTGACTCGCGTGCAGAAATCATACTCTCGTTTGTCCAACGGGGTACTCGCCAATTCCTGAAAAATAATTGCAATGTTGGGTGAGTTTGCGAACTCAATGAGTAACCATCGTTGATGGTTCACTCAATTCATGCATATTTACACAGTTCACGGAATACCACATTTTTGCACATTTAGAAAATATCACATGCAAATTTCATTTTTCACATTTCGCAGTCAATCATATACATATGCAATGTGCATGTGACACTTCTATTTTCTTTTCGTTGTTGTGACCGTACGCTTGAAACTGTCCCAGTGACGGGCACATTGCGTTGAGCCTGAGGCTCTGATAACGTTGGGCGTGATATGCCCTGATACATTGAGCCTGAGGCTCTGAATACGTTGGACCTGAGGTCTTGTGCGTTGGGCTTAAAGCTCTCATATACGTTGGCTCTACCGGTCACAACTGCCATTATCTGATCATACTTTTATGCATGAGTGAATATGCTCCAATTTCCATTTATCATCATTTACATTTCAATACCATTTTCATTTCTTCGGACCTTTAGTCCGGTATTTCATTCATATGCATGTACAATTTATTTCAATTATGCATTCATAGCCATTTACACACGATAACACTTCAATATCACATTTCCAATATTTCGGAGACCTATGGTCCGAAATCAATCAAAATCACACACACATATCCATCCGTTATCTCTACATGGCATCTAGGCATAAAATGAAACACACATAGATTGAGAAACCAACTAGGTTACTCACCTGAACTTCCGAGCTACCTGCCTGGAAGTCTCAGCAATGTCCGTGGAATATCGATCCATCGGAGCCTCTATAATAGTCAAATAATTTCCAATTACTAATGCACAGTCAAAATAATTCGATAATGCACATGCCTAGAATAAAATATGTACTATGCCTATTCATGACTTTCCCGGTGCTATTTCCCAATTTCCACTCATATACTCAATAATAACTCACTTCCAAATCAATAACATATTATGGAACTCCACTCAATTCCATTATCTAATATTCAGTCGATTTATCAAGTCATACTCGCTAGAGTATTACCTCAAAGTCAATATCACTATTCTCTAGATCAGATTTACCCATTATGCTCGATTCTAAATTCCAATAGCCTTTCTTTACATTTAGGGACATCACAATTATACCCCAATTATCAAGAACAATCCTTAGGTTGAAATACAATTACATTCTTAATTTCCTTTCACTAATTGCGATCTCAAAAACCTGAATTCAAACTCTCATTCTTTTCCTCAATTGTAGACCTCTCTATCTAAATCATAACGAATCAAACATCACCTCAATTGGAGGTCTACACTGTTTGTTACGACTCAAAAACCAAACTACCTCCATTCAGAAAACAGGGGCTCGCCGCGGCGTCCCAAAATCGTCGCCGCGGCGAATTAACAACATTAATTCGCCGCGGCGAGGCCTCACTCACGCCGCGGCGAGGACATAAGAAAATTCTTCGCCACGTCGTGGCACAGGCGTCGCGACGTGTGAACCTCTGAATCGTCTTCTCCGACTAGTTTTCGCCATTTTTCTCTCTCAATCAAGCAATAACTTAACTCAAACACTCTAATCTTTAACAATTAACCCCATGAATGCATTTAACACAATAATAAACAACATATAACTGAATTTCTTACCAAATCAAGCTCAATCCTCAAATCTTCCGAAATCTCCCCTATCCCTTTCACTTCCTCCATCATCCACGGGGAGCTTCTGAATTCTCGAAAATCATTACTCTCTCAAGGATTCTAGTCAATTTTCAACCTTAAAGAAGGGGCAAGCAAGGATCTCGAAGGGAGATCGAAAATCGCCCAAGGAGAAGAGGAAGCAATCGTGCCCTAGGTAGGAAGGCTTTCCTTTCTTCTCCTCTTATAACCTTAGTCATTTTAAAAATTAATCACTTAATACCTCTTGTCTTTTTCCTCTCAAACATTTAAATCTCTTTCTCTTTTTAATTCATTTCCAGTCCAATTCGTCTCCGAATTTCAATGGCTCAACATAAACAATTCCTAAAATCATATTTCTAAATTCCCATAGCCATTGATCAATTATTTCGGTACTATACAGTCAATCGGTCCACCACTCGAAAAAATTTCGGTCCGGACATTTTATCCTGAATTTTCAGAAAATTTCCGAAGAGTCACTACCAGTTAGCAATTACTCTAAAACATTTCCTATTAAATTTTCAATCCCAATTATTCCACAATTCTCCATAATTCAAAACCAAACCTAATTATTCACAATTTCACCATTCATAACCGTATCACAATTAAATGCCGGGAAAAAGTCATGAATGCATGTACCTATTAGTGCACGTGACAAATGACTCAATCCTCTACAATTAGAGGCCAAATGAATGTTCAGTCAATATTATGCGGTAAAATCCTATCCTGTCCCAATTTACCAATATAACCTTCCCATCGATGACGGGATGTTACAATTGCGTTGTATGAAATTGAATTGCGTATGATGTAATAATACAAAATGAGTTATATTATTTAAGGTGGACATGTGTATTGTGTAATTGTGTATGTTAAATACTTGAATTATTGGTTTTTGACTTAATGGCGAATTGTGTTGGAGAAAATTGAATTGTGTTGGATGAAATTGAATTGTGCATAATGTAATCATATAAAATAAGTTATATTATATAAAATGGACATGCATATTGTGTAATTGTGTATGTTGAATACTTGAATTATTAGTTTTTGACTTATTGATGAATTGTGTTGGATTAAATTGAATTGTGTATGATGTAATCGTACAAAATAAGTTATATTATATAAGATGGACATATATATTGTTTAATGATATTATTTGTTCTTTATTTTGATATATGTCGATTTATTTTTCCAGTTAAATGGAAGAAATTCATATACTCCTAATCAAATTGTTTCAAAAAGATTCAATGATCCAATTTGGGCTTGCATTGCATTGGTCCACGGTATGAAGAACTATACTATTTGCTTGTTTTATAACAAGCATTTGAAAGGTGGAGGAATCACTCGATTAAAGAAGCATTTAGCTGGGGTTATAGAAGATGTGGAAGCCTGTAAAAAATTAAGCTATGATGTGAAGGAGCAAATGAAAACTTTGCTTAAAGAATATCAACACGAGAAAGATTTAAGGGAGAGATTGAATTATGAAATTAGTAGTGGAAGTTTGTTTACTATTTTTCATGATGATAGTGGAAATGTTGAAGGTAGTAGTGATAGTGATAGTGTTCTTTCTAAGTAAGAAGTAAATATAACATCTAAACCTAATGTTAGGAAAAGAAGTAGGCAGATGATGTATTTTTTTGCACCACGAATAACTCTTAAAGCCTAGCCTTCAATTTGTAATGCCATATAATCAAGACATGTAGCTCATAATGTAGTTATGGCAATGGTCAGATGGTGGCATGATATAGGAGCAATATTGTAGGATTGAGTTTGTAATTAAATCTGTTTCATGAAGGTCAATGCCATTGTACCATTATTGCATTTATGTATGTTGTATTGGGTGATTTGTTTGTTTTCTTTTTGCTTGAGAACAAGCAAAAGTTCAAATGTGGGGATGTGATAGTTGTAGGTTGCACGATATTTTAATACACATTTTGGAATGTTTTTAGTGATTAATTAATTTACTCGTGTATGTTTAGGTTTAGAATTGTGATTATTGGTTAGATATGTGTGTTTTAAGTGTTAAATGGGTTAAAGCATGCTATTGACTTTAATTTTGCGTATTTGAGGTGCCTTATTATGCTTGTTAGTGATTGAGGTCAGATATCGAAGAATAAAGAAGATTTGGAGGAAACCTAGTGAAAGAACCAAGCCCACATTTGAGGTGCCTTAATATGCTTGTTAATGATTGAGGTCAGATATCAAAGAACAAAGAAGATTTAGAGGAAACCTAGCGAAAGTCCCAATCCCACGATTATGGCCTATGGGTGACAATCATGACAGAGGAAAAATGGATAGGTCATGATCATGCTTAAAAGCAAATCCCAAGTGCCACGATCATGGCCTGCTGTAACATCCAGACCCTGATGGGAAGGGTATTTGGGTCAAATAGGACAGGCTAGGTTGTTGCATTGCATAGTCCGATATGAACTTGCATTGGCCTCTAATTGTAGAGGACTGAGTCAATTGGCATATGCATATGTAGGTACATGCATTCATGGCATTTTCCCGGCGTCTGATTTTGTAAATGATTTGAATTGTGAATTTGTGAGATAATTAGATTGGGTTATGATATATTGGGAATTATGGAATAATTGGGTGTGAATGGTGGATTTGGAACTGTATTAGAGTGATCGCAAATTGATGGTGAACCTTAGAAATGTTTCTGGAATAATTAGGAGAAAATTTCCAGACCGGAAATTCTTCGGGTGGCGGACCGATTGACTGAATAGGACCGAAATAATTGTGAAATGGTAAAAGGGAAAGTTTGATTGTGATTTTTGAAATTAATTTGTGAAGCCATTGAAATTTGGAGACGAATTGGACTGGCAATGAATTGGAAAGAGAAAGGAATTTAATTGTATTGTGAGGAAATGACATGTGGCATATTTAAGTAACCTTTTAAATGTTTAAGGATTGTTATCGGGAGAAGATCGTTTCTTCCTTTCTCCTAGGGCACGAGCGTTTCTCCTCCATCGGTGATTTCGTTTTCTCCTCTTGGTGATCTTCGATCCTTGCCTCTCCTCTTGCTTGCTTCTTCTTCTTGTTTAAGGTCCAGCGAAAACCCATGAGAAGATGGAGCTTTATATGGATTTGGGAGTGAGAACCGTATGTGTTGAAGATTTGGAGATTTTCGGGTGTTGAAGAGAAAAGCTTGATTTTGGGTAAGTAATTGGTTTTATTATTGTGTTTATTGCATTCATGGGGGTTAATTGTTAGAGATTTGAGTGTCTAGGTTGAGTAATACTGGTTTTAGAGAGAGAAAGAGGAAAAAAAAGGAAATCGGGGAAGACGAACCAGGGTCGCATGTCGCGACGAATAAATGATTTAGACGTCGCGACGAAGAATTGATTTAGACGTCGCGACGAGTCTTGTTGCACGTCGCGGCGAGCGTGGAAAATCCGCGCCGCGGCGAGTCTTCTCTTGCGTCGCGGCGAGCAATCTTCTTGACGTCACGACGAGCGTCTGCACGTCGCGACGAGGGCCAGATTTCTGAACTGTTTTAATTGGGTTTTTGAGGCATAACTAATTGTATAGACCTCCAATTGAGGTGCGGTTTGATTTGTAATGATCTAGAGAACGAGGTCTATAATTGAGGAAAAGAATGAGAGTTTGAATTCGGGTTTTAGAGATCTCAATTA
>JANZLF010000221.1:27300511-27311598 GCA_026546835.1 Erythroxylum foetidum
AACCTTTGTAAACTGATTAGTATGTGAACTTTATGGTTACTGTAAAATATTGTTAAATGATTGTAATAACTGCAAATATTTTCTACTGTCTACTGTCTTTGCCGCGCCAATGTACGGTTCAAAAAAAACAAGAGAGAAGAACATGATATACTGAGTTTTCACCGACTGATGTAGTACGCCACCCTCGCGGGGCACGGGCTCGGATATCACCAATGATATCGGGTTCGGGTCATTCGGGAGTGGGGTGTTAAATCATAAGACATAGAGAGTCGTGGATAATTACTTATATGTTAATGTGGAATGGATTTGATCATATGATGCTTCACATATATTTGCAAATTTATATTTGCAACAAATTAATTTTTTGAATATTTGATAGATATAATTTATAATACTGTTTAGTATTGTAAAAATTGGGTAAAATTATAGATTTAATAAATAATATACCCTTTTATTATTCTTTTTTTCAATTTTTCTTTCATTAAGTTACCCATTTTTAGGCCAAGTTTCTATCTTTTATATGGATGTAATTTGTTATGTTGTCTATATATGATTTTGTTGATTATGTTTGGGCATCCATTGTTGCATATAATGATTTGAGGTTATTCATCCTTGGTATCTATGTACTCCCCTTTTCTAGAAAAGATTAGGGACTTTATCCATCTATTTGAAATATCTAATTAAGATATATCGCTAAGCATGTTGATTTGTTTTTGTTTACTTTGCTTTTTTTCTTAGATTATGGTCATCATATATGACTCTTGAATATATTGAATATACTTTCACTAATATTATACAAATGCCAATAATTGTTTATATATTGGGTGACATTTCAAAGGGTTTTTAGGAAGTTTGTCTCTTGCAATGTTTAACGAGGAAGATATTTAGTATTCCTTATAGTCTCATAAGGAAGACAATTGGTATTCCGTTTTACCCATACTCACTAGCCTAAAATATATAATTGGTCTTGTTGTTTGACCATTGCCTTTCTTTATCCTTTGATGATTATCCCCTTACTCCTACTTTTTGACCGTATTAGAGTTTTGATCATTTGTCCATTATCCCACCAAAAACTATGTTCTTTGACCATTTTTTCTAGTTTAGGAGTTGAGAAAAAACTTTATAAAATCAAGAATTAATGCAATGCAACTTATTCATTATTAATACCATTTGTTGTTAAGGTGTCTAATTAATTCTTAATTCTTCAACAATTGATTTTTGATGGAAAGTCTATTGACCAAATTATGTTAGGAAATTAACTGTCATCTAATAATGGGTACAATAAAAAATTATTTTTTATAATTTTTTAATCAAATCTCTCTAATTGAATAACTTGAAAAATATGAATCATAAATAAAAAGGTTGAAACATAACTAATTTGAATTCTTACATAAATCATTTATATCAAACTGTCAACTATAAGTTGCCATATGATCAAACTAATAGTATCCATAGTGTAGAGAAAAAGAACTTAACATTTGAGAGGATGGTTCTCCAAAATCCATTTGAGTAAAAGTAATTAAAGAATAAATTGTCATGGTTTTCCATAGCATTGAGAAACAAATTGCATACTTGGTTGACTAGAATTGATGTTTAATTCTACCCATGGTGCTTAAGCAAATTTAAACTGCCAACTATAATATAACTGAGTATTTATGAGAGAGAAACTTACTATAAACAAGCTTAAACTAGTATGTTTTAGGAGTATGGATCTGAAGTATTTCACTGCAAGAGTTATTTGAAAAGCAACCTAAGAAATGAGTGTTCCAAACAACATTGTACTCCATTTTAGAGTTAGGCTAATAGTTTGGAAAATTAAGTTTAAATAGCATACTGCCTCTATCGACACATTGCTAGGAGTTTCCTGAGATCAATGCACTTTAGAATTCTCAAGAAATAGAAATCGAAGGTTTTTGTAGTTAGAAAGTAAGAGAGATCCCAAGACACCCTAATTTCCAAACTAGAGCTAAGGGTTACCATTACCAATTTTACTCTTTCTATAAAGATGATTTAAGGATTTATGATATGATCCAAGAAGCGTCACCCCCACATTTGAAGGTCTAGAAGCTCATTTTTAAAAAAATAATACTTATGAACCCATTTTACTAACAAGGACCCTTTGTCTTTAGTAATCTCCAATCGCTTTTTGCTAACAAGATTTTGTTAACTATCATTATTAAAATGGATTCCCAAGCCTCCCTCATACGTCGACAAGAATATAGCCTTCAAATTGATCTTGGAATAAGGTTTTTTTATGAGCATCACTACTCCATATGAAATTCCTAAGGAGTTTCTCAATATTCCTATAAATCTTCTTATGGAAAATAGAGAGTGTAGACCAGTGTATGTAAAGATTGCTAAGAATTAAACATATAGTTTCCCTGTATAGGATGGTGACTCATTGCTCTAATGCCCAACTTTGTTCCTAATTTTATCAATTAGAACTTGGAAATCATTGTAAGTAATTGCAATTATAGAGATAGAGATCCCAAGATAAGTAAATGGTGAAGCTCTTTCAATATATATTAGTTAGTAATTGGTAATTTTAAAACTTACATTTTAAAATAGATAAATCATTTCTAGAAAAAAAAGCATCACACTTTATAATTTCAAAACTCAAAATTTAAAGAGAAAATCAATCTCCTTTCATTGAAGATTTGTAAAACATAATTAAATCCTATTCTACAAAGAATTCTTATTAAATCTTAAACTAATAGTCACAAAATAAACTATAACATATTCCTTTTCTAATAAGGAAAATTAAACTAGTTTTTATTCTGCATCACAATCTCAAAAGATGCTTTTTTAGAATGAGGGATTAAGTGGTGGCATGATGCTAGGAGCATTTAGCTTGTGTTTTGAGGAATTCGTAATATAATTTAATACTTATTTTATTTTATATTTTATTTACAAGTCTTATTTTAACTCTTTAATGAAAAAGAAACAAATTTGAATAAGTTGGAGTCAAGTTAAAGAAATTTTAGTACAATTTTAGATGAACAAGGTTGAACATGGTCCTATGTTCAGTACATGGCAAAAATAGGACTATGTTTATCCCTATGATGATTATTGGGCATTAAGGTATATGAAGAGCACAACTTGGACATGATACAGTACCGTTTTCCCTGACTTCAAACCTATGTTCTAAATAAAGAGTCTTGAATGAAAAATAGAGGAGAAACAAACCTAATATAAGGTCAATATAGTACCATGTTGTTAACTCATGTTGGTAGTAAAGTTTAAGTAAATTAGGGTTTCTAATGACACAAGATCAATAAAACCTATTTTTATAACGTGTTTATCAAAATTTTAGGATTTCTTAAGATAAAAGATGAAGAAAAAGAACAAAAAAGCAAGAACCTAGTAGGAGGATCCAAAACTAGTCAAAATAAGGCCCAAGGAAAGTTGGAGGATGAGAGGGCGACCAAGGGAGAACTTAAAACACATCAAGAAGAAAGCAATCTTAGAGAAAATCGAGAAGCCCATCAAGATTTATTAGGAACATCAAGTTATGATAATATTATACTATTTGTTTTTTCCTTTATTATCTATTGTGGGTTTTGATCCCTAGGATTTATTGTTTTGAATTGATTTTTTAGTTAATACTTGACTCTAGTTTTTATAAAAATAACTCATGTTTGCTTATTGCATTGAATTAAACTGACGAACATAAAAGATTCAATATTAAAATTCATATATAGTAATTGAGAAATCATATATATGATAAGGTCAAATCATGAATAATGAGAGTTGTATGAAACCATAAGAAAAAAGCTACATAAATCTTTTATGTTAAGGTCAAACCTGTTATAGAAATTCATAAGATAAATTAATGTATTCTTAGTAGTTTTGATTAGAAAGAAATTTCAAAAAATTAACTCAAAGATAGAAGTTACATGTCTTGAAAAAGAATACAGTTGTAACTTTAGATTTCCTATCGATCTAAGAAACTAAGGTTAATCATTAAATCAAAATAAATTCAATCATAGAAGAGATTCCAAGGGGATTATTCATCTAAATTTAATTTGTTACTACTTATTTATTCTGATATATCAACTTGATTAGTTGTTTCTTATTTATTATTTTAGTTTCAATAATTTCTTTTTTAAAATCAATCATTTATTTCATTAAATTAAATAATTAAAAGACGGTTAGTCCTAAAAGTTAAACTCGTAGGATTAACACCTCACTCACTAGACTATAGAAAATAGTAGATACACTCACTTTAATGATTCTTTTAATATTTTATAGTGTTTCACATTATTTACATTATGCTTTGGTGCTATTGATGGGACTAGAATATAAAAAAAGCCTTATTTTTATCCATTTCTTTTTCCATTATTTCTTTTTATTAATTTAGACATTTTTTCATTAATAATCCATAGCTTCCATTCTTCATCTTATGTTTTTAGCTAAAATTTCAAGATTTAGGTATTTGATTATATCAATTGCCAAACATATTGGCATTATAAAGAGAACAATACTCGATTATGATTTTATTATACCATTGCTTATAGCAGCATTGAAAACTTAGAATAAGAGGCATAACAAACCAGTAATAGTATTGCATTGTGATGTATGAGGTGTGGTACCCCCATCTTGAATGTCAAGTATCTTACGACATGTGCAACCAAATAAGCAACTTAATTTTATGAGGAGCTAGCATCAAAACATGTCCTATAATGATACTTACAATTTGGGATAGAGACACCATCCAACTATACATGAAAAAATCAAGCTCCACACAAATTTCAATAAGAATCGCAGTAACAAGGGAAGTTAAGTCTTGAGGAGTTGATAATGAAAGTTATCAATAAAATCGAAGATATTTTTTAGAGTACCGAAGAATCTCTTCGAATCAATAAGCCTTCATTCATAACCTGTAAATTTAGACTAGAAGCTTGCTAAATTGTCTCTTAATGGCAACGAGGTACTTTACCCATACACAATACCAAAACTGAGGGAGAAAATGATAGCAATAATTTTGAGGAGTCGAAGGGAGTTACATGTTAAAGAAATAGAGATCAAAGAGAAGAAGGCTAATTTCAAGAAGAGTAGGATGAGAAAAGTGATGTGGTTAAACAAGAAGAGAAGGATGAGAAGCTAATGACAAAAGTGGTTAAGGAGGATAATCTAAAGATACCATACTCGAGCATACTTGAAATAGAAAGAAAAGGAGATAAACTTGATGAGTTTTTAGAATTTCTTAAAAAATTACATTTTGAAATATGTTTTATTGAAGATCTTTTGTTAACATTAAAGTATTCAAAATGCTTTAAAAATTCTCCTTTCTGACATGGAAAAGGTTAAAATTTCCTTTCTGACAAGGAAAAGGTTCGAGGAGTTATTAAAGGTTAATTTAAATAAAGAGTGCTCCTACATCTTGTTCTAAAAGGTTGAATCCCCAACCCCAAGGGCCCCCAGTCGCAGGCCCGACCACCGCTGGAGGATTGAATCACGGTATAATCTTGGTCAGCCCCTAACAGAGCGGTCCACTACCTCCCGTTACCAGGAGTCGAACCTAGGACCTTGTTTCAATTGACCCTGTTAGTTGGCCAACCAAGCTACTCGAATGATGAGAAATGTAGGATCGAGGACTTGATTTTGTGTGTGGTTGTGTGTGTCGTGGATGATGAAATATCTTTGTAAATTTCATGTTTTATCATTGTGAATGATCATTAATGATGAATAATGTGTTATAGAGAAGTTTTGGAAGTTAGATGTTGCATTATGGAGTGAGGGTGAGTGCCGAAAATTGAGATGAAGGGGTACATGTTTGATACCCTATTTTTGGGTTAAGGATCAATTATAGACCATGAGTTTTTGTGATGGATATATTGAGTTTATTGGGTAGATAATGATGAGGAAATGTAATGGAAGAGATAATTTAGGGAGAAGATGAGTTGGATGTAGAATATTGAAAGTTTAAAAATATGGAAAATGTTCACTAAATATGCTTCAGTATTTTAGCCATAACGTTTTATTTAGTTGTCTAAAAGAGATGATTCTTAATTTGGATTAACCTAGAGATATATGGCTATATTTTGTATTAAGACATAGAATTTTAATTCTGCCTCTAAGAGTCTTAAAAGTTGTCATGAAGCTGAGAACTGGGTCCAGTACATTGGGAGCTAAATGTAAAATTCGTGTTCTGATTTCGGGAGAAAAGCTCGATTAATCAAGATAGATTTTGGCAAAGTTGCCTTCTTGGGAGTTGTATATCTTTCTCTTATTTTTCCAACGGTATATAGTATGGAATTTTTGAATATCTGAGGCAAAAGTTATGATCGTTATATGTGGAGACGTAGGAAAAGTAAGATGCAAGAAAGTAAGATGCAGGAAAAGTAAGACGTAAAAAGTAAGACGCAAAAAGTAAGACGCAAAAAATAAGACGCAAGAAAGTAAGACGCAAAAAGTAAGATGTAGGAAAAGTAAGTCACAAGAAAGTAAGACGCAGGAAAAGTAAGATGCAAGAAAATAAGATGCAAGAAAGTAAGACGCAAGAAAGTAAGACGCAGGAAAGTAAGACGATAGAAACTAAGACGATGGGAAAGTAAGATGATAGAAACTAAGACAATGGAAACTAAGACGATAGGAACTAAGATGATGGGAAACCAAGACGATGGAAAAACTAAGACGAAAGAAAAAATAGACTAGATTCTTTTGGTCATAACTTCTCCTCTAGACATCCAAATGGCCTAATTCTTGAACCATTGGATTTGTAAGATACTGGTCTACATTTCCACCAAAAATCATAGTCATCCAAAATGAAGTGAGAAAGATTGAGTGAAAAACATGGGATGGGTACAGTGTCTGTACTCTTAAATTTTTTGAACTGTTGTTTTTTTCATTGAACATACCTCGGTATTTTAGGCATATCTTTTTGTATAGTTATCCAAATTGAGTGATTTTTAATTCCAAGTAAAATAGCGACATAAATCTACAACTTATGTGAAGGAAAAAAAATTCTAAATTGGAATCTAATAGTTTCAATTGTTGGATGGAATTTGAGTATGGGGTACTGTCCCAGAATAAAAACATTCCAAACATATTTGGAGTATAACTGTCACATTGTTGAACCAAATTGAGTGATTTTGGTGTCAATGGAAAGATAAGACATAGAGGAATACTTTTCTAGAGAGAGTTTGACCAAATTACTTCAATTTCACCTTCTGATTGTACATAAACAGTAGACACGAAAGAGGTGTCTTGGAAACATATGAAGTGATTCAGTGAGAAATGAATTGCGAGTTCAATGGGTTTTGGTGAGGCATAAACCTAAGTATAAGTTATACTTAGATGAGTTTTGGAATGGGGATAGTTTTGTAAAGAATTTATGATGTGATACTCAGGATTATCATGAACATGCATTGTACATAATTCATTTCATACATGTGCATTTTTGAATACACCTCTGATTATGCAAATTGTGATATATGTGTATGTTATTTGTTATAGAGGAGCAATTGGAATGTCAACTCACAGACATTGCTAGAACTTCCATGCAATAGTTCGGGATCAACCAGTGAGTAATCTAGAAGGTTTCTCTCAATTATTGTCTGCTTATAATATTGTCTTGAATAATGAATGAATGTGAATGTGAGACCTATGTGCTTTATATTGTGATTGATTGTGTGACATGCATTCCATTCATGAATGCATAATCAGATAATAAGAGTTGTGACTAGAGTAGCCAATGATTAGAGCTTAAAGCTCAACGAATAAAAATGAGCCTCGAGCTCACAAGCGTTTTAAAGCCTCAGGCTCAATATGTAATGAGCCCTGTATCCTCATCGGATAAGGGACAGTTATTAATAAGACCGGTATCCAAATTGAATACGGGACAGTTCATGCACTCAGTCACAACAAAGTAACAACTAGAAAGTGTCTCATGAGCATTTCATATGCATCTTGTTAAGTATGTTTGATAGAGTAAAATGCAAATTGCTGATGCTTAAGTGAAATTGTGTTACTTATGTGAAATGTGAAATGTGAAATTGTGAAATAATTGTTTTGTGGATTGATGTGTTGCATGAATTGAGTGGAGCATCGATGATGGTTACCTCATTGAGTTCGCAAAACTCGCCAAAATTGCAACGTTGTCTTTTCAAGACTAAGAGATGGCTCTAGCTAATGAGAGGCTCTGCCAGCTGTGTAAATTGTGATTGGCAAGAGAAGTCACGGCTCAAAGTTCGGTCAGTTGGGATTTTTGGACAGATTAGTTAGATTGTACATATTTTCCTCATTCATGTAGGACTATTGTATTAGGTTTTGATGATGTACATATAGAAAATTATTGATAGACACAATGTAGACTTTTGATTTTTGAGAAAAGAAATGAGGAAAAGTTGGTTTCAAAAATATAGTGATTTCTTATGATGCTTTATAAGTGAATTATAATACCATGCCATGTGAAGAGAGTGTAGTGGTCGAACGTAGGTCGCCAGTATCGTAAGATATGTATCGGAATGACCTGTGTGTGTCCAGGTGCATATCCTGGGGTAAGGGGCACTACATTTAGGTGGTATCAGAGCATGGTTGGCATCTGTTGGGACATATAGGAATGGTAAGTATGAAAGATCTTGAGAAATGAAAAAAATGATTGAAATTATTTTTTGTTATAGGTCATTCACTTTAGGTGATCAAATTGATCAAACAACCGACCAAGGATTGGTAAGAGCCAGTAAGGAGTCCTCAATGCCTCAATCTGAGGAGATTCCTCTTAGAGTTCCCAAAAGAAGGGAGATGAGGTATGATAGGCTACAAAAGTAAGGAGTTGTGGACTTTTATGGAAGCACAAACCCTGTTGAGGCCGAGGGATGGTTAGAGAGGACGGAAAGGGTATTTGATCAGATGGACTGCGGGCCTGATGAGAGGTTCGATTATGCAGTGTTGTTACTACAGGGCCTAGCATATCAATGGTGGAAGACTGTCCTAGGCAGTATCACCAGGCCTTGTCAATTGAAGTGGGAAGACTTTCTGAGGGTCTTCAGAGACAACTATATGATCTATTTGGAGATGAAGATGCAGGAGTTCTTGAAATTGAAGCAAGGCAGGATGTCAGTGGTTGAGTATGAGGTCAAATTCAATGAATTGATGGGTTATGCTACTGCTCTGATTCCTACAGAAGAAGACAAGTGTAGGAGGTTTGAGAATGGACTTAACATGGAGATCAGAATAAAGTTGGTGCAGTCAGATATGGGTACTTTCATTGAGTTGAGAGTTGCTTCAATTAGAATCGAACAACTAATGAGGAAGAAACAAGCTGAGACTAGGAAAGGGTCTAGAGGAAAGAGGCCTAGTGACAGTCGGGACAGTTCTGGCAGGAGCTATAATAAGCGCCAGAACAGAGCATTCAGATCATCAGGTGGAGCTAGGCAGTCAAGAATTAGGCAGAGGGGTAGATTTTCACATACTGGTAGTAGAAGGGGTAAATCAGTTTCCACTTTGTGAGTATTGTGAGAAGAGGCATGGTGGTGAGTGTTGGAGATTGACTGGAGCTTGCCTTAAATACATCTCCATGGACCACCAGATTAGGGATTGTCCTGCTACTTTGGGGGCTTAGTCTGTTGTCAATGGGCGATCTGGAAGTAATACTACAGTCCAGTAGAGCCGAGGTGGTGAGTCTGGACAAAGAGACAGAGGTAGAGTCAGAGGGAGAGCTGGGAGTTCTTCCATGAGGACTGAGAGGCGGGGCAACCAATCACAGTCCCGAGCTAGGGTCTATCCCATGACTAGGCAAGAGGCCTAAGACTCACCAGATGTGGTAGCAGGTGCGCTTCTTGTTTATGACTTTAAGGCTTTTGCACTGCTAGATCCAGGATCCACGCACTCTTTTATTGCACCGAATTTGGCATGTAGGTTACATTGTGATAGGGAGTTACTACAGTATGGATTGGAGGTGAGTAAGCCAATAAGTAGTACTACAGTTGTAGGAGAGGTTTGTAAAGGATGCTTGATTAGGATTGATCAAGCAATTTTAGAGGCAAACCTTATTATATCAAATTTGAGGGAGACAGATGTGATCCTAGGTATGGATTGGCTCACTGCCCATTGGGCCATCATGAACTACTACACCAAGGAGGTAGTACTGGAATCTCCTAGTTAGCCGAGGGCAGTATTCAGAGGAGTTAGTCAGGCAGTGCCAGCTAGGATGATATCATTCATGAGTGCGTTGAGGTTGATGCAGGGTGGATGTGAGGCTTTTCTGGCCCACGCCATTGATACTAGAGTTGAACAGAGTGTACAAGACATTCCAGTGGTTAGGGAGTTCTTGGATGTGTTTCTTGAAGAGTTATCTAGTCTACCACCAGATCAGGAAACGGAGTTCACGATTGATTTAGCTCCAGGAGCTGCTCCTATATCGAGTCCTCCATATAGGATGGCACCTGTGAAACTGAAGGATTTGAAGACTCAGCTTCAGGAGTTATTAAAAAAGGGTTTTATTAGAGCTAATGTTTCACCTTGGGGAGCTCTAGTTTTATTTGTGAAGAAGAAAGATGGGACTTTGAGGTTATGCATCGATTATAGGCAATTGAATCGAGTGATAGTGAAGAACAAGTACCCGTTGCCTAGAATTTATGATTTACTTGATTAGTTACAGGGAGCTCAGGTATTCACTAAACTGGACTTGAGGTCAGGGTATTATCAGTTGAAGATAGTTGAGGCTAATGTACCTAAGAGTGCATTCAGGAGCAGGTATGGGCACTTTGAGTTTTTAGTGATGCCGTTTGGGTTAATTAATACCCCGGTAACTTTTATGACCTTGATGAATAAGGTGTTTAAGCCCTACCTAGATCGATTTATAATTGTGTTAATTGATGAAATTTTGGTGTATTCAAAAAGCAGAAAGGAGCATACTGAGCATCTGAGAGTCATTTTGCAGATCGTGAGAGAGAAACAACTATATGCCAAATTCAGTAAGTGTAAATTTTGGTTGGATCAAGTGTGTTTTTTGGACATATAGTGACTGGAGATGACATACAGGTAGATCTGAAGAAGATAGAGGCAGTGATGAATTGGAAAACTTCGAGAAACGTGTCAGAGATACGAAGCTTCCTAGGATTGGCCAGATATTACCGGAGATT
>JANZLF010000221.1:27328863-27340354 GCA_026546835.1 Erythroxylum foetidum
TTTCACTCGAAGGATTACACGGTCTGCCCGTGTAAGGTTGCACGGACCGTGTAAATCCCTGTGCAGAAAATATCCCATCCGAAGGTTACACGGTCTGCCCGTGTAAGTTTACACGGACCGTGTAACCCATGCGCAGAATACATTTTCGTCCGAAGGTTACACGGACCGTGCAAGTTTACACGGTCTGCCCGTGCAAATTTGCTTGGCCGTGTAATTCGATTTTTCCTTAATGAATAATGAATTAAATTGAAATTGAGGAATTAGAATTGAGAAAGTTTGCACCAAAGCAAGAGTAAGAGTGTCAAGTTTAAAGCCTCAGTGAGGCAAGTGTCTCAGGGATGGGCTCCACTCGGGCTCACATCCCGGGATAGTCGGGCTCCGGGAGTGGGGTCCCAACATCTATGGTGTCCAAGCAAGTGTGATAAGTGTAAGTTCCATGTAATTGAGTCTCGGATCCAACAGTTGGAATCCGTTCCCGGGGACGGGTCCCGACATCTATGGTATCAGAGCGATCGGAATCCGGTATTCGGGTCGGGTTCTGATAGAAACAATTCTTGAGAAGGAAGTTTTAACAAATTCCTTCAAATTGATAGTGCGAAACATATACGAAAGTAAGCATGACTTAAAGTAAAGTTCAGGGACAATTTTGGAACACCACTTAAAGAGTTAAGGTTTTAGGCATACATGGAAGGGTTTATAGTCATTTTGCTTCTTTAAATGAAAGAAGAGAGTGGGCTGTCGTTTTTAACAGCAACAAGTCACGATACTTAAGAGAAAAATGATAAGAAAAGAAAGAAGGAAAAGAAGAGAAGAAAGATTGAAGTTTCGGAAGAGAGAAAAAAGGGGGAGAAGAGGAAAATGACTTAGGGTTTCGACTATGTGAGATTTAAAGGATGATTTTCATTGATTTCAAGAGGAAAAAGATAGAAGAAGGTGATAGCCCTCTTATGGGACAAGAAAAATCAGAAATTGGAGGAGTTTGAGGTAAGAGGTGAATTTTTGTCTTTAAGTTTTTAATAAATTTTTTGTTTAGAATCGTGAAAAATGAGATGGGTTTGTGAATTATGAAGTCAATTGTGGTGGTTGCTTAGTTTAATTGGGTTAATTTTGGATAATTGTGAATTAGGGTTTATGCCCAATTTTGTGTTTTGGGATTTTTGGAAATTTGTGATTTAGATAGCTTGAATATAAGTGGAATTAGTGTTTTCTAAGCTCAATTTGAGAAATTATGATTTTTATGATGTTAAATTTGGGTGATTTGGTTTAGGGAAATTCAATTGGAAGAAAGAAAGAAGCAAGGGTCAAATTGAAGCTAGGGACAAGCTTCTAGCATCGATTCGAGGTGGGTAGTATATTTATTTATTGAATTTTAAGCTAAGCATGTGTATTTGAAAATTTAAGAAGCAAATTTTTGATAAATTAATGTTTATATAAATGTTTGAAAATTATGATTTCGAAGGATTAAATTCCTTATTTTAGAAATGATTTGTAGAAAATGCAAGGTTTATGAAATTCATGGTTTTCGAATTATATGAATAATTTGAAAAAAATATGCTTTGTGATTTTTGAATAAGTTTGAATTATGATTTAAAAAAATTGTTTCATACATTGTTCTGAATTTGATTGATATGTAATTAAATTGATGATGTGAATTGCATTAGATTTGTTATATGAATTCATGTGGATATGTGAATGTGTCATTTATGACAAGATGTGATATGAAAATGTAAAAATCAAGATTTTCAAAAAGTACCTTCGGGCAATTCGAATTTTTGTTTTCGATTATGTGTTATGTGGGTTTGGTCTGGTCCCATAAGTGGGACAAGTGCACACTTATCTCTTTTTATAGCCTTCTCCCGGCTGCCTGTTAGAGGCACTGGAGTTCCAATATCGGACTCCCATAAGTCACGGCTACACTGGACCGCTATGCGGAAAGGAGTAGTACGTTTCGTTCACGGCTGCACAGGACCTCTATGCGGGAATGTGCAGTATGTTCTGTTTTGGACCGAACCAAACCATTTGATGTGTTATGTGTTTTGTTTTGCTTATAAGTGTGATGCATTGCATGATTTGAAAGAAATATGAAAGAAGTTAAGTTTTACACAATTTTGATTTGTTCATGAAAAGTGAAAAATGTAAGAAAATTGAGAAATAAGCTCTTTGGGGATTTGCATTAGTAATAATATTTGAAATTATCTTAGAAATGTTCAAAAAGATTGAGAAATAAGAAATTTGAAAAATTCTCTACTGAGGAACTTTTGAAAGAAATGGCAAAAAGATTTGCAATTGTTTTCGCTTTTCTTTCAATTTATAAATATATTATCCACGAGCAATAAGCTCACCCCCCTTCATTCCCATCCATAGGTGATGAGAAGAAGATAGGATGAAAGAAAATGAAGGTTTCCGTTTGTATGTGTTCATATGTTATATGAGTTTAGCTAAGTGATTGCTGAGACATTTCGAATTGTTGTGTGTTGTGTATTTTGGATTATGGTTTTGGGTATTGTAAATGGCTTGCAATGCCATAAAAATGTGTTGTGTATTCATTTTGAGAATGTATTATGAATTCTAGACATATGTAATGGATTAAGTTATGGATAGGATTGCGTTTGTTTATGCTGAGATCCCGGATGGAGGGTCCGGTGGATTTTGATAGTTGTGTGACTGTATGGGTAATTTTAGAAGTGTATATTTGCCAATTGCAAGTTTTCGGTTTTTACAAATGCAGCCGTTATGCTGCCGAAATTTTGGTAAAATGGGTATAAAAATGAGTTTTTGGGATTTGTAGGATTGTATAAGAAAATGATTATGAATTGAGAATTTGATTGAGGATAATTTCCAAGAAAGGGAAAACTATATGGTTTTGATTAGTATGAGAATTGATTAACGATGAATAAGATGAGAAAAGGATTGAAAAACAAGAAAAGGAAAAGAAAAAGAAAGAAAGAAAAAAAATTATACCGGTTTTGGAATGTCTTAAGGTTTCCAACGCGATCGCTTTTCTAATATTCATGCTTCGGATGTCAGAAATTCGTCTTTGATTCACTTTCATTTGCTTTGATCCGTTTTTTTATTCACTTTCTGATTTCATTTTCGTATTTTGTGCTTCGCTTTCTGTTTCTGCTTCTTATTCGTATCCGTTTGATTCATATTCGTTTGATTGCTTTGTTTTTCGCGATTCGGATTTATTTCGATTCCGTTTTGCTTTCTTTTTTGCTATTGGTTTCCACATTTTGCTATTCGTGTCATCTTCGGATAAGAAATATCCAATTTGAATTCACTTTGGTTTCGATAATTTGCTTTCCGTTTTTCCGGTTGGGATCCGGTCTCGGGATCGGGTCGCAACAGCAATACTAAGGCTAACGCAATGGAACAATTAAAGGCTATCACACTTCGAAGTGGCAAGTGGATGGAGGAAACAAGTGTGAAAAAAGATTGCCAAGAAAAAGGAAAAGGTAAGGATATTTAAGAAGAGAAAGAAGAAGAGAGGCCTTATATGCCACCGTCACCATACAAGCCCAAACTTCCATATCCACAAAGGGTGAGATGACATCAAGTGGAGATTCAATTTTCCAGGTTTTTTGAGAAACGAAAGAAGCTTCAGATCAACTTGTCATTGGTGGAAGCTTTGGAGTGCATGCCCAAGTACACAAAGATTCTAAAGGACATACTAACACATAAATATACTTGGAAGGATAAACAGATGGTCACTTTGATGGAGAATTATAGTTCGATTATCTCAAGCATGATGCCTTCAAAACTACAAGATTCAGTGACTTTTACGTTTCCATGTTTTGTTGGTAACTTTGAATTTTCTAAATGCTTATGTCATTTAGGTGCAAGCATTAACTTGATGCCTTTGGGACTGGGAGAGGTTAAGCCAACATCCATGTTGATTCAACTTGCGGATCAATCCATCAAGAGACCATATGGAGTTGTAGAAGATGTGTTGGTAAAAGTAGATAAATTTATCATTCCTCTTGGTTTTGTGGTCTTGAATTTTAAAGCTGATAAAAATTGTCCATTGATTTTGGATAGGTCCTTTATGAATAATGGTAGGGCATCAGTTGAAGTGCATAAGGGAAAACTTGTTTTAAGGATTGGTGATGAGCAGGTTGAGTTTAATATGTCTAAATCTTTGAAGAAATTGAGGGATGGTAATATATGTATAAAGATTGATGTTATGGATGGAGGTTAAGTAGGAAGTTACTGAAGTGCTTAAGGATGAGCGTATGAGAGAAGAGTATTTATGTGAGGAAGTTGAGTTAGAGAAGTTGGAGAAAATAGATACACCTACACAACCTTCTTTCGTTAAGCCCCTCACATTAGAGTTTAAACCCTTACCTTCTCATTTGAGATTAGGAAAAGGATGAGACCTATGAGATGACAAATTTATGATATTAGGGGGATTAGCCCCAATATGGTGATGCATAGACTTAACCTAGAAGAAGAGTGCAAAATAGTGAGAGAGCAACAAAGAAGGTTAAATCCAAACATGCAAGAGGTTGTGAAGAAGGAGGTAGTAAAGCTGTTGGATGCAGGAATAATTTATCCCATTTCAAATAGTGAGTGGGTGAGTCTAGTACTATGTGTGCCGAATAAGGGAGGCATGATAATGATGGAAAATGAAAAAAGGTGAAAGGATTTCTACTAGGACCATCACAGGTTGGAGAATATTTATTGATTACTGGAAGCTTAATTTGGCCACCAAGAAAGATCACTTTCCTTTACCTTTTGTGGACCAAATGATAGAGAGGGTGGTTATCCATGCATTTTGCTATTTTCTTAATGGATACTTATGGTACAATCAGGTGGTTATATACCTATAAGATCAAAAGAAGACTATTTTCACTTCTTTTTATGGGACTTTTGCTTATCAGAGGATGTCGTTCGATTTATGTAATGCACCTGTCACATTCCAGAGGTACATGGTGGGCCATATTCGCAGACATGAATGAGAACTTCATGGAGGTATTTATGGATGATTTCTCTATCTTCGGAAATTAGTTTGATCATTGCTTGTTGAATTTATACAGAGTGCTGCAAAAATGTGAGGAGTCTCATCTGGTCTTGAATTGAGGGAAGTTTCATCTTATAGTCAAAGAGGGAATTGTATTGGCCCACAAGATCTCGTGCAAAGGGATTAAAGTGGATCGAGCTAAGATCGAACTAACTAAAAAGTTACCACCTTCTACCAACATCAAGGGCATCCGAGCCTTCCTTGGTCTCTTCCTTTCGAGATTATGTGTGATGCAAGCGATCATGTCATTGGTTGTGTCCTTAGTCAGCGAAAGGAAAAGAGGCTATGAGTCATCTATTATGCAAGCAACTCCTTAATGGGAGCACAACTAAATTACACAACCACAGAAAAGGAATTGTTTGCTATGGTATCTGTATGTAAGAAATTTCGTTCTTATCTTTTAGGCTCACATGTTATTGTTTTTATATATCATGCAGCATTGCGATATCTTTTTATAAAAAAGGATGCCAAGGCTAGGCTTATCTGGTGGGTGCTTCTACTCCAAGAATTTGAAATTGAGATTAAAGACAAAAAGGAAGTAGAGAATGTTGTAGCAAACCATCTCTCGAGACTTGAGGGAGGGTATCATGAAGAATAAGAGGAAATTGAAGAGGGTTTTCCTAATGAGGCTTTAATGATGTTAGACAATCCCTTTCATCCTTGGTTTATAGATAGTGCAAACTATCTTTCAGGTGGTATTCTTCCTTCTGATCTCTCTTATCAACAAAAGAAGTGGTTTGTATTTCATTGTTGTCGTTATATTTAGGATTGTTGGACTCAAAAAAATTTTCCAATTATTATCGATTTGTTTAATTAACTATTTATTAAGGGTTTAGTTGATTATTCACTTGATTGATTTTTTTTATTTTATTCATTAATTTAGTGGCATGAATAGAGATTAGAATTAGATGGAAGGATTAGAATTAAGTTAGAATTAATATGGGAAGGTTAGAAGAAAATTAGCTTAAAGGAGTTAGTAGATGGATTAAATAAAAGAAGGGGCAAAATGGGAAGGACAAGGTAAATGAAGGGTAAAATGGGGAAAAGACCATTAAAAATGGTCTTGAATTAGAAGAATAAGACAGAAGTGTCGTGAGAACCAAAGAGAAAGAAGAGAAAAAAGAAAATAGGAGAGCAGAAGAGAGGTTGCGGTGAAAAAGAAGAGAAGAGAAATCAAGTTGTTAAGGTAGATTAACCATCTTTTCTTCTTGCTTTATTAAAGGAATGGGTTGTATTGAGGATGAAGGAGTTAGAGAGCAAAGAGGTTCGTGTAGGAAGAAGATGGATTATGATAACCGAATTGATTTTAGGGTTTCTAAACTAGATATTAAGTTTTCTAACCTAGGTGGGTTATGGGTAGGTTAGATTTGAGTTCAATTTGTGTTTATTGAATTTTTGTGATTTTTGAAGTTTATGAATTTTATTAGAATATTGTTTTGAATGGAACCTTGATTATTTTAGGAAACCAAGGGAATCCTACCTAAGAGCAAGGGGAAAGGCAAGCTTGATTTAGATTTCCACAAGCCAATTAGGTGGGTAACATATTTATGGTTATAGTGTAATTGGGCAAATCCTTGCCTATGTGTGTATGTTGAAAAATGCATGATGAATTATGACTATGTTATACCTCAAATGAAGTCGTGACTTTTGGCATATGAGCTTCGAAATTGGACTCATTCTATTCATGGGGTAAACTTTGATTTCTCCATTTTGTTTTCATGGAACCCTCGAGCCATTTGTTGTACATTGCATCTTTAATTTGTCATGTATGATGCATTTGAGTGTTATGTGCTATGAGTGTTAGACTAAATTGGAGAATCCTTGAATTACTGAATATGCGTATATATATATATATATATATATATATACATATGCTTAAAATTGCGGTCAATTGCTAATGACTATAAATATGTTAGTCACTGAGCTGTGTAGCTCACCCCACTATTCCCTCCTCAAGTGCAAAACGTGAAGTTTAGCAATCCTTGCAAGGCATCGAAAACTCCAAGATATTAGAAACTTTTGTAACTAAGTTAGTTCGATAAATTTTGGATAGCTTCATAAGCATGTTAAACATTGAGCATCCTGTATATGTTGTATTTTGGGGATAAGCCCTTGTTCAAAATGTTATGATGTAACTAAAGTGATGTATGAGCTTCTGTTGCCTTAGCAAATGAGTTTAGAACTGAAAAGTCCCCAAGTGTATGTGCATGTTTCTTTGGTAGCTTTACATTTTATGATCTAAGTCTTTCATAGGTGTAGAAATTGTGTGCCAACTTCCAAAGGAAAAACTAGAATAATTGAGGCAAAATTAGTTAAAGTGTCTTCTAGAAAGTTGAAGCTTATCTTTCTAGCTTTCCAAAGATATATAATCTGGAAAATTGGGACATCGGAGTCGAAAGGTATGGTCTTTATAAGGGGAGATGCTTAGGAGCATAAATTTATCATCTATAAAGATTTATCGTCTGTAAAGATGTATCGTCTATGATGGACATCATCTGTGATGACATCATATCGTCTATAGAGATGTGTCATCTATGATGATGTCATATCGTATGTGTTGATGTCATATCATCTTAAGTTGACTCCGCTTCGTCTTAAGAGTTACATTGTCTTAAATTGACTTTGTTTCGTCTTAAGTTAACTCCGCTTAGTCTTAAGAGTTACATTATTTTAAGTTAATTTTGCTTCGTCTTAAGTTGACGCCGCTTCGTATTCAGAGTTGCATCGTCTTAAATTGACTCCACTTCATCTTAGGAGTTGCATCGTCTTAAGTTGACATTGCTTCGTCTTAAGTTAATTTTTCTTCGACTGCATTTTGGTTCGTTTGCTTTTTGTTTCATCTGCCTTTTTGCTTCGTCTGCTTTTTATTTCTTCTGTCTTTTTATTTCATCTACCTTCTGCTTACGTGACTGAGACTTCTTCTTCTTTACACTATTCGTCTGATACCATTGTCTGGTCTATTTTTTTTTACCCTTCAAAAGATAGAATTTGTCTTCAAGGTCTTCATGAAAGTGGTAGATTTTGAAGTCCTCTTTCGAACTATCGAAAAAATGCCCTAATCTGATATCCATAGTGAGACTTATTTCAGATGTCCCAAAACAGGTTTAGTATAGTTGAGGGCAAGCATCGTTTCCGTCAAATGTCTCCGAATGTTAGGCTCTGGAAGCGAGATCCAGCAAGGAAGAACCTGTACTTTATAAGATATGCACTGATAGTGTAATTCGTAGGTGTATCCTCGAAGATGAAATTCCTAAATTGTTGATGCAATGTCACAGTTCACCTTATATAGGACATTATGGAACCAATAAGACTGCAGCTCGGATCTTAGAGTGTGGATTTTATTAGCCAAATTTGTTTAAGGACGCTCGAGATTTTGTGATAAAGTGTGATAGGTGTCAAAGAGTAGGTAACATATTGAAGAGTGATGAGATGCTGCTTTCAAACATTATGGAGGTGGAGATATTCGATGTATAGGGTTTGGACTTCATGGGACCATTCCCATCCTCCTTAGGTAATAGTTACTTATTAGTTAAAGTTGATTATGTTTCTAGGTGGGTTGAGGTTATAGCTACTCCAACTAATGATGGCAAGATGGTTAAAAAGTTCATTAAAAGAATTTTACGAGATTTAGAGTGCCCAGAGAGATTATAAGTGATGGAGGGAGTCAATTATGCAACAAACCGTTTGAGGCTGTTATGAAGAGATACAATGTTCATCATAGAGTGGCGACTTCTTACCACCCTCAAATTAGTGATCAAATAGAGGTGGTAAATAGAGAATTGAAGAAAATTTTGGAGAAGGTAGTGAACACCTCAAGAAAAGATTGGGCGTTGAAGTTAGATGACACCCTATGGGCTTACAGAATAGTGTTCAAAATACCCACAGGAACTACTTCATATAAACTTGTGTATGGCAAGGCATGCCATCTACCTTTGGAGTTAGAGCATCGAGTCTATTGGGCAGTTAGGTAGTTGAACATGAATTAGAATCTTACGGGTGAGAAAAGATTGTTACAACTTAACAAATTAGAAGAATTGAGGTTTGACGCTTATGAAAATGGCAAGTTGTATAAGGAAAGGACAAAGAAGTGGTAGGATGCTCACATAAAAAAGAAGGTGTTCAAGAGTGGAGACTTGGTGCTTTTATTTAATTCAAGACTTCGGTTATTTCTTAGAAAGCTCAAGTCAAGATAAAGTGGATCTTTTAAGGTTATTCAGGTGTTTCCTTATGGAGCTTTAGAGTTAGAAAATGACAAGGGTGAATCATTAAAGGTCAATGGGCATAGATGCAAGCCATACCTACAAAAAAGGGAAATCATCTCTTTCCTTTCCTTTACTCCTTCATGAATGCATGTGAAATGGTCAAGATAATGACCTTAACTTAGAACATTTACCTTTCATTTGCTTGATTTTTTTTACTTGTGTGTGTGGATTATTTGGTTTTGATTATGTTTAGTTTGAATTTTATTTAAGTTTGAATTTGTTTCCTTGTTAAATTTCTTGTTAGATAGTTGATTTTGATGTGTTGGTAGGTTGATTGAATGTTGGGAATGTATGTTAAGCTTAGAAGAAGAATAAGAAGTTAGGAAATTTTTGATAATCCACGATTGTGGGAACTGGGTTGATTCCTACGAATATAGGAATGCTTTCCACGAGCATGGCAAGGCTTTCCAGAAACTTTCTAAAGCCTTAGCCCACGATCGTGGAAATTGACCCTTCTTTCACGAGTGTGGGAAGGCACTCCAAAAAGTTTTTGGATCTTTAACCCATGATCATGGAAATCACAGGCATTCCCACCATCATGGGATCCTTTGATCGACATTTTTTAAAAACCCTTTTTTCTTCTTATTTCTTCACTTTCCCTCAGTTATTCTCTTTACAGTTGACTCTCTCACTAACCTTACATTTGAAGAACTTTCATTTTTCTGCCAAATCTTGGTACTTTCTTCATCTTTTCCATCATTATTCACTTCTTTTGCACTTATTTCACATTACACAACCAAGAATACAAGGACTTGGTAAGTTTTTTAAATTTCTTTCTCTCTATAAAATATGCTCACCTCTCTTTTGTATATTTTGACAGATTTTTCTTCTTCAATGGCTCCCAAGAAGCTCACCGCTTGGAAACCCATTGACCAATTGTGCCTTCAAGTCTCCAAAGAAGGTAAATTGGATATGGTGGCCACTTTTCGTGCCCCATGATCCAAAACAATTAGTTGCTACAAATGAATCTCAATATAATAATTACAAATTATATTTAAGATTTTAGCAATGTCCAAACACAACAATTACAGATTGTGTTCAAATTTCTAATACCAGGTTCACACATAAACAATCTAACGAGAACGAGTGTTGGACCTCATTTCTAGAGACCAACATTTGTTTTGATACCACAAGATGTTGGGCCCTATTTTCAAATCCCAACTATCATACCGGAATTGAAAATGCGTGAGTTCCTTGTAGGGTTATTCCAATGAACCCTCACTTTGCCATCATCTCCCAAGGGTGGCTTGCCCACAGTGGCCCATCACCAACATCACAATTTGACTTCTTCAAGCCAATTGTAGCTTTGTGCTTCTAGTTTATTTTGAAAAAAGAAACTTCTTATTCGGATTTGGAGGTCGGGTTATGAAGTTATGGCCAAAAGAACCAACCATGCTCATGTCCTCAATCACATTGTACCTATATCGGAACAATTGGCATAACTTTCACTACAGATTTTGGATTAAGGATTTTTTTCAATGGTTTTGAAGAGGACTTCTAAATCTACAACTTTTATGAAGACATTGAAGGTTAATCCTATCATTTAAAGGTCAAAAATGGGACTAGATCAGATGAACAGTGTGCCAGACGATATGACGTCATCAGACGATACGTCCTCACTAAACGAAGCATTCTCGCCAGATGAAGCGTTGTTGGGTCCCGTTCCTGAGACCTAACTTCTTAACCACTTAAGACGCTTTCATTGCTTAAACTAAACATGATCTCTCATACTGCATATGATCGGTCTTAAAAGAATTCGAAACGGAACAAAAAAGAAAGGATCAGATCGAATACAAAACAAAAAAGAAAGGATCAGATCGAATACAAAAGGGACACGAACACAAATGCGAAGCTGGTAGGATCGAATCCCACTGACATCGAATATCAAATAGTCGAATGGAATAGAATACGAATGCCAAACAAATAGATCAATTCGCTAGGATCGAATACAAGTGAGATCGATTCGAACTGAAATCAACCAAGATGGATTCACATCATACACCAAATGAATTCAAATGCAAATAGAAAAGGGACTTGAAATCAAAGCATGCAAATGGAGGGTTCGAACAGAATTTCAGATTCCGACATCCGAAATGAGAACATAAAAACTTGTCGCGTTGGAAACCCTTATGACTAATCCATCCGAAATCGGTGAAAATTTTGTTCGTTTCTTTCATCATTTAATCCATTTTATTTCATATCAAACAGT
>JANZLF010000221.1:27347010-27360666 GCA_026546835.1 Erythroxylum foetidum
ACGGCAGCACTCCATTTTGTCATGTTTATTTTTAAGCTTTAGTTACATTTCAAGTATTATTGGTTCAAGAGTATTTTCTATTTTTGGCTCTTGAACTCAAAGTTGTAATTTGGTTTGAGATATTCTTAAAGCTTTATGAAACTCATTTTTGGAGCATGAATTATGGATTTGTTTGTTTAAATCACATGAAAGCAGGTTTCAAGTTTGTTTTCCAGTAGGCCCATTAATCTTCCGCAAGTCTTTTCCTTAAACGTATAATTAGCATGTTTCACACCACGCTCTCATGTCCGATGTTGGGCTTCGATAGCGGGGTTCAACATTCTCTAAAAATCAAAATAAAATTCTTATTGATTATAAAATATTTATTTAATATGCCCTATACAAATGATCATACAATGATTGAACTTATGATTCATTGAAATGATCAAGATAAGGTTATAAGAAGGATCAAATTGATTACCAAAATCTTAATATGCTTCATTCCCCCTTGTTTTTAGTTTTTCACTTGAATTTCCTTAAAACTCTCTTAACTGACATCTATGTTATACTTTAATAATTTTCTTTAGTTTTTGATTGTTTAATTGATTCAAATGGATCCTTTGTTCACTTTACCCTTCCATTAAACTTGATCTTTTAGATATTGCTCTAGTTATATTATAACAGAGCTACTAATATCACCAAAAGTAAATTTATTAATAGTAATATATTTTATTATCATTTAAATTGTAGATTAGGACTTCACTTTGTTTAACAATCTCTTTTTTGTGGATGATGACAAAATATTTTGTAATGATTAAAAATAAATGACATCGGGTAAGCTTCTCCTATGTTAAAGTAACATGTAATATATGCTCCTTTTTAATTCATATATCATAAATGATCAAGTTTCAATATTAACATTCTTTCTCCATTTTTGTCAATAATAAAAGTGCATATAACATATAAATTTATAAGAATCTAACAAAAAAAGAATAGTCTCCCTCTTACCCTTTTAAAAACCTTTATCATATAAACAAAGAGTAAATGTAAAGTATTTTGAAATAAACGAACAATTTTTGAAAAGCTTAAGTAGCAATTTAAAGATCAATATATCTTTTTTTAAGGTGAATGTAACAATTCATTCTCCTCCTAAATATATATGTTAAGTCAATAAGCTCAAATTTTATCCATATGAAAGCAAATATTACCTCCTTTTTATGTACTATAATTGATTGACTTGTTTTCTTCCTTACTTGTTTCAATGATAGGTCTTTTTATTCAAAATTTCTAACTTGTCTTATGTAAGGGCTCTTTAGGATTTTTCTTGTGGAGATAAATTTTAGAGATACCATTATTTTTCCTTATTTTATATCAATAAAGGTGATACAAATTATTGATATTCATATCATGCCACTTAATGTGTATCTAAAAGGCAAAGAAACCGATATGTTTTAGATATTCACATAAACTTAAGTCCTTGAAAATTAGTTTTGAAACAGTTTTTGTTAGACCCCACACTTGGGCTATCATTTCCCACCCAGCGTGTGTTTGCGGGTTATACCGTGACATCCAACACAAATCAATATTGTCCTCTTTGGTGGGAATTGAACACCCAACTTCAAGGTTTTGTTGGGCTCAATGGTAAGAGGCGTGCTTGTAAAAGTAACAAAACCTTGAGGTTGGGTGTTCGATTCCCACCAAAGAGGACAATACTGATTTGTGTTGGATGCCGCTGTATAACCCGCAAACACGCGCTGGGTGGAAAATGCTAGCCCAGGTGTGGGGTCCAACAGTTTTCAACTAATATCCTTTTAAGTTCATTAAACAAACATTATTTGAAAGAGTAATTTCTATAGATATGTTTATAAGCACCACAAAGAAAGCATCTCATATGATGAGAATCGAAAGAGTTCCATATGAGAAAGACCATATAGAGATGGCAATGAACCAAGATGGGTTAAGCCAAAGGTAGCCTAGGCCTGACCTAACCCTTATAAGGGTAACTCAGGCTTGAATTGTGCCAACTAAGATTGCCACCAAGATGATGTCATTTTGGTGGAGGGCGTAAGGCCTTTCATGCTAGGCTTTGGGCCTGAGTTTAGCTTAAATTTTGATCAATTTAAATCAGGCGTATTAACTTAGTTAAGTTAAGATATCTTTTCCATCTCTATTATGACTTTTATGCATCTTTAGGTCTTGAAGGATGATGTGTGATATAAGGTTTCCTTTTCGATATGTAGAAGACTATAACCTCTCCTTGTTTTATGAAAAAGGCATTGCATATGCGTTAATAAATGACATTATTCTTTTATAAAAATATGATCTACATATTATCATACATTTATACTTATAATGAGACTTATAATAATTATGACACTGTCCAATTTATTTTGATGATAAAGAAGCCTATAAGAATGATAAGGATGGTGCGTGTTCTTTTAGGATGACCTTGCACAAAGATTGTGCCTATTTTTCATTGCATATTATGTCCTCTAGGTTTAGAATGTGACCCATATATAAGTGGATTGAATTTTCCTTTTTCTTGAGATGTAGAATATGATGGATGAACATGGGATTTTTGCATAGATTTGGAAGATATATTGTGATAATGTGAAATTTAAGTATAAATTATTATGCAAATGCTTTCCCTTCACAAAATAATCTTAGTAAATAAAACCAAATTTATGCCTATTATTGAAGATCTTTTGGGCTCCAAGCAAACTAATTAATTTTTTTACTATACATAGTAAATGTAAATAAAGACTCTTTAAGGTTGTCAATGTCCTTCTTAATGCCTCATTTTCTTGCAAGAAATCATGTTCATGAAACAACTGTACTTTTATAATCTACTATGTTATGCATGTTATATTTCAACTTCTCATTCTCAATCATGTATACATCTAAAAGCTTTAAAGTCTCTTTATTTTTGGAAGATAATATAATCCTTTTCATGTTTATCACCATTATGATTTCAACAAATTCATCATATGAAAACTTAAAATTACAGTTGTCATTACCATTATAAGAATTTAAGCAAGAGAATACCTCATTATTATTAGATAACGAACACACGTGAGCCATTTTATTATTTGATTCTCCAATTTTAAAAGTGTTTGTAACATGTTATGTGGTCTTTAGTACTTTCCTTTTCTTTTTGCCGTTCTTCTTCTTTTTTTTTTGCTTTAGTCATTATAGTTGTTAGTTTCTAGGCAATTCAACTAGTTAGACATTTGGAATTGCAATTCCAACCAAACCCAAAATCAATAGGCTAGGCCTAGGCTAATAAGACTTTGGCTTAGGCTCGATCCTAAGGAGTCACTCTAAATCTCACCACCATAACAATGGAAATTTGGTATAATAAACTTAGATCATTCTTAAGTTATATGTCCTAAGTCCTATTGGGGTTCAAGCTAGGCTTAAGTTATATGCCATAGGTATTAGGTAAAACCGAACCATTAGCAAGTCCAACTCATTATTATCCCTATCGCACACATACTATTATTTAGCCTATATTCAGACTAAATAATGTCTGTTTAGTTATTGTTCAACTAGCTTATCCCCTGGCCTAAAAATTATCATCCATTATATAACTTTTTTCTCTTTGTCTCGCTAGTCAATCCTTGGTGAGCAAGGAAAAATATTTTTGAGACTAATGACATGTTTGACAATCTAAAAGAGATCTAGAGGCTAGTCATCCTATTGGACCTCATTTTCAGATCCCAACAATCGCTTCCCATTTCTGAAGCCCAACTATCATTTCGGAGTCGAAAAGCATGTGCGGGTTTCCTTATAGGGTTATTCCAATGAACCCTCACTTTACCATCACCTCACAAGGGTGGCTTGCCTACAGCAGCCCATCACCAACATCACAATTTGACTTCTTCAAATCAAGTGTAACTCTATGCCTCTAGTTTATTTTGAAATAAGGACCTTCTCATTCGGAGCTCTAAAGCTCAAGATATGTTTAAAAATTCAAAATGTGTTCATAACCTAGTTATGCCCCTCCTACCGATCTCTGATTTTTCCTTCCATCAATATCTTTCAAATCGACACAAAAAGTTACAAATTTTATTAAAAGATAGGAAAATATGTCGAAAATCTATTGCTTTAAGAATTACTTAATTTGGAGGTCAGGTTATGAAGTTATGGCCAAAAGAACCAACTATGCTCATGTCCTCAATCACGTTGTACCTATCTCAGAACAATTAGCATAACTTTCACTAGAGATTTTGGATTAAGGTTTTCTTTGAATGATTTCGAACATTACTTCCAGATCTACAATTTCTATGTAGACCTCAAAGGCAAATTCTATTGTCTAGAGGGCTAAAAATGAGACCAGACGCTAGGATCAGATGAACAGTGTGCCAGACGAAATGATGCCATCACCAGATGATATGACGTCATCAAACGATACGACCTCACCAGACGATACATCCTTACAAGATGAAGCGTCCTCACAAGACGAAGCGTCCTTACCAGACAAAGCATCCTCATAAGACAATATGTCTTTACCAAACGATGCGTCCTCACAAGACAGATGATGCGTCCTTACAAGACGATACGTCCTCACCAGACAAAGCGTCCTCACAAGACGATACGTCCTCACCAGATGAAGCATCCTTATAAGACGATCCTCTTCACCAAACAAAGCGTCCTCACAAGATGATCCGTCCTCACCAGACGACACGTCATCACCAGACAATGCGTCCTTACCAGACGATGCTTCCTTACTAGACGATACGTCCTATACCTTTTAGCATCTTTACTTATAAGAAACATAACTTTTGACTCCGATATCTAAAAATTTCATACTTTATATCGTTGAAAATCTAGAAGGATAAGCTACAACTTTCTAGAAGACAACTTTAGCTAATTTACCCTAAATTAGTCCTATTTTCCCGTTGAAGCTAGTCCACAATTTATACACCTATGAAAGACTTAGATTATGAAATGTACAACTACAAAAGAAACATGCACATACACTTGGGAAACTTTTAAGTTCTAAACTCACTTGCAACAGAACCCCATAGATAACTTTAATTACACAATAACATTATAAACTAGGGCTTAACTCAAATTACAACATATATAGGATGCTCAATGTTTAATATGCTTATGAAGCTATGCAAAAGTGGTCGAACTAACTTAGTTACAAAAGTTGCTAATGTCTTGGAGTTTCCGATGTCTTGCAATGATTGATAACCTTCTCGTTCTACACCTGAGTAGGGAATATTGGAGTGAGCTACACGGCTTAGCGACTAACATATTTATAGCCATAGGCAGTTGACCACAAATTCAAGCATATGTATATTCAGTAATTCAAACATTCTTCAATTTAGTTTAACACCCATAGCACATAACACTCAAATGCATCATGTATGACAAATTAAAGATGCAATGCACAACAAATGACTCGAGGGTTTCATAAAAATAGAATGGAGAAATCGAAGTTTACCCCATGAATAGAATGAGTCTAATTTCGAAGCTCATATGTCACAAGCGGGCAGTCGGGAGAAGGCTCTTGTCAACGTGCACGTGAATAACAGAATGGTTCCACTCTTGTCCAAACAAAAGCATATAATCGTTTTCTCATATGCTCATACTTTTATGCTTTGTCTTCTTTTCATTTAATACAAAATGCTATGACCTTTTTTGAAGTATAACATAGTCATATTTAATCATGCATTTTCAACATTTACAAATAAGTCAATTTCAAACAAATCAATTTCAATATACACACATAGGCAATAATTTGCCTAATTATACTATAACTATAAATATATTACCCACTAATTAGTTGGCAAAAATTCAAGTCAAGCTTGCCTTTCTCCTTGCTCTTGGGTAGGATTCCCTTGGTTTCCTAAAACAACCAAGGTTCCATTCAAAACAACATTCCAATAAAAATTCATAAACTTCAAAAATCACAAAATTTTGACAAACGCAAATTAAACTCAAATCTAATCTATCCATAGTCCAACTAGGTTAGAAAACTTAAGATCTCGTTTAGAAACCCTAAAATCAATTGGGTTCTCCTAATCCATCTTCTTCCCACACAAGCCTCTTTTCTCTCTAACTCCTTCATCCTCAAGACAACCCATTCCTTTAATAAAGCAAGAAGAAAAGATGGTTAACCTATCTTAACAACTTGATTTCTCTTCTTTTCTTTTTCACCGAAACCTCTCTTCTTCTCTCCTATTTTCATTTTTTAGTCTCCTCCCTCTTCAATTTATGTTTTCCTTTTCTTATAAGCAAGACAGTGTATTCTTTTTCCATTTATACCCTTAATGAACCCAAAAATCCATCTTACCCTTCCTTATAAGCTTATGTTCTTTTATGCTTAAGTGATCTCCCAAAAATGCCCTTAAACATCCTTATTACATTAACACTTTAATTCTACTTACCCATTCAATAAATCCTACTAACCTTGACATAATTATAACTCCAAAATTTAACCTATCTAAACCTCAAAACCATTTAAAATCATGCTTAACTTAAAGAAAAAATTTTCAGGGTTCAACAATGAGAATAAAGATCATTCGTACATGACAACCCAAATCCATAAACATAGGAGAACATAATCAATCCATAAGAGAGAAAGAACAACAAAAACAATGAAAGAAATGTTTAACTAAGGTTTTTGGTGCTGATATCACCTCCAAACCGATGCCGAAAATCTAGGCGCCTACATAGGTCTCTAAAGTATATGAGCTCTATCCTTTTTCATCCTCTTAAAACCCCTATAACGTTTCCTCCAAACTTTTATAAGTTTCTGCCATCAAAACGATATTTTTATACTAAAAATTATGATTTCAAGGACAATTGTCTAAAGACTCACGAGCGTGGACATCAGCCACCTTGAAGAAACCCTAGAGAGAATTCATCGAGAGATTGAGAAAGAGAATAAGGAAGAGAGAAGTGGAGAAGAAGCCGATTCGACATACTTTCTGGATCAGGAGGTTTCCCAGACATGATCGCCTCCCGTCCTCCACTCGATTGTATTTCCTATTTATTTTAATTTTATCATTGTATAAAATTAGATTGAATAGTTGATGATAGAATCAAATTGTTGAGGATGTTCTAAACTCACCTTCAGAGTTTTATTCTTGAATTAATGAAATCTGACTATTTTTACATTTTTCATATTTATTGTAATTAAATTATGTGATTGCATAATTTAGTACTAAATTGAGAGGGTGAATCGAATGAAAAATAATTAAATTGAGCTAACGAGACTTAGGTGATTTAATAGAAAAAGAATTAAATCAAATAGGTAATTGTGCAAAGCGAGAGATCTATTTTTGATAGTTTATTGGACAACTTCAGATCTAATTAAGGTTTTGGATAGGTTGTTAATCGAGAGATTGCAATTTCCATAATTTGATTAGTGTTTATATTTTAGGGCTAATGGTTATAATTCGAGAGAGAGTAATCAACCCTAGGATCGCCTAGAACTAATAATTTAGTAATTCATAATCAATCAAGTTAGAGTTAAGGATATGCAAATTTCCCTTTCTCTCAATTGGTAATTCTCTTAGGTTGATTTTTGGGTTTGTGTTGCAATCACTGAGTTGTTAATATTCTTGTGTTTGATTCTTGAATTGTTTTGATTAATTGAATTGAATTCTCATTTTAGTTCGCTTTATTTGAATTTTTTATTTATTTTGGCCTTATATTTTAGGATTAGATTATCCCTCCTCATAGGATTGACATCTTAGGTACTACATGAATGAACCGTGTGCTTGCAGATTTTTAAAGGTTTGTATTTAAAGTTACACACATCAACATCTAGATCAATTTTTTGGTGTCGTTGATTCTATAATTTAAGGTGTTTAGTTAGTTTTTGTTTTCTATTTAAACTTTCTTTTTATTTATGAAATTGTGCTCTTACATAAACACAAGAGTCACGAGAAGATAGATTTTGTAGTTGAAAACTTAAAGTTAGACATCACTTGATTAGAAAGATCCATTAGGAAAGCTCGGTGTGAAGAAGAAGAAGAAAAAATCACGAAAGTGACAATGGTGGAGGAATTTTAGCAAGATTTGGACCACGGAGCGAACCAAGGACATTGACCCTTATGGACCTTATAGGACTAGGGTTCAATGTGTCTAACCAAGGAGTAGCTAGGCCACCCGTACAAGCAACATCTTTTGAAATTAAACCAGCCCTCTTAAATATGCTTCAATATAACGTGTAGTTCTATAGACTAATGAATGAAGATCCCAATGCACATATAGTGGACTTCCTTGAAAACTGTGATACCTTTTGGTACTATCAGATGTCCAAGGATGCAGTAAGAATTAGGCTCTTTCCTTTTACCTTTAGAGATAGAGCAAAGGCTTGGTATAATTCTCTCAACCCAACCAATGTCACCATTTGGGAACAACTAGCTCGTGCCAATATTTTCCTCTAACCAAGACGACGAAGATTATTAAGGAGATTACCAACTTTTAGCAAAGTGATGGGGAGTTGATCTATAAAGTGCAGGAAAGATACAATGATTTGCAACAAAAATGCCCACAACATAACTTACCTAAGGGTTGTTGTTGCAAACATTCTATAACGGAGTAACCCCACATACGAGAGGCATGATTGATGCAGCTTCAGGAGGTTCACTAATGAGAAGGACGGTAGATGAAGCAAAAGATTTGATAGAGTAGATGGCAAGTAATAGTTTCCCACAGACATCTCAATCACTTGTTATAGGCATGCATAGTGGTGTCACGTCTATGATAAATAAGTCATGGGCATGCATGAAGTGTCATGCCCATAACAAAGTCACGCTCATGATTTTTATGTCATGGTCGTGAGCTATGATGTTATGCCGTCACTTGATTTTTTCTAATGTATACTTTTCATCTTCATGCATTTTCTGGTATCCTCTTGCTCTAATCATTCTTCTTTTTGTTCCATGAAGACAAGTGAGCATGAATCTTAATAAGACGGCCCAAATATTGTGCTTTTGACTCACTTTGGCTTTTTACTTAAAACCAAATATAAACTAAAGTGAATGTCTTACGCGTTTCATAGTAATAATCGTTAAGTGTTATGGATTAAATTTATAATTAATTAAACTCATATCTGTTAGGAAAAGTCAAATTTAAAGCTAAGTGTGGAGATATACTTTCTTCTATGTATAAGACATTGTAACCTTCATTAGTTCATTTCCTATAAAATATGCCTTGCGAAATTGATGGCCTTGAGTAGTGCAAGAGATAACATTGAATGTGATTGATGTGTAACATCCTGTTACTCATGTTAAGGCTAAAATAGTAAATGTGATAGATTACTGAGAAATTAGGAAACACAATTAATGCCCATGCATTATGTGATATGCACATACACATGAATATTGAATCTTTGCACATGAAAATAATTGTACATGCATTCATTGACAATTTTTGGGTATAATTGTTTGTAAAAGTGAGTATATTGAGAAATGTGGTTTATGTGTTAAAAAATTGATTTGGAAAGTGAAATGTGTATGGATGATGTTGAGTGGAAATTGGGTATAGTTGAAGAAATTATCCATTTGAGATGATGAGTCAAAAGAATTGAGAATTAAGAGTGAATGAAATTTGATTATTGTTTGAATGATTATGGAATGATATTGACAATTGTCCCGAGATAGGTACAATGTGATTGAGGACATGAACATGTTAGATTCGTTTGACCATAACTTCATAACCCGACCCCAAAAAGAAATGATTACTCAACCAATGGATTCCTAACAAATTTTTAAATATATCCATGGAAAATTGTAGCATTTTGAATTGATTTGGAAAAGTTTGATCGGAAGAAAGTGCAGGAATCTGTTGGAAGTGTATGAACTAGTGTGATTTCACTGAACATGTTTGGGAATTTCAGTTATATCTTGATCTTTAGTCATCCAAATGAGATGTTTTTTTTAGATTAAAGTAGAGAAATAGAGATACAAATTATCTGAAGAAGTGGAATTTTTATTCATTCTCTAAGATATTCAAATTCTGGATGGAAATTGTGCATAGTACACTGCTTTTGTATATGAACAACCGAAAGTGTGACTTAGAAAAACATTCTGAAGTGAGCCAATGAGAAATAAATTGTGATTTCAATGGTTTTAGTGAGGCATAGACCTAAGTATAAATTATACTTAGATGAGTTTTGAAATGAGAATGATTTTGTGATGAAATTGATGGAAAGATACCCAGGATTGTCATGAACATGCACTGTACTTAATCCTTTTCATATATGTGCATTATTGAACAATTATAATTGTTCAAAGTTGTGACGTGTACGAAATGTGTATTGCATAAATGAACTACGTAGGTTAGAACGTCCACATTCAGGCGTTTCCAGAATTTAAAAGCGAATGCCAAACTGGAGTGTACTGTGAGTAGACCTAGATAGTCTTACTTTATTGTTTGTTTTGTTCATGTTATGACTTGAGTGATTATGAATGAGATGTGAATTGATTGTGTTAGTTTCCAGACAGAAGGTCCGATGAGTGTGTCGTATGAATGAAATATTGAAGTACTCATTGAATGTGAAATGGATGAACTAAGTGTACGCAAGTTGATTGTTAAATATGTTCTGAAAGTGCATTTGCATGTAAATAAAAAGTGATACTCAACTCAAATGTTGAATGTCGAACTACGATCCGATGACATGTGAATGTGAATCATGCAAATGTGACTGATGCATTTCATTTCCTGAATGCCTGAAACATAATAGTTGTTGTGACCTGAGTAGCCACCGAAAAGAGCTTTAAGCTCAACTAGTAGAAAGGAGCCTCAAGCTCAAAAGTGATTCAGAGCCTCAGGCTCAACGTTTAATGAGCCATGTATCCCTCAAACAGATAAAGGACAGTTATCAATGAGCCCTATATGGGACAGTTAGGCACTCAGCCACAACAAAGTAACAAATAGAAAGTGAGTCTTATGTGCACTGCATATGCATAATATGAGTAATTAAATGGTATTGAATGTGAAGTGTGAAATGTGTAATGATTTGAATTATGTGTTACGTGATTAGGTGAGACATCGATGATAGTCAATTATTGAGTTCGCAAAACTCACCCAAAATTTACAAATATTTTTCAGGACTCAGAAGAATACCCCCTTAAGCAAACGGAGTATACTTACTACGGCACGCAAGTAAGAGATAGTGGTCGGGATCAGTTGGCATCTACATTTGTATTTTCCTATTTTTGTATAAATTTGTATATTCAGAAATGGATGTACAAATGTGTTTACGTTGTAATGTAAAGACATTATGTCTAGATTTTGTATTTTTAATGGGTCCTCAAGTGATTAGTGAATCTCTGATGAGTTGTGAACTGAGAATGGATATGAATGAAATAAAGTAGGCTCAAATTGATTTCTGATTTTCACGTATTTGATTGTATAAAAAAAATTATACTAAGTTTTTGACTGACTAAGTGATCTAGCACGTCATCCTTGTGGGACACAGACCAAGATATCACCCATTGATGTTGGGTTCGGGTCTTGCGAGAGTGAGCTGCTACATGATGGATATTGATCAATAATTTTTTATGGAAGGTCTTTAGTTATTTTTATCTTTCTTCAGAAAAATTTATTTTCATTACTATATGTTTAAAAAAAATAGTAATCTAAATACGTCCATATGGTTATCAAGAAAAATTAACATTGTTTATTGTTACAGGTCTTTATAATGAAAAAATAGAAGAAGCAAATATATGCAACCAAGTTTGTTGCAGCAAAGTTTAGGTCAATTTTTTTGAAAAAGAATTAAAAAAGAGCAAATATAGTGAAGAGCAATGCTAAATCATTAAAAAAACATATCAACAATAACTCCAATTATGTCTTTAAAGTGGTATATGTTTTCTCATTTGTGTTGGTAGTATATATGTGATTATTATATTGTCAAATATGGTTTGTTTATTTTTTTTATTTCCAAATATAATGAACCCAATGTGGATTAAAAAGTTAACACCTTTTGACTTTATTCGTAAAAATTATTGTATCATTATATTGTTAGTTTTTGAACTACATTAATTGTTTTAAATAAATGCAGGTCATAATAAAGTAATTAATATTTCATTCTTTAGATATATAAACCTATTTATGTGCATAGTTGTTTTAGAACAATTCTAAACTACTTTTTCCTTTATAGAAAGGCTATGATTATAAGTGGATAAAGGAAATTTGTGAAGGATGTTAGAGTGTCTATCCATACTAATTTTGTTTTGTATTTTGTTTGATGCACTTATATTCCATATAGACTAAGATAATACAAGTGTATATTCTACCTGATCAATTTTGGGTATTATGTTTTGGATATATTGAAGGTTGAATTCCATCAGTTCATATGGACTATATGATAGCATAGATAAATGCAATTTTTAGGCATTGACATTGGCCAGTATATATTTGACATGTGCTTAAATATTGATACATTTAATTCATTACACTTAGTGATTAATGCCTTAAAATGCTTAAGATAGTCACTTTAACTCATATTTGATTTTAGGTACATTTTGCAAGTGACTGAACGCATACTCATTGAGCCATCTTCTCAATGTTCATACTCTATTGTCTTCATGGAGCAAGAAGAAGAAAAAGAGACAAGATAAAGCATAAAAGTTGAGAATGGTACATGGTGGTTCATAGCTAAGCTAAAATAAATGTCACAGCCATGAGTAGTCTCATGGCTGTAACATAAATGTTGAATGCCCATGCAAGATAGCTTATGGGTGTGAGACACCACTCACATCCATGAGATATCATTCACCAATGACACCAACTGTCCATTTAACCTAGCTGTCTATTATAACCTATCTTTTAAAGATATAAAGAAACATGTTGTGTGACGGCAAGGTGGGGGTGGAATAACGAGAAAGCAGTGGAAGGACATCATTCATCATCAATTTCTCTTGGATTTTCAAGATGGAATATGGATACAACAGTGGAGAGATGCCATTCATCATCATTTTCTCTTAGATTTTCAAGGTGGAATAACGAAGATAGTAGTCGACAACAATTATTCTTCATCATTTTCTCTTCAATTTTTTAAGATGGAAAGAGGCAACAACTATTCTTCTTAGAGATTGATGGAGAAGATGGGAGGCTAACATCCTGACACCAGTTCAAAGGCGATGCCCGAGTTACAATTAAGCTTATCTCATGTTGTTAATCTTGAATCTCTTTTCGAATTTTATTATTGTTTATGTTGATTGAATAAGTTTTGTAAAGATAATTATCGTACGTTATTTGGATTATTATATTATGAACCTACTGCTAGAATGTTGACTATAATCTATAATCATTATATTTGATGTTCGTTAGTAGCCACTAATGATCTTGAATCGTTAGGAACAATGTAACTTAGGTTAGATAATGCGAACGTGTGAGGTTACTGCCTATATTGATCCATTTTCCACTTCATAATGTAGCTGCCAATTGAATCTAGAGATTATATCATAGGTTATTTGATGGCTAGGTTTAATTAACGAGCATCTCTTAATTAAAAACAACCTAAGGGAAAATTGGAATTAGCAGAGTGTATTGTTAGTCCACGATCAATAGTTTGAAGAGAGGTGTGAAAACATTAGAATGATGGCTAATGTTTAATCTGTTGGATCAATGGTGGTTGAAAAATTAAATCCCTTTATGTTTTGATAATAATAAAATATCTAGAATTAGTTAAGAAATTATTTC
>JANZLF010000221.1:27369011-27382014 GCA_026546835.1 Erythroxylum foetidum
ATCTGATAACGTAGTGTCGGGCCCTATCTTCCAAATCTTTCTTATACTGAAACAAATATTCTATGCTCAACTTCCATCCAGATATTGAACATCTTAGAGGCTAGGTTAAAGTTCTATTCCTTCAGATCATTTGATAGCTTTATGACTCTAGTTTATTAAGACACAAGATTCATCTCATTTGGAGGTCTGATAACGAAGTTTTGGTCTAAAGAATCAAACATGATTTATCCTCAATCATATTGCACCTATCTCGGGACAAAAGGCATAACTTGCTTTAAGGATATCAGATCAATGTCATTCTTGGAGGGTTCGAAAGAGGACTTCAAGGTCTATAACTTTTATGAAGGCTTTGGAGATAAATTCTATCGTTTGAAGGGTCAAAAATGGATCAGACGATATCATCAGACAAATAGTGTACAGAAGGAGAAGTTTAGATCACATAGGCAGAAAGCAGACCAAGTAAAAAGCAGACGAAACAGAAAGCAGATGAAGCGAAAAGCAGACGAAGCAAAAAGTAGACGAAACAGAAAGCAAACGAAGTAAAAAGTAGACGAAACAAAAAGCAGATGAAACAAAGTCAACTTAAGATGAAACAAAGTCAACTTAAGATGATGCAACTCTTAAGATAAAGCAGAGTCAACTTAAGACGAAGCAAAGTTAACTTAAGACGATGCAACTCTTAAGATAAAGAGGAGTCAACTTAAAACGAAACAAAGTCAACTTAAGACGATGCAACTCTTAAAACGAAGCGGAGTCAACTTAAGACAAAGCAAAGTCAACTTAAGACGATGCAATTCTTAAGACGAAGCGGAGTCAACTTAAGACGAAACAAAGTCAACTTAAGATGATCCAACTCTTAAGACGATATGACATCATCACAGACGATACGACGTCATCACAGATGATACGTCTTTACAGACGATACATCTTTATAGACGATTTATCTTTACAGATGATGCATCCCTACGGACGAAATGACATCATTACGGACGATGTGATGTCATCACAGATGATACATCTTTACAGAAAATGAATCCCTACAAACAAAATGACATCATCACAGATGATGTGACGTCATCACAGACGATACGTCTTTACAGACGATGCATCTTTATACTCCTAAGCATTTCCCTTTCTAAGGACCATAACTTTCGATCCAGAGGTCCAAAAATTCCAAACCATATACCGTTGGAAAGCTAGAAGAGAGACCTACAACTTTCTAGAAGACAATTTGGTCTAATCTAGCCTAGATCAATCCAGATTTTCCCTTGAAATCATAACACAAATTTACCCTATGGAAGGCTTGTAATTTTGCATTTCACAAACTTGGACTGTCCTGAGTTTAACCATTCAGTTGCCAAGTTGACTTCATTAAACTCTCAAAACTTAACTCATTTGCCTCATCACATCCAACTACATCTGATCAATCATAATTTCTGTCTTTCCTTCCCTTAAATCTCACTTAGGCATGTATATATCTGTCTATATATATATGTATCAACAATTCATGATCCACAATCATCAACTCAAGTTGATAACTTCTTCTCGTATATTTAATTTCAACCCACATCATCCATACATCATTCATATTTCATTAACAGCAAAAGAATAATGTTTTACAAATCTTTAATGGCATTCTAAGCCACATTACATCACCGTCTCAAAATCTCAAATTACAAAAGGTTTTTGAACAAACAAGCTTGTTGCTTTCTCAAAACCAACTCAAAATACAAATTAAGCACATTCGGAGAATTTCCCTTAGGCTCTTAATCACTTGATCTCTTCGCTATCACCTAAAGATGGGGTAAAAAGCGGGGTGAGCTTGAAAGCTCGTGGGTCATAATTTATAACAAAAAAATAAGCAAAACTTTTGAAATCATTTTACCTGTCATAGAAAATTTTCATTGAGTTCATAAAACACATGTTTCTTAAGCTTTCAGCCAAAATCCACAAATTTCAAAACGTGAATGCATCAACTTGTTAACAGAACATAAGCACATCAGAATGGTTTGGGTATATCCATAAACATGATGCACTACACATTTCTACTTAATGGCCCTGTATAGTCGTAAACTTTAGGGAGTTCATAGAGGAGCTCCGTGCCACTAGCGGGTAGGCAGGAAAAGCCTATGACTTGGTCAACATACACGTGACATTCTTGAGGTACTTCCACAAACCCAAATAATACACATTTCATAAACATGGTAACTTGTTGCCCAAAATGACACTTCTTGAAAACATGATTTTAGAGAGAAATCCATTTCAAAGTCTTTTCATCAAACATCAACATAAACCATGTAGCAAACGTATAATAATTTCACAAATCATTCAAGAAGCAATAAAGGCAACATTGATGATGCAATTTAAATCATTAAACTTTCTTGATTTAAAGAAAAACATTAGTAGCTTATTTATTCTACTATAAACATGTACCCACCTTGATTTCCTTGTTTATAGACTTGCTCAAAAATATCTCTTCTCTTGTTCCTCTTGCCTCTTTTGATCTCTTGATTCATCATCAAATGAAGAGATCTTTGGCACAAATGGAAGCTCTTCTCTTCCTCTACCTTTTTTCCCTTCTTGAACAACCTTAAAGTCTCTCTTGGAGGCTTAGAAAATTGAAACCCTAGTTTTTCTTCTCTTTCCTCTCAAAACCGAAACTTTCTCCTTCTTTCCTCTTCTCTTCGTTTATTCTCTCCTTTTCTATCCTCAAATCACGTTCTTGCCTCTTCCTTAAAAGCAAGCCAATACTTCTTATTTCAATTTTTCCATTAATGATTAAGAAATGTCCAATTTGCCCTTCCTTATAAGCTTAAGTTTTTTTAACCTTAAGTATTTTTCCAAAAATACCCTTGAACATTCTTATAACCTTAACACTTTAATTCAATCAACCTATATCATATAATCTTTCTAACATCATTATAATACTTAACTCCACAAACTTTCATAAAGATCTCATAATTAACGAAAATCATACTTATTCATTAAGAAAAAAAATTGGTGGCCAACAACAAGTAAAAGCATATGGAATATGTTTAAATACAAGTCATCCGACTGATGAGTGTCCGATACTACAAGAGGAAAAGGAGTGTCCAGAAGGGAGTGACGACATCTATACAAGTTATTAAACTATCATCACGTATTTATTGTCTTTTTTTAATGATATTACTCAAACCTCCTTTCCTTTTTCTCTCCCGTAGCTACTAATTTTTAACATCTTTTTGTTCGTTCGCTTTTAGATATTTTGATATACAATTTATCAAAGCTCTGGCTTTGAGTTGAATCCATCTTCTTTTGATTTGTCTACTTCAAGTTTTTGTTTCGTTTCTGTTGCCAAACTCAGCTACCCATTTGCTCAATCTTGGGTTCAGATCAATTTTTACTGTTGATTTCTCAAATGTCAATCATTCAAAACTTTCGTCTTTCTATAATGATTCATCTCAAATGTCAATCATTCAAAACTCTCATCTTTCTATAATGATCCAGTGTTTTAGCGTCTAAAAAACTATCCAGTTCTTAGGGTTTAGAAGAAACTGGCCAATCACAACGGTTAATAGTAAAAGCTGAATTGAAAAGCAATCCAGTTAGTACTTAAGCCGGTAGAACCTATCGGACAAATCCAATTTTTAGATCATTTGGGGAGACAACGTGAGAGGCGGAAAATGAATTTCATATTTTAGGTTATGTAACTTGAGAATTAGGTTTTTTAATTAAATCTAAGTTAATTATGTTTAAGTAAAATTATTTGAGTTAATTTGAATTTTTAATATTAGTTATAGTTTTAGTTATATAATCATAGTTCATAATTTTATAATATTTTAAAAAGTGAGTTCAATTATGTTACATGTACGTCAGGTGAGATATTAGGATACACGTTACTAAGAAAAATTTACTTGTGCGACATCTACACTAATGTGATACATAGCAAATAAAGACTTTTAACTTCATCTAAATTATCTACTACTCTTTAGTTTAATTTGAATATTTTAGAAAATGAACTATCCAAAAATATTATTATCTAACCAGAATTAATTATAAATATAAATGATGAGAAAGCGATAGAGATGTTAGTAACGAGAGTGAATTGAGGAGCGAGCATTTCAGGGTTTTGCAGGAGGAGGATGTTAGAAAACAGAAAGAACCGTCTTTGCATCGAACAAATTGCTGCCCTTTTAGCATTTGCATTAGAAATTGGCAGAACAATTTTATCGCAATTTACCCATCATTGCCAGTGGTCTCCACCTCGCAAAACATCCTTTTCTCTGTCCAACCCAAAAATTAAAAAAGATGATGCAATATTTTGTACCAATTGCAGTTTCATCTATGTTACATCCTATTTTCATTTCACGTGGCTATTTCATCCACCTCAGAGTTAAAAACAAAACTTGGAAATGTTGTTGTGATGTCCCTGCATTTGATTTAGACATAAAATAACGGTTGAGGATTATGAAAGCAATCAAACTGCAAACTACAGAAATTTGGTTCTTTACCTCAAGTATGGAAGCGTCATGACCTTCAACAATGATGGATTTTTACGGACAAAGTTGTGCCATTCAGTTTGGTCTATCTTCCCATCATTATTCACATCCGCTTCCAAGAAAGTCTATTCACAGAAAATAAGAAGGAAATTTTATGTTGCACAGTTATTAAGAAACAAGCCGTCCACAAACTATAACAAAAGCTGCAACCAGCTTCTGACTAATAGAACAAGAACTGCGAATGTTTGAACAGTTATAAGAAAAAGTAAACCCGACAGCCAGTTAATCAGATCTACATCAACTCACTTTATCAATAATTATTTCAATTGTGTCATCGGCCAACTTCAGTTCAGACTCGCAGAGAAGAGCAATTAACATTTGCTTAACCTGTCAATAAGTACAGTCAATGAAGATGGCCGCAGGAAGTTTAAAAAGAAGGATAATCAATGAACAAAACAGTTCTGGAAGGTGAGATGCAACCCATTCTTTAATGTAACTGAACTTGCAAACTGATAAGTTGCATCTAATCACACTCAGGTAGATAGCTGATATGAGCTTTATCAAAAATGCTTGGCCTGATAACTAAGATCTTTATACCTAACAGGTAACATAATTTATGCTCATTAGAAGATGGCAGAACTAAGAGCAAAATAAAAAAGACTTTTGTCTGCATCTCAAATAGAAAATTCAAATATAGGCAATAATGATCTACAAATGCATTTTCCATATACTGAGTACAAAAAAACATAGGTTAGCACTGTGAACCACTAGAATGTTTTTGATAGATCAATAGACATTTTTATTTTATGCTATCTGCAAAATTCATTCTTAGATTAGAATGAATTGCACCAATTTCAAGTTGATCCAAAAAAATCCACCCGTTTTTGTTATATTACCAGATCATCAAGATTTAGTTAACTGGGAGAGACTCCCATATTTCCCTATTAAGTTGCATTATTAACCAAAACACGGACCAAAAAGATACCAGGACAAAAGCTACAACTTACATACTGTATAATTTTCAATTATGGTTCTGCATTGTTTCTCAGAGGACAGGATGGATGCTGTAGAAAATAGACTAATGTCCTCAACTAGTTCACCCAACCATAAGAAAATTCAAGTCATCCAAGCAACTTTTCAGATTCTTCTTCATAGATTATATTTAAATGCAAGTGAGCAACCTCATACCTCATGGCGCTCAATGAATCCTGTATTGTCCAGATCATAAAGCTTAAATGAGACTACAAGGTGAATGAAAACATTAAGTGTAAGCATATGCCAATGCATGTAGGGCATATCAAAGATCAAGACCAATATGCAGAAAATGATATATTCAATATATTTTAACTCACAGTCTATCTTGTCTTCCTGTGGGACATTGGGATGGAAGACATTAAGTGCTCTAACAAAGTCACCAAAATCTATGACTCCCTTCCGTTTAACATCAAACAGATCAAAGATCTACAGTACAAATTGGAAAAGCAGTAAGGAAATTTTACATAATGCAATTTACAGTAAGAATACAAGGGCAATAGTGATTGAAATAATGCAATTTACAGTAAGAATACAAGGGCATTAGTGATTGAACATTTCTTGAAGCACTGTAAAATTTCTTGGAGCACTATCTTTTTTGAGATTTATTTTATAACCATAATTTACAAACTGGGTTTCATGCCTCATAAAATCCAGTAAAAGGTTGAGAAGATGAACATGATTAAAGAGTGACAAAATGCAGGCTGTTAATTAAATCCTATAAAGCCTTTGAAGTGTTGATAAAGAAAGAAACACGGAGTTTAAGGACCATTACCCTGTTTGCAAAGAGATTTTCTTTCTTTCTATTCTTGAAAAGAGCAAGTTGAAATTCTTCCTGCAATCAATGCAAAATTACATGAATATGGTGAGAGAAGACTTCAAATCATGTCAATTGAATATCTGTTGGCATAATCAAATGCAAAAAAGATCCTTTCTGCTAGCAGAAAGAAATGAGCTATATAAACTCTTTCTGAAATGATATAGGACAGACAAATGAGATTCATCATTTGTAAGAAAATGCTGCATGTTTCAATTAAAAACATTCAGTGAATCACATTCTTGGAATATCTCTTTGAATTGCACTAGTAGAGAGGAGAAACACCAGGACAGATGAAAAGGAACTACAGAAAAGAGCTACAAAATGCATGGAAGAAAAATGTTAATTACCTTGCTTATCAAACCATCATCAACAACAGAACTACTAATGCTCTTGAACAGTTCAAAAAGGGCTTCAACTTCACTGACACTGACTGAGGAATTGAGAAATAAAATTTTAAAAAAAAAAAGCAAAAGAGGAGGATGAAATCAAACAGAACACTGCATAAAATAAGGAGAATTTAAGACTGCCTTAATATGAACAATGAAAGTGAATTTCAGCAAACTTTCTCAATTTCTTTTTTCCTTTAATGGTGGTTGCAGCTCAAAACATAATACTCAACTACTGACCTATGAATACAAGCCAAAAAAGGGAAGAAGTCAACATATGAGGCTCAAATATCATAACCATAAAACAGAAGTTAATACTGTGAAATATTGGCAAGCAAGCACATAAAGATTGAAATCAGATAAGCACTATGGAAAGCTGGCATGGGTTTTGGGTCAGATCTGACTGACAGATTCATAAGTGGCCTATATTGAGGTCTCCCCATGTCCAGCGCCTATACTCTCTTCTTTTTTTTCTTTTTTTCTTTTTACTGAATGTAAGAGAGTTTTGAAACAGTGATGGGAAGTACAGGTTACACATGTTTCTGGAGCTTATATTACTGTAGCTGACTCTGTAGCTAGAATGGGAATTTCTCTTAAGAATTTGGCTTTCACTTGTCTTTTCATAAACTGCCACCAGTAATGCCTCATGTATAACAACAGAGCAGTGTAATTGTATGGGCATATTTGAGTAATAAAATTCACATGATGAAAAATTAACTACACATCTTCAAGCAAATGAAAGACTACATACTGAAGTTTTGCGAAACTGAATAAGAAATGGCAACAGTTTGAAGGGTTACTATTCCCTCTAGTTTTAGGTGAATTACTAAAAGGAATAACTAATTCTAAAGTGTAAAACCTTTTAGAATTTTTTTTATATTTCGTGTCTAATTTTTAAAAATTTTCAATTGAGTGACCAACCTTTTAAAAACTTAAAAATTCAGTTTAAAACATCAGTCTTGTTAGTAATTGACTGGCTTGGCTAATGAAATCTTTGTTGTTCATGATATGTAAGTGTACACTTGAAAAAATTCTTTATACTCTAGTCTAACTATAGCCACTATTTTTTCAGGTAGACTTGAATTTCTCATGAACAACAATAGAGCTAAAGTTTTGAACTATTATGGTTTTAAAAGGTTGATCACTCAATTAAAAAGTTTAAAAGATTGGATACTGAATTGAAAAATCTCAAAAGACTGGACGCTTTAGAATGGGTTAGCGCTTACTAAAAACTAGCGTAAAAAACCATGCAGTTGACAAAATCATAGTTCAAAGAACCAACTAACAAGTGAATTAGATAAGTAAAACTTCCAACTAACAAGTGCATTAGATAAGTACAACTTACAGGCAGTTTGAGATGCGAGAGGAATCGGATCCTCGTGTCCGGGAAACTGTCTGGCTACTTTAGAACTAAAACAGCCCATTTACAGCTAAGGAAGGAAGAACAGATAGGCCAATACAAGAATTTGCGCGTGAGCGATCACTGACTACCATCCATCATCGAAACCTTCTTTACCTTACAAATTACAAATCTATAACATTCAAAAACATCTCCACATACATGAACAAATAAGTAATGGCAACACAATTTTCATCAAAAGATTTAATCTTATTTATCAATCTCAGAAAATTTGCTAACCCCAAAAAAAACCCTCATCAATTTAAAACAGAAAATTATAATTTTCCATGATTGAAAGCAAACTAGAAACATTAATGTTCCAAATCTGTAGTATTCTTAGTACCCCAAACCCGAAGCAAAACAAAAAGCCGTCTCTGCTCTCTCAGGTCTCCTCAAATTACTCAGGAACCACACAAAGATTGCAGCAGAAGTGAAAAACAGAAATAACCCAGATAAATCAACAAAGACCTAATGAATAAAAAAAGAGATCATCAAGAAATGAGCGCCATACAGAAATCAATAACAAAGAAAAGAAACTTACCGAACAAATAATAGAACCAAAGCCGTGGACAATGGGCGTTCGGTTGAGGAAATTATAATAAAACAAAGGAGGGAGAGAGGGAGAGTCTTCTAGCACAGAAAGCATACAGAGTCCAAAGAGAGAGACAGATGCATGCTTCTGGCTTTAGTGACTAAAACAAAACAACAACGAAGGAGAAAGCTTGCTGATCCGACGGCTGTTACTGATTTTCTTTTGTAATCAATCACTTTCCCTGGATGATTATAAATTAGTTTTTCTTTTCTTGACCCTTATTCGCATCTTTGTTAAATTACTAATATTTTAAAACATTATTGCTGTGTTTTAGTTCCGTCACCTTTTTCAGTTCACTTTTCGAAAATGAGTTGATTGGGACTGGGAAAATAGTCAAATTGGGAACCGGCCAGGACTCGAAGATAGGAAGAAAGTACACCTGCGAGTAAAAGAAGAGAAGTTGAGTTTGACGTCAAAAGCTTTTTTCTGTTTTAGTCCCGTAAAATCTTTACGTCTTAATTTTATTCAATGGCTCGTTATTGACTACGATTTGTGAAAGTTAAGTATCATGGACTAAACGGATTAGTGTCCAACACTCCTAGCTTTTAATTAGAGATCTCAAATTCAAATTTTAAGAATAGAAAAATCTCTTTGACTAGTACTTTATCTCTTATAAGTTGACCCAGTATAAGCAGGGATTAGTTTATAAGTAAATAGTTTAAAGACATCTTCTCATAATTGGAACTTTCTTAAAACACTTCGTGAATTGCCCAAAAACTATCATGTTTTTTGTTTGAAAGAAATTAAGCGTGTGTGGTGCTAGTATAACAATTTTATTAAGATTTATAATCTTAAGAAAATGTTCTGAGCCAAAGATTAAGTTTATTGAGCTATTGCTAATCAAGTCTACTATTTGTATTCTTTTGTTTGTAACTTAAGAAAAGAAAAATAATTAATTTCAACTTTTTTAAAGTATACAATTGACTAACTTGTTGAAACTAATATGTTCCCATCAATACATATCATCACAACTATTACATTCTAACCTGCTTATAAATCCTATTGTTGACAAATTTAAACCTTTAAAGGTGTTTTATTTTCTATCTTAATGTTCCTCCATTTATGCTCCAACTCTTTATTATAGTCTAAATGATCTTTGCTTGCATCTTTCTCTTCTTATGTTGAGTAACTATTCATCTCCTCTATTGTGTTGTCTCATAGTAAGCACCGTTCTGTGTCCTTTACACCTTGAAAACATCTATGACTTCTATCTTTCCATATCCTATACATACATGAGCCCAAGTTAACTATACCGGTCATTTGCTCTTCCCTCCTTAATGTGTTTCTTCCTAAAGCCATTCGATTATGATTGTATGGTTGAAGAGCTTCCTATGTATAAAGATTTTATCTTGAATTTTGTCCCATATCCGTTTGGTGTATTTGCATTCAAAGAATAGATTGACTATCTCTTTTTTTTAGCTTTGTACAGTATACAAATGTCTTGAATATTCTAGAAGTTTATCTTATCCTTTATAGTTAGACCATTTTTTATAGTTATCCATAATAGGAAGGATATTTTAAGAGAAAAGCTTTTGTCCCACGTGATCTCATGTCAACTTATTTTGTCACTTTGACCTGTGATTAGTTTACTGCATGTCCTATTTATGAATTCTATTGAAGAATTTTGTCGCTAAATATATATATCCTCTCTCTCTTTTGTAGGTTGTAGTTTGGGATTGCCTAGGTTAGTTCTAGTGGATAGTTGATCCAATTTCTACCTATAATGCATTCCTTCACTTTGGCATTATTTGGAAATCTATTTGACATATGTACTCAAATATTAGATTGATGAAAGGAGCCTTCTTTGGTCTTGTTGTCAAAGTATAGAGAGGCTATTTTCCCATTCCTTTTCTTACATTTGATAAATTTTACTAGTCTCCTTTAACTTTATTAACTATGACATAAGCCATGAGCATTCTGTTTTAGAATTGATCTCTTACCAGTATACCTTTGCCATCACTTTCTCCTCCCTTATGCCTCCCTATAAGAAAGCTCTTATAATTTTTCTAGTGATTTTATAATGCATTTGGAAAGAACCATGTGGTTGATCAATACACCTGAAGGCAGCTTGTAATCTATTTTATCATTGTTAACCTTCTTACATATGACAAATCCTTTTTTATTAGTGGTTAAGTTTTGTTTGAACCTTCTCCACCAAAAGGAAGCAATCTATGTACATTATTCTTTTTGTAGAGACAGGTAGCCCACGTTGATAAGTGTGAATTGCATTGTATTTTAGGGCATATTTTGATATGTGTTTAGCTATTAATTTAATCATTTAGTATGTGTTTAGGTTAGAATTGTGTTAGTTTGTTAATTATTTATGTTTTAAGTATTTTATGGGTTAGTACAAGTCTTTGAGTCTCAATATTATGTTTTTGAGGTACCTTGATATGTTTGTTACTATTTCAAGGGCAATATTAAAGAAAGGAGGAGTTTCGAAGACATTTGAACTAAAACAATAACCTACGATTGTGGCATGTTAGGCCACGACAGTGACAGAAGCAGCAGAGTTGCCCATGGTTGTGACCTACATGCCACAATCGTGACAGAAGCTTAGGGAATGGCCCATGATCGTGGCCTAAATCGGGCAGACGCGCAACCACTCAAGAATGTCAAGTTTTGAGATATTTTTTGGACATTTTAGACCCCGAAAAAACCATAGGGTTAGCAAAACACAAAATGATATTTAAAGAACAACAAAAGAGGCAGAGAGAGAGTTTTTGCATCAACCACCTTGAGAAACTCTAGAGAGAGATCATCAAAAGATAGAGGAAGAGAAGAAGGAAGAGAGAAGAGGAGAAGAAGCTGACTCGAAGTACTTCCCAGATTAGAAGGTTTCCCGATGTCTCTGCCTCTCGTCATCCATTTTAGATTGCATTTCCTGTTATTTCAGATTTATCATTGCATAGATTTGGATTGAAAAGTTAATGATAGGATTTAAAATGTCGAGCATATTCTAAACTCACCTTTAGAATTTTATTTTTGAATTAATAAGAATCTGATTGTTTATATGCTTATTGGATATTGTTGTGGTTTAATTATATGATTGCATAATTCGATAATAAATTAAGAGGGTGAATCGAATGAAAAACGATTAAATTGGACTAACAAGAGTTAGTTGATTTAATAAAAAGCATAATTGAATCAAATTGACAAATTTCTCAAAGATAAATCTTGCATAGGTTTCTAATAGTTTATTAGCAAATTTTAGAACTAATTAGGGTTTTAGATAGGCTGTGAATTGAGAGATTGCAGCCTCCATAATCTGATTAGAGTTTATGATTTGGGGTTCATGATTATAACTCGAGAGAGAGTAATCAACCTTAGTATAATCTACAACCAACAATCCAATAATTAATAATCAGTTAAGTTAGCATTAAGGATAGGTAAAATTCTCTTTCTCTCAAATAGTAATTTCTTTTGGTTGATTCTTGGGTGTGTTGCAATTGCTTAAAAATTAGTATTTTCATGTTTGATTCTTAATTTGATTGATTAAATTAAAATCTTGTTTTAGTTTCATTGCTTCTTGAATTTCTATTATTTGTTATGGCCTTAGATTTTAGGATTAGATTAATTCCCGCCTCGTAGAATCAACACCTTTGATACCATGCTAACAAACCATGCACTTGCGTATTATCGATGGTTAATAATTAAAACTTACATATAATCAAACCATGATCAAGTCCGTTTCCCAGCAGGTGATTAGTTTAATTCTTTAATTTAAGGCGTGTTATCTAGTTTTTATTTTATGATCTTTCTTTCTATTTATGAATCCATGCCCTTGCATGAAAACAAGAGTTATGAGAAGTTTGAGTCATACAGGTGAAAATTTAAAGTTAGATATTACTCGATTAGAATGATTAATTAAGAATGCTCGATTGGAAGAAGAAGAAATCACAAAAGCAACAATGACTGAGGAATTTCAGCAAGATTTGGATCACGAAGCGAATCAAAGATGTTAACAAAGAACCTTTATGGATTTCAGGAGACCAAGGTTCAATGCGGCTAACCAAGGAGTAGCTAGGTCACTTGTACAAGCAGCCTCTTTTGAAATTAAACCAACCCTCCTAAACATGTTTCAATAGAATGCACAATTATATAGACTAATGAATGAAGATCCCAATGTGTAAAAGATCTAGAAGGGGGGTTGAATACATCTTTGAACCTTTTTCGTAAAGTTCTATAAGAAAATCAGAAGTTAATATATACAAAACAATTTAAACAAATTTAAATGTAAAGAGTAGGGAAGAAAGGCAAACACTGTTTTTATAGAGGTTCGGTGCTAAGACCTAC
>JANZLF010000221.1:27385506-27405924 GCA_026546835.1 Erythroxylum foetidum
TCAAGTTTCATGTTTTACGGTTCAAGAGTTGGACTCCGGTAACGGGATCCAACAGTTGGGGTCCGGTCTCCGGGTCGGGTCCCGACACTCTTGCCTTATGCTGTGGTTGCCCTCCTCTAACCGAATGTTTGCTTAAGATCAACTCTAGCTCTTGCTTTCGGCCACTCTTCCTAGCTCCCACTAATCTATTGTTGCTCTCTTCTTCTCCTTCTCAGACTATCTCTATTTCTCTTCTATGTTTATCTTCTTTTTCTCTATATCTCTGTGCATCCCATGTTTGTGTCTCTGTCTCTATGAACCAATGAAATAGTGAATGAAAGATGATTTTTCCCTCAGCCGCCACCCATTACCCTTTATAGATTGTTCCTAGGTTTAGGGTTGTGTGCCTTAACGTCGTGAGCTGCCACGTATTAAAGCTACAATTAATCTTAAAACTTCTCATGGGCATGCATAGGGAGTCACGGGTATGATCACCCTTGTCACATATGTGCATAGGGAGTCACGAGTGTGACTCCCTTGTCACCCTCGTACATTAACCATGCACAGTGGTGACATAAAATCACCATCTTTAAGTCACCACCGTGCATAGAATTCTTTATTTTTTTCCTTTTTTGTCCTTTTTTAATTTTCATACAAAATTGTGTGACTTTGGTGTTTTAATGCAAAATTCACAAAATAACCCAATTAATATTCATGCAATATCCACACCATTTTCACTCAATTAATCTCACATTTGAATCAAAATACAAAGATTTGTAACCAAAATCAAGATATGAAGGCAATTAAAAGCAATAGAAGTTAGACACAACAATTCCCCCACACTTAAACTAGGCTTGTCCTCAAGCATAATAAAGAACACTGGACTATAAAAGAATAAACAATGAAAACAACAATTTTCTCAAATAATAGTCAAAAATATCAACGATCAATTCAACAATCACAACCTGGGAACTTGAAACTCATAAATAAGCAATTCTTCACATATTTAGCCAAAATCAGCAAGCATTTCAATTCAAAGAACCATCAATAAATGTGATGTGATAGACAATCGCTCCACTCTCCATCCTCACAAGAATTCAAAGGTAGTAAATATTCACTCATCGTTCATTTCATCTAAGGTATCTACCGTAGCCTTGCTTACTAATCTAATCTCCACCACTCATATCAAACACAAATATCAATCCGAAAGTCTTTATTTCAGTTGTAATGAGGTCGGACTAAGGATAGGAAAAAGAAAAATTGTAGTTTAAAACCACAGAGCTAATTGAGCATTCAAAGTAATTTAGAAAAATGATAAATAAAACACTCAATTCTTTCCTCTCATGTAATAAAGTTAGCACTCCTCATTTTTATGTCTCTCCTCTTCTTTCATTTTCTGGTCATCTTCTCTTTCCTTTGTTTCTTTTCAATTCATTTTTCATTTATTTATTTATTTATTTATTTGTTCATTTAAATCAAGGAAATTAAGGGAAGAAAAATATAGGAGAGAGAAAATTACTACAACCATATCCATCTATTGGTCCCCCGAAATTTTTCATTGAAGTTAAGCATAATTTAAATGAATTATAAGGTTTTGATAGATTTATTTTTTTAGAGTTATTATTATGTAAAAGTTAGTAGGATTTATTGCATAGGTTAATGGAATTAAAGTGTTAAGGTTATAAGAATGTTCAAGGGTATTTTTGGTAAGACACTTAAGGATAAAAGATATAAGGCATATAAGGAAGGACAAAATGGGCATTTTACATTCATTAAGGGTAGCATTGGAAGATGAAAAGGTTGTCTTGCATTTAAATGAAGAAGAAAAACGTGAATTGAGGGAGTGAAGAGAGAAAAAACGAAAATAAAAGAGAGGAGAAGAGAGTTTTGGTGGTTTGAGAGAAAAGAAGAGAGTTTAGCTAGGGTTTCATCATTTCTTATCTTTTGAGAGAGATTTTGAAGTGGTTCAAGAAGAGAAAAAGGAAAAGGAAGAGAAGAGCTTCCGTTTGAGTCAAAGATCTCTTCGTTTGGTGAAGAATCAACGTAAAATCATTTTGAATCTTTTGGACTTTTTGAAGGATTTTAGTTCAAAGAGTTTTAGTAAATGCATGGGTTTAGGTATTCTAGAAGCAATTTTAGTGATTGTGCCTTGTGGGATTTTCAATTAAAAACCCTATTGAGTTGGATTTTTGTTATTGTAGAAGGAAATCAAGAGAGGCATTTTGAGCAAGTCTTTAAACAAGGAAATTAAGGTGGGTACATGTTTATAATAGAGTAATAAGCCACTGATGTCTTCTTTGAACTAAAGAAGTTTAATGATTTAAATTGCATCATAAGTTTTGCATTTATTGCTTTTGAATGATTTAAAAAATTGCAATATGTTGTTATATAAATTGTGTGATGATTTATAAAAAGACTTTGAAAGTGATTTTTTTGGAAAGATAACATGTTTATGAAATCATATTTTCGAAATATCTAAAGTTTTTGAAAAATCAAGTTTCAGAAAAGTGTCATTTGGGCAATATGTTTACAAGATGTGAATTACATATTATGTGGGTTTGTAGTGGTCCCCTAAGTAGAGTCAAGTGCACTTTGACAAAAGGCTTCTCCCGCCTACCCGCTAGTGACATGGAGCTCCTTCATGGACTCCCATAAGTTCATGGCTATACAAAACTGTTATAAAGGATTGCGTTAGTACATTCTGTTGGCTACACAGAACCCTTAGGGGAAATGTGTAGTACATTTTTTTTAGATCTATGCAAACCATTCTGATGTGCTTATGTGCTTATAATATGTGAACAAGTTTGATGCATTCATGTTTTATAGTTTGTGAATTTGACTACATAATGAGAATTTGAGAAACACGTGCTTTATGGATTCAATTAGAATTTTCTATGACAAGTGAATGTTTTCAAAGGTTTTGCTTATTGTTCTGTTATAAACTGTTACTCATAAGCTTTCATGCTCACCCCCTTTTCATCCCATCATCAAGTGAAGAAAATAAGATTGAGTAACCAAGAGTTGAGGAATCATTCTACTTTTGCAATGTTTTGTAAATTAAGTTAGATTTTGTAAAAGCAAGACTTTAGATACATTTCGAGAATTATTGGGGTTTTGTATCTTTATATGTTGGATTTTGATACCAATAATGTAATGTGGCTTAGAATGCCATTAAAGATTTGTAAACTCTTATCCTTGGTGTTAATGAAACATGACTTGTGTATGGATGATGTGAGTTGAAATTAGACATACGTGAAGAAGTTATCAACTTGAGTTGATGATTTTGAACATGAATGGTTGTTGTATAAGTGAGATATTATGTATAAGTGTGATGTTATGGAAAAGAAAGATAGGAATTATGAACGATGAGATGTTTTTGAATGTGATGAGTCAAATAAGTTGAGATTTGAGAGTTTAACAAAGTCAATTTGGTAACTGAATGGTTATACTCAGGTCATTCTAAGTTTGTACAGTGAAAATTTCAAGTCTTCCATAGGGGAAAAAATTTGTGTTCTAACTTCAGGAAAAATATGGATTAATCTAGGTTTAATTAGATAAAGTCGTCTTTTAAAAAGTTGTAGTTTATTTTTTAGCTTTCCAACAATATATAGTATGAAATTTTTAGACATCGGAGCCAAAAGTTATGATATTTATAAGTGGAAATGCTTTGGAGAGTGTAGTTAGTGATTTAGAACTTTTGGTGAAGTTAGGAAGACCCAGTAGAAATACAGTCGTCTAATGCATCTCAGACTGAATCGTCTAATGCACTATAGATTGAATCGTCTAACCTTCATCTGGTCCAATTTTGACCCTCTAGATGACAAAATATCACTTTAGTGTCTTCATAAAAATTGTATATCTATAAGTCCTCTTTCAAACCATCTAAGAATGACCTTGATACAATAAATTTAGAGAAAGTTACGTCAATTGTTCCAAAATATGTCGTAGATTGAAGTCTTTCGTCTGACCTTTCATCTTGTATCATCTGGTCCAGTTCTGACCCTCTAAATGACAAAATATAGGTTCAATGTCTTCATAAAAGTTATAGATCTATAAGTACTCTTTCAAACCGTCTAAGAATGACCTTGATCTGATATATCTAAAGAAAGTTATGTTAATTGTTCCAAAATAGGTCTTAGATTAAAGCCTTTCATTTGACCTTTCGTTTGTTATCATCTAACTTATCATTTTGTCCAGTTCTGACCCTCTAGATGAAAAAATCTCACTTCAATGTCTTCATGAAAGTTATAGATCTATAAGTCCTATTTCAAACTGTCTAAGAATGAGATGAATTTTTGTTTTTAAATAAACTAAAGATATAGAACTACAAATGATCTGAAGGAATGAAATTTTAGTTCGGTCCCTAAGACTTTCAATTTCTGGATAGAAGTTGAGCACAAAATATTTTCTTCTGTTTGAGAATAATTCAGAAATGGGGCCCAAAACTTATAGTATCTGAGAATGAAGATGAACCGAGGATGACTAATGAAAATTAATTGAAATAACCATGCAAGCTAAGAAGCATAAGCACATGTTTTTATGACATTAGAGTTGGGTTCTGGAAATAGGGTCCAACACCATCCCTGACTCAAAAACTAACTATTCCCCCACACTTATTCCTTAAAATCAATTACATATTTTCAAATACTCAACTTGCCTTTACGATAGACGTAATGAAATGGATAAATAATTAAAGGCAAGCTCATATTTTGGGTTTAAAGGAAGAAACAGATTCATTTAAGCTCAAAGGGGCTCACTTAATGGTGACATTATGGTGGCTTTTTAAGCTAACAAGGTAAATCCTAATTGCCTTCATCATTTCGACATTTGCATAAGGTTATGTGATCTCAATTAGTATTTGTAAGCAAGTTCTAGAGTTCCTTAATCATGAAAGAACACTCTCAATAAAGAATACTCAAAATTGGTGTTTAATAATTCAAAAAGACTCAAATTCTTACCAAATGAAAAGTGTCATTCATCTATCACAATAAACTAATGTCCTTTTAACCGAAATCTAAGTTAATCAGTCTAAACATGCAAGTATACTCATTCAATCATATTTTACATTTCTAATCCTGATTGTGTTCATTTAATGATCATGCATCTCTAAATAATAAATGGGAAAACAAACACGCAATATACAATTAATACTCCTCTCTAACACCCCCCTTTCACCACACTTAAACATCACATTATTCTTAATGTGACACAAAAAAGTAAAAGCGGGGTCTAGGACAAAAGATAAAGGTTAACTTGAATGAGGACAAAAATTAAAGAGTAAAAGAAATTAAACTACATACAGCACGAACAATAAAAAGGATAGGGAAAGGAATATGATAAGGAAGTGTGGTGTCAATTGCGTCAATGCGATGTGGAGTATGGAAATAAACATGACATCTTAAATTAAGGAGTGGAGATAGTTGTGAGGAAGACAAACAGAAGAGATTGAAAAGAAAGTTAGTGCACACAAAGAAAATAGATTAAGTCGAGTTTCATTAAAAGAAATATCAAACAAATAAATTAAAAGACAAAATAGAAATGATATGGGATGCCTCCTATTTAGCATTCTTTAATGTTTTTAGGTTGGATGCCTCAACCGCTACACTTAAGATGGATCGTCCAAAGTGATTGATTCCACTATCGCCTTCTCTTCACGGGTCTTCTTCTCTAAAAATTTTCCAACCTCTCATACAATTGCATCATCCAACCATTGAAAACACTTGTCAATCTCCATCACTAAGCTCAATTTTTTTTCTTTTTCTTCCTATAACACAAAACCAAAGTTTGCAAGATTAAACTGATCAACATGAGAGCATTCTTCATAAACAGTAGTTGTTGGAACATGTTCAACATTAAAAATTGAGAATTCTACTATTTCTCCTAAAACAATCATGCTCAACTTTTCGTTCTTCACATCGATAAAGGTATTAGTAGTGGCCATAAAAGGCCTCCCTAGGAGTATGATGTGTCCTTTCCTTGTTATTTAACCTTCCTTATGTCTAAGACCACAAAGCCTCCAGGAAAAGTCAATCCGCTAACCTTCATCAACACATCTTCCATTATTCCTTTCAGATAATGGATTGTCCTATCAACTAATTGTAGGCATATATTGGTTGGACTTAATTGTCCTAGATCCAGTTTCTCATAAATAGATTAAGGCACAAGGTTTATAATCACCCCAAGGTCAAGCATACCCTTAACCTCATCACTATTACCCATTGATACTTGCGTAAGAAAACACCCTAGATCCTTCAATTTGGGGGGTAATTGTTCTTATAGCACCACACCTACAACCTTTGAAACTAGCACCTTCTCATTTGGCTTAAACTTCCATTTCTTAGTTCTTAGTTCCTTGAAGAACTTCACATAAGCTGGAATGTTTTTGATCACACCTACCAAAGGCAGGTTAATGTTAACTTTGGAAAACATAATATAAAGATAAAAAAATTGCTTATCTTGTGTCAATTCCTTAAGGTGGCTCAGCTATGGGATTAGTGGTCAATAAGGATCAGTCGCCTTATGTAATCTTGGTCCTTTATTTCAGTTAGTTGCATGACCCAATTTTTCATCCTTTTGAACCTGACTTGAAGAACTATCTTGCCCATTGCTTCCTCCATTATGTTTACTTTCTTCAATGCAGAGGCTCGCCTCGTCTTAATTACTTACACCATAAAGATTAAAAGGGATCTCAACATGCTTATCGATTACCTTACCACTTCTCAAAATATTGACTACTTGTGCTTACTCAGGTTTACTAGGCAACTTCCTTTTTTGATTATTATACAATTGAGCCATGAGTTACCTTACTTGGATCTCAATCCTCTTCATATATACCTCCAAAGAATCGAATCTCTTATTGTTCATTTCTTGATTTTGAGTTGTGATCTGAATAAAGGCATTTAGGTTTTCCTCCAAAGAAGGCTTGCTTGGTGGGTTTTGAAGTGAGGATTACCTTTGGTAATAACTTGGCCTTTGAAAATTTTGGTATTGTTGTTGGGGCTATACTGGTGGATTATTGGTCTTCCATGAAAAATTGGGGTGGTTTCTCTAACCAAGGTTGTAGGTATTTATGTATGGATCTGACTTGTTCAAGTCAGTCTAGTCAACTCTCCTATTTCCCTCCCTTGGTTAAAAACCATTGAGTGAGTTCACTTGATTTTACCCATCTACAAAAGGCTCATAAGAATATGAACAAATGCTAGCTCCATGACCACAAGTTCCATAAATACGACATACCTCTTGATTTGGAATATTTTAAGGGTAGCCTTGTAGTTAACATCTTCATATGCCTAGTCAACTCAACTAACTGTATAACTAGTTCTTGATTCAAGCTCACTTCATAAACTTCAGCTCTTCTTCCCCTCATGCTTTTTTGTTGAGAATTTGCCCCCAACATTTCAAAGATCTCATATGTCTTTTTAGTCTCTTCTCTCCTATTGGTCCTCCTATTGTCTTGTCCATCATATATTGACATTGTTGTTCAATTCATCATAAAAGAACTAGTTCTGCATGTGGATTGGAAAATGATGGTGTGGACATTGAACGAGCAGGAGTTTGAAGCATTCCCACACCTCATGAAATGGCTTTCCTTCCATCTGAGTGAAGGTCGCCATCTTTGTCCATAACTCAAAAGTCCTCTAGTGGGAATAGAACTTTCCCATAAACTTGTTGTACACCTCTTCCCATGTAGTCAATGAACTAGGTGGAAGTATCATCAGCATACCTTGACCTAATCCTTTAATAAATATAGGAAGCACGTCATCTTGAGTTGATCTTCATCCAAGTCATCTAACGGGAATGTCTAGGGAGTGTTATAGAATTCTCAAATGAAGTTTAAAGGATCTTCATCAGGAACCCTATAGAATGATGGCAACATGTTGTAGTGGATACTTTTTAATTCATAGTTCCTATCTGCCTCCCCCATTCATATGCACGAAATGGCGGTATCAATTACCGATCTGGCATACTCCTTCATCATTGATTATCTTTCACCCATTGCTTGATCTTTCGGTTTGGTCCCTTGAGATTGTCTTCAAAATACCTTGGAAGTTCTCTTATTCGATGTACGTTGTCATTGGCTGCCTTTCACCCATTGCTTAGTTTTGTAGTTTGGATTGCTTGAGATTGTCTTCAAAGTCCCTTGAAAGTTCTCTTATTTGATGTACATTGTCAATAAAGGGAACAAGTTCACCTTCCTATGACCTTCTTGCATAAACCAAATCAACAACAGTGAGTTAATAAGAAAATTACTAAAATAACTCAATAAACTAACATAACAAAAACGTATGCATGAACAGATAATACTATCGATGAAACAATCAAAATCACTTTAGTAAATAAAAACAAATAAAATTAATTCAAGTTTCAAAACACTAAACACCTCCCCAACAATGGTGCGAAAAACTTGTTGTGCCCAAAAAGTTCTAAAAAGACATAGGCTATCCTACTTGTAAGTATATGGGATAGTTGTAGTTGATAACCTAAGGTCGTCTCCCATAGAGGTGAAATTGGTCAACTTAAATTGAGTTTGAATTAAAAATAAAAATAAAAATAATACATTCCTAAACATTCTATCCCAATTATTGAGTGAAAGTTTTTAAGGATAATTACGAAAATAAATTGAAAAGTAGACATAATCAATAGAGACCAAAGAAAAATAGATTAATCAAAGTCGAAAAACTCTTAAGAATTAATTTCACTAATTTAATCACCCATACATGATTAAGGGAAAATGATTGGTTATTGTCTTACTAAAATTAATAGTTAGGTTCTAAATTGAATCAAATAATGAACTAGTCTAACTTTCATATTCAACAAGTTTCTATCCGAATTAATAATGAAAATCTGACTACCAATTAGCACTTAAGTTAATATATTTCTAGTTCTTAACCTAAGTGTCCATAGTTTCACAATCCGTTTAACTTCATTTCTCAAATCTTCATTTAACACTAAAATGATGCAAAGTTTGGTTATTCTATTACATCCATTCAGTTCATAAATCACAACAATAATTAAAACAACATATCCGTAACCCAATCATGCATATTCAACTAAATAGCTACATTAATTCTTAAGAAAAAAGATCTACCCATCGTATCATACACACGGTTCATCATACTCAAATACTTTAATTCCATATTACTGTAGACAGAAGTTTGAAAATAACAATCCAGTAACTACTTAAATGAACTATGACAAGGTAACAAACAACAGTCATTAAGCTGAATCAATTAATACTAACAGAACAGTAAACTCAAACAAACAAGCAACAAATGAGGAATGAGAGAAGAAATAGAAGGTCGGATAATGAGATATTGGAGGTCTTTTGCACTCTCAACTTTCAGTTTTGACTCTCACTTTCTGCTTTAGTTGCTCTCCTCCAACTGAATGATTGCTCAAAATCAACTTCAACTCTAGCTTTCGGCCTCTCTTCCTAACTCCCACTTCTCTGTTATTGCTCTCTTCTTCTCCTTCTCAGACTATCTCTATTTCTCATCTCTATTTATCTTCTTTTCCTCTATCTCTCTACAACTCCCATATTTGTGTCTCTGTCTCTGTGAACCATTGAAACAGTGAAAGCAAGATGAATTTTCCCTCAACCACCACCCCTTGCCCTTTCTAGACTGTTCCTAAGTTTAAGGTTTTGTGCCTTAACGTCTTAAGCTGTCACGTATTAAAGCCAAAATTAATCTTATCATGGGTGTGCATGGGGAGTCACAGGTGTGACCCCCTTGTCACACCCGTGCATGGGGAGTCACGGGTCATTCTTTTTTCTTTTTTCTTTCCTTTTTCTTTTTTTTAATTTTCATGAAAAAATTACGTGAGTTTGGTGCAAAATTTACAAAATAACCCAATTAACATTTATGCAATATTCACACCATTTTCATTCAATTAATTTCACATTTGGATCAAAACGCAAGGACTTGTAACCAAAATTAATATATCAAGGCAATTAAAAGCAATATAAATTAGACACAACAGTAAGATCGATGACTATGCTACCATTGCACTATTCATTTGAACCACCTTGAACAAAAAAAAGAGTGTCAAGCTACTGACATTAAAAGAAGCACTGCATGGGACGTAACCCATGGATTGTTAATTCCATGTTATTTCCTTTGACTTTTAGATAGTTTGAATTACGTAGTTAGATTATTTCATTTCCAAATAAGGTTGGGAAGGAAGAGCACTTTGACATGAGTTAGATGATCGAGAAAGTAAGCAAAAAAGAGGTAAAGGAGCTATAAATAGTTAGGAAGTGATCTTGGGAATGTGTAGAAGGACAAAAGAAGAAAAATACTGAAATTGGTGAAACTATCATGACCTGCAACAAGGTAAAACTGTCCACGCAATTTTTAGCTAAAAGTTTTAGCATTTTTCCCTTCCTTCACCTATATATTCATTTTATACTTCATTTTTTCACTCACTTTCATTTTTAAAATTATCTCTCTAAGTTAGAACCTCTAAACACTCTAACTTCTCTCTAATCAACTTCTAAATCTTCATGTTATTCTAGCTTGTACCTACTTGCAGAGTAGTTTACCACACATCAGGTAGTCAGCGAAGTGCAATCAATCATCAGGAAGAAATCAAGTCTTAAGTCGAGGGTGAAGAAACAGGGTGGTAGATACCCTTCCCAATCTACACAAAGGAGGAAGGTATTCATTTCCAATCTCTTAATGTTAAACAAATAGTAGTCCCAAAATATTTTGATTTTGATATGCTTTATAGGTTAGAATTGCGAGATAAGGTAGAGAATCTAGCAGAAAGAATTCAATGGGCCAAGTTTAGGAGCTCACTCTCGAATTCTTCACTTTCCTTCATTTCAAACCTAGTAACCCTAAGGAAATGTGGGTTAGGTTGTAGGGATGGACTTATAAGTTGAACATTGAAATCATGTGTGATATTTGTGGATTCCCTAAATCTTCCATTATCAATTAGCATGATGATTTTCGTGTTTCTTGTTATTAGAATGAGCTCACTGGGTTAAAGTAATTTGATGCTAAAAATTCCCATAACAACATTATATGAACCCATGAGCATTTTTATTGCATAAATTCATGTGTCAAATGGTTTTTAAGAAATTAGAAACCAACAAGTGCTCAAAAAAGGAACTTGTTCTGTTGTGGTGCATGGATCACAACATCCTTGTGTACACCTCCATATATGTGCTTAATGTTATTGCTACAACTTTATGTAAGAGGAGCAACAATTTGGGTATGGGGTACTTGGTTTCTGTCATTGATGAGTACTATGGCGTGGATTGTAGTGGACTAATTGTCTACCCCCCTGATTTTTTAAATCACCATCATTTGTGGCATGCTAAAATCCTAAAGTCCTATAATATGGACTCCGGGACATCAGTTAAATGACTTATGTGAAGATCATGGCCATCCAAGTGAGTTCTAGCACAACGTCACCTTAGCAGGCAGAAGAGGACTCAACTACTGAGGAGTCCGAGGAGGAAGAAGACACAGACGAACCTGGTTGGAAAAAAGTGATCAATAAATCTCCGCCAATACCAAGGTAATTACAGATACACTTGTAGAGAAATCTAGAAGGATGAAGGAGATGGCCCATATATAATGACGTCAAAGCCAAGATATATGTCAGATTCATCAATATTTTGATGTTTAAGGCATCCAACTGCCACCTCTGACATCATCTCCGCCTCCATCACCGTGAGGCCTTATTTCTAACCCTTTTCTTTTAAATTTATTTTTTATTTTCATTTTTGTTTTATTTTATTTAATGTTCCTTCCATGTGTGTTTGTTTGCCTCCTCACATTGAGGACAATGTGTTGTTCAAGTGTAGGGAGGGTTGTGTGTCTTGCTTTGAATGTTAATTTTGCATATTGTATGATAGTTTGTTTATGTTGCATATTGTGAATTGTGTGAAGGTGTCAATGGCTTAGATGGATTAAAATCGATTTAATTTTGAACTTAATTTATTAGGTTATGAAGCGTCATTAGCTCACAAAATTAATGATATGAGTTCTTTGGCTAAAATATGTAAGTTAATTAGTATTTAGTGTTAGTTTATCACCTATAAGTTGTCACATTCATTCATAATTTTAGATATTTCGACTAAGTAACTTAGCTAGTATTTTTTTTCATGAAAATGAGTAACTAAAGCAACAATGTAGGCAGTAAATTGTAAATTTTAAATAAATAACTATTCCATTAGCCTTTAGGTTATAAATAGAGCTAGTAGCCAGATGAGAACATAATGTAGCTAAGTAATGAGATCTATACACATAAAAAATATGTGCTTTCATGTCAAAAGTAATTAAAAAATTTTCAAACCTACCAAACTTATAAATAGCTTAACTGTTCATGAAAATATTCTTAGGATTAGTTACAAAGTTTAAAGGAACAAATAATTATTAATGTGTGTGTACAATTAAAAGGGGCAAATAAACTTCACATTTAAGTCTTGATTGATATTTATATATAGTCCAAAGCTTCCATTGTGTGCTTTGTGATTTTGTGTTGTTTGTTGTTTTGTTTGCTTAAGGACAAGCAAATGTTTAAGTGTGTGGATTTTGATAAGTGTAAATTACAACATGTTTTAGGGTATAGTTTGATATATGTTTAGCTGTTAATTTAATCATTTAGTATATGTTTAGGTTAGAATTGTATTATTTTGATAATTATTTATTTTTTAAGTGTTTTATGGGTTAGTACAAGTCTTTAGCTTAAATATTATGTTTTTTTAGGTTCCTTGATGTGTTTACTAGTGTTTTAGGGCTAACATTGAAGAACGAAGGAGTTTCGGAAACATTCGAGCTGAAACAATGACCTATGATCTTGGCATGTCAGGCCATGATTGTGACAAAAGCACCAGAGTTGGCCCATGATCGTGTCCTATATGCCACGATTGTGACAGAAGCCCAAGGAATGACCCACAATCTTGGCCTACAGGGCCACAATCATAGCTTGCGTTGAGGATATGCACAGACACTCAAGAATGTCAAGTTTCGAGGAATTTTTTGGACATTTCATACGTCAAAAAAACCTTAGGGTTACCCAAAACACAAGAGGATTTTTAAAGAATAACAAAAGAGGAAGAGAGATAGGTTTTGGATCATCCACCTTGAGAAACCCTACAGAGATCATCGAGAGACAGAGGAAGAGAAGAAGGAAGAAAGAAGAGGAGAAGAAGCTGACTTTAAGTATTTCTAGGATCAGGAGGTTTCCCGACATTGCTACATCCCATCATCCATTTTAGATTGTATTTCCTTTTATTTTAGTTTTGTTATTATATAGAATTGGATTGAATAGTTAATGATAGGATCTAGAATGTTGAGAATGTTTTACACTCACCTTTGAAATTTTATTCTTGAATTAATGAGAATTTGATTATTTATATGTTTATTAGATATTATTGTGGTTTAATTTTGTGATTGCATAATTCAATAATAAACTGAGAGGATGAATTGAATATGATTAAATTATACTAACGAGAGTTAGGTGATTTAGTAGAAACTAGAATTGAATCAAATCAAGAAATTGTGTGAAGAGAGATCTTGCATAGTTTTCTAATAGTTTATTAGAGAACTTCAGAACTAATTAAGGTTTTAGATAGGTTGTGAATTGAGAGATTGCAACCTCCATAATTTGATTAGAGTTTATGATTTAGGGTTAATGGTTATAGCTCAAGATACAGTAATCAACCCTAGGATAGTCTAGAACTAACAATCCAATAATTCATATTTAGTTAAGTTAGCATTAAGGATAGATAAAATTCCTTTTCTCTCAATTGATAATTTCTTTCAGTTGACTCTTGGGTGTGTTGCAATTGTATAGTAACTAGTATTTTCTTGTTTGATTTTTAATTTGATTGATTGAATTAAATTCTCGTTTTAGTTTTGTTGCATCTTGAAATTTTGTTATTTGTTCTGGCCTTAGATTTTAAGATTAGATTAGTTCCCTCCTTGTGGGATCGACACCTTTGGTATTACACTAATGAACATTGCGCTTGTGGATTATTGAGGATTAATAATTAAAACTTACATACAGCTAAACCATGATCACCCACGATAGGTAAAAGGAGGTTTTTTTATTTAGAATTCTAAAATTCTAGATCACCATTTATCTTTAGCCATGTCACTTAAGGATAATATTAGTTGGCTTTTGTTGTAGTTCACACCTAAACCTTAAAGATCGTTAAATATTTACAAGGTTTTAATGACTTTGTATATTGACCTATCATCTACCCTATAGAAAATTAAAAGGTCATTTGCAAATGACAAACTAACTAGCCAGCTTTGTTACATTTGCTATGGTAACCAGACACTAGACTCAAGGATATATTATGTCTTAACAATTTAGATAATTCCTTTATAAGCAATCTAAAGAGGTGGGGGATACCCTTACCTCAGCCTATTTCTCCCTTTAAAAATTCTTATTAGCTCCTCATTTCCTAGGATGCTAAAGGATGTTGAGGTTATTTACTCATTAATCCAATTTCTAGAGTTATCTGAAAAATCATAAACCTAAAGCAATTGCATGGTGAAATCCTAGCCAATTGTGTCAAAAGCATTATTAAAATGAACTTTCAATGCACAATTCTTTAGTGATCCTTTCCTTGTATAGCCACTAAATAGTTATTAAGCTAATAATATATCATCGCCAATTGTTTTACCCTCTAAAAATGCTCCTTATGAATCTTTAATCAAATGGTGCAAATCCCTTTTCAATCTTGTAGCAGGTATCATTTAAATGATTTTATAAACAAAATTACAACATAATATATGTCTAAAGTTACTTGAAGAATCTAGATTAGGAATCTTATACTGATCATGCAAATAAATTTGTTATTAGGCTCTTTTAACATCTTTCCATTTTCAAAAAATTTCAAAATTGCATCAATTACTAAGTGCCTAATAAAGGACCATACTTTGCTAAAGAAATAGCTATTGAGATCGTCTAAATATGGAGCTCTATGAGGGTTTAGTTCAAAAACCATTTTCTCAATTTGCTAAGCAGTAGTTGAACAACATATGCTTATTTAACGACTAATGAAGGATCTTAGCAGTGGAATTAAGGATTTATTATTTTCCTAATTTTTAAGGAATTCACTAAAGCATCTATAAACCTCTTCATTTAGCTGTAAATTGCTCACCTTTTAGCTTAGTTATGGAAAAATATTGTATTTTTTCTCTTTTTAGATCCAATTTATTCAATTTTTTGTTTTATGATAGAGCTATGGACTTCTTAGCTTTCATGTATTCATTCATATCAATCTTCTCTTCTTCGAATGATTTATGGTTTGTTGGATTTTGGTGCAAATTTTTGTAGGCTAAGATCATTCTTAATTTAGCAGCTTCAACATTTTATATGATGTGCAAGGACATTTTTGCATTGAGTTTCTTTAATTCAAGTTCGATCAAATGTAGTTTCCTTATACTTTTGAACTCTTTTCACCCCTAATCTCTTGTTTCTCACTGAAACATATTGAACACACTAGAAAACAAAACCTAACTCTGACAATTAAGTTTATAATAGTGGTGAGCAATGATCATATCCATAAAAATTACATGCCTAGCTTTTGTAATAAATAAATTAGTGTTTAGGAATGGTTACAGGGATAGGTTTTAGTTGAATTAAATTAAATAAATAAAGTAAAATTAAACTATTGAAGAAAAATCAAAGTAAACAGTACAAAGTAACTAGGATTAATTGATGGTTTTCAAGCCTAGCTCGCAGTTTAATCTTAACCATCACACGAATGAGTGCAATTAATTTCATATTGTTCTTGTACCTTTCTTTGAAAATATTAACTGTAGATTACCAACAAACTCTAGCATCCCCTTTTTTTCCCCTTAAGTTGAATCTAATTAAAATAAGAACTTTAATTAAGTCTAGCTATTTGAGAACCTAGAGTAAACTCTCTAGATTTAGCGTGACAATCACGTTGCATAATAGAAAACAAGTAAATCTAACCAACAACCATATAAGCTTAGGTAATTTAAACTATACTATGTTATATTGAATGATGCTCGACTTTTAGTTTACTATAGGTGAATCTGATGTACAACAATTGTGTATTGTAATCAAGATTTTAGCAATGGTTCATATATAAATAATCTATTTGAAGTGTCTAACTCATTCATACATAGTCCCTAACAAGTTAATTATAGAATAACACAATCAATTCCCAAAAAAAGTGAGAACAACATCATTAGATTAATCAATGCCTAAACTTGCTTTTGGGTCTTTATATCCCCTTTGAATTAGAGGGATAAAATTTAGCTCTTCATGGCTCTCTAAAGGGGAAGAAATCTTCCCCTTTTCATATCTCTAAAGTCTTTATGCCTTATTTGATCTCTTAAATTCCCTTTTATAGTAAAAATTATGGTTTTGTCACAATACACGATCATCTACACAGGTGTGAAGTTAACTATGTGTGTGAAAATTGCAAGAATTGTGAACTTACATGTTGACAAGAAGATACATGGCCACTTACATGGTTGTGTAGCTAACTTAGACAATTGTGTAAGTCCATACATAGTCACTTAGGATGTAGAGGTGCTTAAAATTGCATCTTTGTGTGCCTACATACTTTCAGCGACTTACATAGTCCTATATATGGTCGTGCAAGTTGCAATAACTTCATTTCTTTCATTTTTTATCCCATCTTCACCCTAATTCATCTTCTTTTTGTTTCCACGAAGGAAAATAAGATCTAACAGTAGCTTCACAAATATTTTTTAGCTCATTTTGGTTTTTGTTTCTCCAACTTATACCTAAAATAAAATATGAACCAAAATAACTATCTTAAGCACAATATAACATTAATCACTAAGCATTAGTAAGTAAATATATATTCAATCAAGTGCTTATCAAATTCTCCCACATTTAGCATTTGATTGTTGTTGAGTAAAACCAAAAACCAAAATTAAATTAAAACACTTCTTCTTTAACCATATTTTGCAAGAAATAAATAGTCATAAGAAAAGAGTGATAACTTTTGGGACCATGGAAAGAACTAAACATTCAATGCTTTTACTCATGATGAATCAACAAATATTCACTTCACAAATTGAGCAATATATGGGTAGAATTTGATAGGTTATGTTTAAAAATAAGATAAATCTATAGGTACACCCAAACATCTTTCATGATCAAGACATTCCATAACTGTCAATATCATTTTAGATCTCCACCACTAAAGATTCATATACATAATCATGAATCAAAGGACTTTTCAAGGTTGTAATTGGGCTAAAGGTTAAGGTGAGAAGTATTTGGGTCATGTAGTTTAAAATTCATTAAAACTAGTGAAGAAAGAAAAACATTAAATGGATTATCAAGTGTAAAAATTTACATCTACTCAAAACTAGGTACCATCCACTATGATGAATGCAAAAACTCTATTTCACAAATAAGATTCAAGCCTCCATACTACAAAGCATATGAAGCATAAGCAATTAAAAGGAATCACCCATAAAAACAATTATGAACAATACACTATAACCATAAGGAGTAAACATTCACAACAAATTCTTCCTTACTTGCTTCATAATCAATTCACCCATTTCACACAACTTTAGGAGGAAAGACTAACTTGAATTACCTTGCAAAACAAATGATTTTCCTCCTTGATAAATTCTTTTTTTATCATCTTTTTCTTTTTCTTTTATTTAATTTTCTTTTATTTGCTCAATAAAGACAAAAATTGAAAGAAACTACATCAACGATGGAATTCATTGATAAGAGATAAAAATCACATTATATTAACTATAACCAACTTGTATATATGCAAAATTCTAACCTTATTCTCTTGTAAATCCCCAAAACTTAACAATCACAAATGATTGGCTTGGGTAAGACATTTTGTTGAGTTAAGGGCTCATAATGTGCTTAAAAAAAAATAAGAGGCACATAAAGCTTAAGAGGCTTAACAAAAGATGAAATTGTATTAATAGATGGGCTATTTGGATATTGTAGCTCATAAATAAAAGAATGTCTATATCATTTCCATGTTAATGCATATTGTAAAAAAGTGATCTTGAATAGAAAATCAATGTAAAGTTAGGTATACAGGTTATAAAGGTTATACATGAACAAAAGACAATGAGATTGATATAGATGTGTTATTCTAAAAGACTGAAAATCTCATTGACTTATGTCTACCCATTAGTCACTACTCGTACATTGACCAATCACAATAGTAAAAATATATGCCCAAGGTTTCTAAATTTTTCTAGTTAACTCTACTCTCTCATTATAAATATATAGTCCTAAAAGCAATTGAAAAGGAGATAATTTTTTGACATTAAATAAGAACTTAAAGCCACCCAAAAATAACTTAAAATAAACGTAAGAAGTAAGTTCCCCACCCCCACACTTAAAATTTCTATTGTCCCCATCGTAACATTAGATGTAAGAAATGGAGTATTTAACAAAAACAATAATTATGAAAATGTAAAGGAAAAGGAACAAACTCTCCTTAGGTTTCCTTCCAACCAGTGCCTTTGTTTATGATTGTTGGCTACACTCAATATTTTCTTCTTCACATCATGTGATCCAAGTCTTCAAAAATCACTGCTTCCACCTTCCTTGCTTGGGTTCAATCGATGACCATTCATCTTAATTGTCTTTCCAGTTTTCAAGTTTTATATCTATATTGAACCATACAGAAAAGCATTAAAAACCACAAAAGGACACACCCAATAAGGACGCAACTTACCTAGCAGTAATTTCAATATGGAATGATAAAGAAGCACGTTTTGAACAATAACAAATAGTTTTTCTTAAAATGATCTTATCATAGAGAGCTTTGGTCTTTTCCTTATATATCCTTGCATTCTCATACAAGTTGTTCTGCATCTTTTCAAACTCTAACAATTATAGCTTTCTATAGACTCTCATCTCATCAATGTTTATGTTACAATGCTTGATAGCCCTGTATGTTTTTTGTTATGTTACAGCTCCACAAGAAAATGTCATGACTTCCCAAACACTAGTCTACATAGGGATTAAAAAATTGGCATTTTATAAGTTGTCTTATAGGCCCACAATCATCTTCCAACCTTAAGCTACAATCCTTCCTACTAGGTTTAACTATTTTTTGTAGGGTCAAATTAATTTCTTTGTTAGATACCTCAATATGGTCGCTGGTTTGGGAATGGTATGAGACGTAATAGTGGTAGATTACATAATGTTTAATCGCCAGTTTAGGATGTGTTTAGTGGTTAAATTTAATGTTTAGTCTATGTTTAGGTTAGGGTTTTGTTATTTAGTTAAGTATTTGTGTTTTGAGTGTTTTGTGGGTTAAAGCACCCTATTGAGTTTTAATTTTATACGTTTAAGGTCCCTTGATTTGTTTGTTAATGTTTCAAGGAAAATATTGAAGAACATAGATGATTTAGAGAAAGCTCAAAGTCGAACCTATGGCCAAGCCACGATCATGATAGAAGGTGAAACAATGTGCCACAATCATGACAAATAGTGAAGATAGCCATCCAGTTTTATGTTTTTGAGGAACTTTTCAGGTTTTTGGGACCTCAAAAAACCCTAGAGTTACCCTAAATTGAAAAAAATATATAAGGCATAATGATGTAACCCTAAAGGAGCTTCATATTTTGCCATAGTTGGAAAAGTCGAAGAAGAGAGAAGAAGAAGAGGAAAGAGGAGTTGGCTTAACTACTATTGCTTTTCCCAACGCATCTTGATCCCCTCCAATAGTGTATTTCATTCATCTTGTATTCTTTTCCTTTGAATATTTGAGATGGATATTAATATGTTGATGGATTTGGGTTTCATCATGATGTTCTAATTTTCTTTAGGGATTTGAACTTAATTAAATGTTAATATAGTCATTTTTATGTTATTGCGTTTGGGTGTTGCGATTGATTACAGTTTTTGCATATTTTAGTAACAAACTAAGAGGGTGAATCGAATAAAAATGATTGGGTTAGATTAATGAGAGTTAAGGGATTCAATAGACCACGCGATTAATCAAATCAGTAGTTATACAAAGAGAGATTCCGTGTGAGGACCCAATTGTTTATTAGAGAGCTTGAGAACTAATTAGGATTAGGGGTTGGTGTAATTGAGAGATTACTTATTCGGTACTTAACCTAAATTATGGTTTGTGATTATAACTCGAAAGAGAGTAATCCCTCCTTTGATAATCTAGAACTGACACCATAATAACAAATAAATGATTAGATTAGCATTGATGATAGGAAAAACTCCCTTTCTCATAATCGATTAATTCTTCTTGTGTGATTCCTTCCATTGTGATTTTAAGTGTTGCTTAATTTGTTGGGACCCGATCCGGGAACCGGATCCCAACCGGAAAATGACACAGAACGGAAAACGGAATCGAAACAGAAACAAAACGAAGCGGAAACAAAGCAATAATTGAAGCGAAACGAAATGCGAATTTACCGAAGCAAAACGAAGCGAAGCGAAATGCCAATCGGA
>JANZLF010000221.1:27415415-27428141 GCA_026546835.1 Erythroxylum foetidum
CTTCTTGAATCTTGTTTCTTGAATCTTTAAAAGAAACGGTTAATCAGTTGAGTTCTGTAACTAACTCGAACTGACTCCTTTGTCTTCTTTTCGAATTCCGTGTCTGCTTTTTTTTATCTGTATTTTTATGTCTGTGTTTCTGCATCTATGTCTATTTTTTGTTTGCGTTTGCGCCTGCGTCTGCGTCTGTTTTTCGTCTGCGTCTGCGTCTGTTTTATACTTTGCATCTGCGTCTGTTTTATACTTTGCGTCTGCTTTTGTTTTTCTTTTATTGTTCTCTTTGTTATACATCAAAATTATACCTAAGTAAAGTCATTTTGACTTAACAGAGTATCTAAAAAACCATAAACTAGAATTGTTCCAGAATTCTGGAATTAGGTTTGAGAATATTATGGCTATCAGAAAACATATTGGTTTGTGGTTGCTAGTCAGATAAATAATCAGTTGGATTGGGAGTTTAAAGGGTGAAAGTGTAATGTTTTGTGAGTTTGGTTTTGAATGTTAGGCCTTGTTTGGATGATAGCTGATCAACTAATATTTAGCTAATCAACTAATATTTAGCTGGTTAACTAGTCAAACAATTAATAAATTTGTTTGGTGGTTGGTTGGTTGGGTTGACTGATTCAACCCAACTAGCTAAAAATAAGAAGCGGCTCTACAGCAGTGCTAATTACCCCAAACCTATAATACCAATTTTTTCGTAAGTTTTTGACCTCGTTACGTCTCTCTCGTTTTCTCTAGAAAAATCACTCTCGTTTTCTCTATACTCTTCTTCTTAACTAGATCAATCGTCCAAATCTAGGGTTATTCTTTCTCAGGTTATGGGATCTGCTCATCGCCAGAGCAGCACTATAACCAAGACCCCAACATCAATTTCTCCTCTTAACTACTAAACCCTTTTCCTTCTTTCATAATCCTCTGATCTCCTTCTCTCTTCCCTCGAGCTCAAGCTAAAGCCTATTGAATACTTGGTTAGATTCTATTATTGTTTCCTTCTTTGTTTTGTTACTGGTTTTGATATGATTTTCACGCTCTAATCTCCTCGCTTTAGTGTGTGTTTTTTTTCTAGGGTTTTAGAGAAAGTGTCATGGAAATGCAGCTCTTAAATATCCAACCCAATGAATTCAGGTTTATGTGTAAGTTTTAGTATTCCAATTCAACAATCTTTGGCAATCTTGATGTTTTTTTTTCTTTATTTCATGGTGGTGTTTAAGAGAGATATTACAATAATCAGTAATGTTTACAAGAACGAAAGATTCCATTAGTTTTGTTTTGATTGTTTGAAGTAGATATCAACTTAGTTTTTTTATTGCTTCAATTTGGTTGGCTAAGAGGGTTGGTTTTACATCCCACCACAGTGCTCTTACCTTATGTTTTACAAAATTTCCAATAGGATATGGTGCTTTTGAAGAAAAATCCGTTTTGTAACACCTACAATTTATAGTATAACATGATCTACAACTACTAAATTCCATAATTACAAACCATGACCACTCCTTAGAACTTTACTTTGTACTTTAGAACTAAGAAGTAGCATGCATGAAGATTTCCTTTAGGGAGATCATATTGTAATTTGACACTTCAAGATCATACCTTGACGATTATGAAATATATGGGAGAAGGGTTGAAGTCAGGAATGTTGCCTATTTATTATTCTAACTTGTTGATAGTAACTTACTGACATAGTTCAATTTTCTGAACACCTTGTCATTGGAAAACTTAACTATAAAGTTTCTTCATTTTGTTCCCTCATTTTTTTTCATTTGTAATTGTAGGTTTTGGAAATTGGTGGAGAAGATGGAGGGGCCTGCAGGAAGTTGTTCGACATTCTTTTATTGAACAAATCGATATATGTGAAATAAATAAGATGGTGGTTAATGTAAGCTATTTTTGCCTTCGTTTTAGTCTTTCCCATGTTGAAATTACTATGGAAGCTATTGATAACCAGATCCGGCCATTAAAATTCTACAACTCAGAGGTTTGTCAACTATTTTCTACCAAATTTTGCATCTTTTTGTCTTCCACTTAAGAACCCAAAATTGATAAGAAATGATAATCTGATGTTGCTAATTTCAGATTGACACAACATATTTCTATTTGCCATCTTTTGCAAAGAGGGTTATTGGTAGAAAAAGAAAGTGAAATTAGCTTGCAAGAAAAAGTAAATGAAATTAGCTTGCAAGTGCTTACTTCAATTTATTCGTTCTTCTTCTCACTGAACTGTAGAGTATTATGATTGTATCTGTTTTGTATATGTTGATTTAACCAGTCTTTTTTGTATCTATTGATGTCATTAAATGAAGTGTGATAGTAGTTGAGATACAAATGAAGTCTGATAGTATATCTGAGAAAGATGTAACTATCAATTTCTTATATTTTTAGTTAATTATCTGTTTATTCTTATATCAATTGTGTGTTTGTTCCTTTGATAGTCAAAGGTCTTATCTTTAGTCTGGGCGTGGTTCCAATTTGTGATTTTTTTATTTTATTTTGGTTCCTAATTAGTATTGGCTTTTGGTTTCTGAGAAATTTGTGTTAATTGTTGAAATTGATGTGTATTTTCCTAGTTATTCAATTATGGGGACCCAATAAAAGGATTACAAAAAATAGAATTACTAAAGGATCCTTTTTTTTATCTGGATCTGCTTTTATTATGTGCATATTTGTTTTGGAGTTTGGTATCTAGATACTAGATTTAAGGTTGTACGAATGAAGGTTTTTGACTTCTATGGATTGTAGGATGTGGTTTAAGAGACTTCAATTTATCCGTTGTTCTTATCACTGCACTATAGAATATTATAATTGTATATGTTTTGTATCTGTTGATTTAACCAGTCTGATGTTTAATGGGGGATGTAGTAACTTTTATTATTTATTACATTTATCTCCTGCAGTATGCAATCACAACTGCCCACTGTCTATTGATTTAATGAAAGCATATCTTAGATAGATATTTCATTAAATGAAATGTGATAGTAGTTGAGGAATAAATGAAATTTGATATTGTATCTGAGAAAGATGTTTCTTGGGGTCTATAATTGATTTTCTTTTATTTATTACATTTAAATCCATTTGTTAAATCACAACTACCCACTGTCTTGTTTTCACCTATAAAATGGAAAAACTCAACACAATTGTTAGTTGTTAGTCTTTACAACTTGCTTTTTTCCAGTCGTTCTTCGAAAGTGTGGTGATCTCAATGCTATTTTGGGGATTTGCAAATTAGGTAATGCTTCCTTTTCAATGATATGTAAAGTTTGACCCCCTTAATTGAATTTTTTCCCTAGTTTGATATGGAGAGATATTTTATTTTGAAAGGCCTTATGTTTTGAAAATTGAATTTAAGGGTATGTTTTCATATAAAGATCACTCTGAAAAAGGTGAGGGTTGCTTTTATATTCTAAAAATTGTGTATCAATTTTTGTTGTATGCGTTGGACCATAAGTTTTTGTCCATTAGTTTTGTTAGGTAAGAAGAACACACTTATATCTCTCTATAACTTGGCCACAAATAGTGGTGATTGGTGACGACAATGGCATGTGATCATAGAAGCTGAGATGCATAATCTGATAACACATCAAATGACTCTTGCTATGTTTTGTGTCCTATTTTTGATAATTTGGAGATCAGAAGAAGAAATAAAAAGCAAAGAAGAAGCAAGTGCTTATGTGTAATAGTTGTGTAATAGTTTTGACTACTCTATAATTATAACACTTCTCCATAAATTTATGTTTATGAAATGTTATAACAATTTATGTTTGTTTATATTTATCATTTTTTGACATTGATAAAATCTTTATAATTGAGTTCAATCCTCATAATTTTTATTAGTGGCGATTATTTTCTGCACACAAATGAAAATGACATGCTAGCACCTATTGTCTTCAATTATCTTTTAGTGGCTCCAAGTTTAGTATTGTAATACATGTATAAATGGTGTGTCGTCTGTTGTATTTTATTCAAAAGATATTAATAAAATGTATACCGTTCTCTTAGTTCATACACGATATTAAAGAAAAAAGAATTTTAATATAAATATACAAATCATTCCTCTTCCTAGTCCTCCTCCTACTTGATCTACGTCCTCCCTGGCATCCAATCCCACTACTTCAACTTAACTCAATTTTGTTATCTTAGTCTAGAAAACAAGGTTGCTCCTCTTATTAAACTCTTAAACTTTATTAGGATTTGTTAATGGTACAAATCCACCTCCTCCTCAAATGATTCTAAGCATTGATCCTCCCCTTTCTTCCATTGAAAATCCAGTCTATCAAGAAGTCTTTCCCAATTTTATTGGTTTTACATCATCCTAACATGTTTGGATTGCTTTATCTGTCACTTTTGGAGCTTTCTCTCAATGAGTTTGAAAAGATTCATCTTTCTATCATTTATTGTTTCAATTTGCAAGATACTTAAATTTAGACATATGTGTGAATTAGTAAGGCATTAAAGCATAACTTCTTAATCATGTATTTATATAATTTTTGAATAATATTCACAAGTTAATTCTATTACTTATTTTAAATAAAGAGATAAATAATTTTAAATTAAGAAATTAATAAAAATATTATGATGATAAAAAGTAATTATATATTTAATTTGTTGAACTAGTTTAATTCAAGCTAGTAAAACTAATTAAGTAGTGAAATCATTTGCAAATTGATTAACTAGCATATAATCTTTTTAATCTTATATGATTAGATGGCATCATCCCAAAAAGGAAACGAAGGAGGAAGTCAAGGGGGAATGATATGGATTGGATTCGTTGGCTGAAAGAAACTCTTCCTATCTTTTGTGACATTTGTAACGAACATATTGATAGGAGTAAGGGAAAATGCGGTGGAGTTATTGGTCAAAGGTTACCAGGGAAGAAGGTGGAGGAAGAGTTTCACAAAGCAACTAACGTACCATGGGATAAAACAAAGCTTAAAAATAACTTTGATTGGATGAGAACTAGATGGAGTCTTTGAAAATAGATGAAAGGGAAAGAAACGGGATTAGGAACAATTGCTACTACTGAGGAGTGGTGGACTTTGAAGATTAAGGTTATCCCCTTTTCCCCAATTCAAATTATTTTCCTTTATGCTAATTCTAAATAGTTAGTTAGATATAAGTAATGTAATTTTTTGTAGGAGGACGTCAATTTTAAAACATTTTAAAAGGAAGAGTTTGAACTTGAGCTTGAATGTAAGTTGGATCAATTTTTTGAATGTTTGGCTCAAGGAGAGACTACATTTTATCCTGTGGCTGACCCTTCATAAGGAAAACAAGAAGTTAAAGAAGTATATGTTCCTTCTCCACCTGATAGTCATAATGCTCGTCATCAATTATCAAGCTATCATGATCACGAGAATATAGATAAGAATAGTGGTCTAAACAATTGGGAAGAAGTGTGGAGGGAACCTACCCTAGCCCCTCAAGCTACACGTGATGAAAGGAGTGAGAGAAGAAGATGCAAATGTGTTTTGGAGAGTGATAGCTCACAAAGTAACAAGACTGCAAGAACTGATTCCGCTAAAAGGGTAGGAAGATCTGCAGCAATGTATGAGAAGCTTGACGATATGATGCAATTGATTCAAGATGAGAGAGAAATGAGAGGTTAATCTTGGAAGAAAAGTTATAAACATGCATACAAAGTCAAGAATGACACTTATTTTGAATAATTAAAATGTTTCTAAAACGACTCTTATTATGAAACAGAGGGAGTATTAATTTATTTTTTAAATATATTTTAATTCTTAATTTTAATTAAATTAATTTAGACCTCTAATAAATTTAAAAAGTGTTTTCTAATTATTGTCAAAAGGTTAATTTTATTAAAAAATATTTTAAATTTTAGTTTAATTTTTCAAGACATTAAATTATCAAATTAATTAAATACTAAATTAATTATTTTTCTTAATATGATTAAAATTTTATCTGTTTAGAAAATTATTATTTTATTTATTTAGAAATTTTTTCTTTATTTATAAATAATAATTCACTTGACTTATTAAAAATAATTATTCTCTTAATTATAATTGAAAAAGTGTTTTCATTTATTAATTAAAAGAAAATAATTTTTAACTTATTAAAAAGATTTTCTAATTAATTAAGAAAATAATCTCTAAATAAATAATGTAAATGATTTTCTTAATTAAATTTAAAAGTGTTTTATGTAATTTTGAAATTGGCTTCCTTTTAATATTAGAAAATAGTTTTCTAATTAAGAAAATGTGATTTCTAATAAGATAGAAATAGTTTTCCAATTGGATTGGAATGTATTACTTATATAATTTTTTAAAAAGGGAGTTTTGTTAAATTATAATAAGTTATAAGTATAATTTCTTGAAAAAATTTTCAATTAATTTTGTTAAAGGAGTCAAGATAATTGAAAATAATTTCCAATTGGATTTAAAAATAGTTTCAAATCAAATTAAAATTTTGTTTGAAATAAGAATTTAATTTATTCAGGAATCAATTGATTTAATCTAATTTAATTTTTCAAGGAGTTGATAATATTATTTTAGATTATAAAGATAAATAACTAGAATCAAATGAAGGTTGACATTCCGTGCATATAATTTGATTATGAATGTATAAGTTGCATGCTTTATTTATATATTTGATATATATATATATATATATTGGATGCATGTTAAATTATATGTTTTATATAGGTGATATTTTACATGTAATTTTTTGTTTGATAAGACAAATGAAACTAAATACCTTATTAAAATATAAAGTACACGTTGAGAACATAATTTTTTTAAAATGAAAGTGGTATTACTATAGAAGGATCTAAAACTACAAAAAGAGAGTTCCAGGCATCATGCCCATCATATATATACATCAAGTCAAAAGAAACGAAACAAGGCAGTACATCTATTAGCAAAAGAAACATAGAAAGTTATTGATTCCACTGTCATTGCATCTCCATTAAAAGGTTTTGTTGTGCATGGTGAGCCACCCAACATGCTCGAATATGATTTGTTATTCTACTAGTCAGCTGGTATTTCTCTTGTGTTTCATATGGGAATCTCCTTTCATTTCTCTCCCTTCAAATGTTATAAATGGTTATGATGAAGGCTACTATATACAGTGCCAAATTGAGGTGACCTTGTTTAGAATTTTTAGTAGCCCATCTCAAAACCTGCTCCTAGTTATAGCCATTATTATTGCATGGTAACATGTGCAACATACTACTCTAAATAGCTTTAGAAAAACGACATTGAAAGAACAAATGATCTCTATCCTTAACCTCTATATTATACAGTAACTATAACACATCATCACTTCCATGCTATTGGTTTTTTAATTGGATTCTATTCCTGATCATAAGCCAAGTGAAAAAAAGAAGCTTTAGGATATAGAGAGAGTGCTTCCATATAAGAGAGTACCAAAGGACTTGTATAATAGTGTTATTGAACAACTTGTGACAAGATTAATCAGTGTACTATCTATTCGAAGTTAGTGTCCATGTTAATGTATCCTCACCTGAAGCTGTCTGCAAAGTAGGTAAGTAAGTAGCCAGAAGCTACTTGATCCTTAATCAAGGAGGAGACTCTAAACTAAAGTGGTACTTGATATCTAAGGTGATAAAAAATCGCTGAATGCACCAAATGGTTAATTTCTAGCCAACTGTTATACCAAATCAAGGTCTTCTCTTCATTCCCAATTATATGTTTGATACATGGATGTACGATATGTCTAAGCTTCATCATTTGTTAGAGTAACCAAGATCCCTTCTTAGAAAAATCAGCTATCCAAATGTTCGTGTGCCTCAAATAGAATTCATGTAATCATTTAATCCAAAGCACATTATATTCAGTCATGATTGCCAAATCCTCTTGCACATTAAGACATTTTGCATTTCAGAAATGGACATGATTCCAAATCCAACAAACTTCTTAAGGGATTTTACTTTAGACCATTTGAGCTTCTCTTTTCTTGAGTCATTAAGTTTTCCAAAACATAAGAAGTATTTCATAATTTGATCCATTTCCTTCATAGCCTTCTTAGGAATAGCAACATGAGCTGTCCAATCCATGTGTATGCTAGGAAGAACTGATATAGTCAAAGTAAATTAGGCAACATAAGATAGGAATCAATTTTGCCAAGCCAACGTCTTGGATTTCATCCTTTCCATAATTGGTAGAAAATAAGAAAACTCTAGCTTAGAGGTTGTTATAAGAATGCCCAAATAGCAAAAAAGGTAGAGGATGAATATTCATACCTGTAAGGCTAGTAAGACCATCAACATTTCTCGCATCAGCTAAGTGGTATATGAGGCTTTTATCTAGATTTAATTTTAGGCCAGACCATTGCTCAAACAACTCCAGTATGTGCATCATCATAACTACTAAGTGTGAATCAGCTCCGCCCAATAAGATTAAATCATTAACATATATAAGATGAACAAGGTTGACCTCTCGACATCGATGATGATACTTGAAGGCACAATTTCAGCTGGTGAGTTTACATATTAGCCTAGAAAGTCCTTCCATTGCAAGGGCAAACAGATAAGGGGATAAGAGGTCCCTTTTTTGGATTCCTTTAGTTGTTTTAATCCTCTTTGAAGGAACACCATTCATTAAGACACTGAACGTTGGAGATTGAATATATGACGTGATCCACTTTATAAATTTTGTGGCAGGTGTAAGGCTTTAAGGCAAAACTAAAGATACTGCTAAGTAATAGTGTCAAAGGCTTTGTAGAAATCGATTTTTAAGAATTATTAAATTAAATTAGTTATCAAATCAATAATTGGAATCAAGAAAAGGTTTTAAGTAATTTCTTTCATAATTAGTTTTGTTTGAAATTATAAATATGATGAGAATATATTATTTTAATGAGATCAAAAACTTTTAAAATTTTAAATCTCTTAATTAAATATTAAGTACACGTTAGGAATGCGATAGTTGCCTTCAATTATTTAAGAATAAAATTAGAATTTTGTTTATTGCTTAGATTGTTGAGTAAAATCAAGGTCACTTTAACCCAAATATATTTTATCTTAAATTAATGGGTCTTAACTAAATATGTATAATTTGAATGAACAAACTTATGATCATATCAATCTAGAGGTAGGGCCAGGAATACTATATATGATATATTTTGGCAATGAGATGTCACCTAACGATTCTAGAAGTCACATCAGATATGACTGAAAAGTAGTTTTCTACCTAATTTAAATTTAGTTGGTTTATTGAGCAAACTCAAGATCAATTAATTTTAAATAGGATCCTAGCCCACTAAGAAATTATTTGATAATTTCTCAATTTAGTAGTGATGGCTATTATTATCAATAAAATAGTGAGAGTAATGAAATAATCTTTAAGTCCTTATTTTATTTGATTTTGTATATAAAATAATATTTGCTTCTTTTATGTTTTTCGGTTATCGAATTTGAAGATGAGTGCCAACTTGACATTGAGGAGCATCATAGATGCTAATAAGCCAACTAGATCTAACTTTTTAGACTAGTTTCGAAACGTGAAAATAGTTCTTAGGTAAAAGAAGAAGCTTTACGTTCTTGACACTCAAGTGCCACTAGAACCTAGTTTTGATGCAATTGATGAAGTTTGGGAGAGGTATCAACGTTATATTGGCGACATTAAGCAATCCATATGTGTGATGTTAGCTAGCATATCGCTTGAGCTTTAGAGGCAGCAATAGAACATGAATGTGCCTACTATGATTTTGCATCTCAAGGAGTTGTTTCGTGTACAAAGTAGGGTGGAGATATATCAAATCTCTAAGACGTTGTTTCAATGCAAGATGATATAAGGATCTTCAATCAATATGTATATGTTGAAGATGATTGGGTATATTGAAAAATTGGCTCAATTAGGTTTTGTTATGGAACACATGTTAAGTGTTGATCTGGTGTTGTAGTCTCAAAGTTCAAGTTTTTCACAGTTCGTGATGAACTTCAATATGAACCTGAAGGACATGACAATGCCGAACTGTTGAACATACTCAAGGCTGCGAAATAGTGCCTTAAGAAGGAAACCAGTTTTGTATTTATTATAGGAAGAGCAAGAAAGAGAGCTATAAAAAGAATAAGAATAAGAAATGGAAGGCTTTTACTAATGTAATAAAGGCTAAAGGAGGTGTCAAGAAGAAAAGCAATGACAAGGGCATATATTTTCATTGCGGAGTCAATGGACATTGGAAGAGGAATTGCCCATCTTATCTTACTGGCTTGAAAGATAAGAAGCTTAAGGAAGTTATCTCTTCAAGTATGTTTTTGATTGAGATAAATCTTTCTATTTTTGTTCCACATTCTTGGGTATTAGATACTAGTTGTAGTTTTTACATAAGTAATAAGATGCAGATGTTAACAAGGAGTAGATAGTTGAGGATAGGCAAAGCAGACTTGCGAGTTGGCAATAGAGCAAAAGTTGCTGAATTAGCTATAGGAACTAGTAGTTTGGCTTTGCCTTATGGCCTTATATTAGAACTTGATAATTGTTATTATGTCCTATTATTACAAGAAACATCGGTCATATTTCTTATTCGTATTTGAATGGATTTGTCTTTATTATTAAGAATAACAATTGTTCTTTTTTTAAAGATGATGTTTATTATGGATCAGGATTACTTGCAAATGGTTTGTATAAGTTAGATCTTAAAAGATCGATTCTTAATATAAATAGCAAGAAAAGAAAGTTAACTAACCAAAATACATCTTATCTACGACATTGTAGGTTAGGTCATATCAATGAAACTAGAATCACAAAGTTACATAAAAAATGATATTTAGATTTTTTTGATTATGATTCGTATGAAACTTATGACTCTTGTTTATTTGGAGAGATGATCAAACTACTCTTTAGTGAAAAAGACAACATGCTAGTGAGTTACTAAAGCTAATAAATTCAGATGTACATGGGCTTATGTCCGCTATGTTAGAGGTGGATACTTATATTTCATTAAGTTCACAGATGATCCTTCTAGATATGGTTATGTATACTTAATGAAATAAAAGTCTGAATCTTTTGAAAAGTTCAAGGAGTTTAGACTTGAGGTTGAGAAATAAACTAGTAAAATTATTGTAACTCTGAAATCAGATCGAGGTAGTGAACACTTGGACCATGAGTTTCTTAGTTACTTAAAAAAGAATGGGATTCTCTCAAAATGGACTCCTCCTATAACTGGCGAGTCGTGCAGTCCTTCTGATCTCCTTTTAGGGATATGTCAATGAAACCATTACATAGCTTCTAAACAAAGTTTCATTCAAATCGGTTGATAAGAAACCATATGAGATATGGACTGGTAGAAGACCTGGATTGTCACACTTAAAGATTTAGGGGATGTGATGCATATATGAAGTGTGCTATAGCTGATAAGTTTTAAGCTAAATCAAATAAATGCAAATTTTTAGGGTATCTAAAAGAGAGTTTCAGATACTAATTTTATCATCCTGATGAGTAAAGGTGTTTGTCTTAAGACATGCTACATTATTTGAAAGACAGTTTATCCTTAAAGAAAGTATTGGGAGTGAGGTACAACTTATTGAAGTTCAAAAGCCAAAAATTCACATCGAAATGGAACAACAACCTTAAGCTGATACATATGATGTACCGCCCAGAGTTGAAGAGACATATAGTCCATAGTGCACTAGTAGGATATATTGTCCCCCCGTTAGATTATATCTAAATATTGAGCAAGGAAAGGATAACTTATCGCTCATACATAATGAGCCTACTAATTTTAAAGACATGATGTCTAACATTGATTCTTTAAAATGGCAAGAAGCTATGAGATTTGAAATGGAATCCATGTAAACTAACCAAGTATAGACTTTGGTGGATGCACCTAATGATATTGTACCTATTGAATCCAAGTGGGTTTTTAAGAGAAAAATTGACATAAATAGGAATGTACATATGTACAAAGTGAGGTTAGTGGCTAAAAGTTAAAAACAAAAACAAGGGGTTGATTTTGATGAAACCATTTCACCAGTAGCTATGCTAAAATCCATCGAGATCTTGTTAGCTATAGTAGCATATCATGATAATGAAATTTAGCAAATGTATGTGAAAACAACATTTCTCAATAGGAATTTGCAAAAGGATGTGTATATCACAACTTAAAGGTTTTGAATTGAAGAAATTCCTGATCAAGTATGCAAGTTGCAAAGGTCAATTTATAGACTTAAGCAAGCGTCACGAAGTTGGAACATCCATTTTGATAAAAAAAATCAAATAGTTTGATTTTGTCAAAAATGTGGATGAAATTTGTGTCTATAAGAAGGTAAACGGGAGGGGAATTATGTTCTTATTGTTATATGTGGATGATATATTACTAATTGGAAACGACGTACCTATGCTTCAGTCTATCAATGAAATCAGACGAACATGGTGATGTTAAGTGACCAACCGTTTAACATGTCACAGCCAAGTTAAAAGGTCGTCAAAGTTAACGGCGTTAGTAACAGTAAGTTACAGCTAGTAACTTCTCTCACAAGGAAGTTTTAGAGGGAAAGTCTCATAGCCTCGAGAACTTCGCTTATTCTAGAACACGCCTGATAAGACTTCTCGAGTATTCTCAACACAAAAACCTCTCAGCTCTCTCAAATCTCTATAACTGACTTTACCTTTTGGAGGAAGTTCTTCCAAGTGCGAGAAATCGTATATCAAAATGAAGTGTATGATTTCTGGAAGAATGTGCAGCTAGTAGACAATACTATTGTTTCTACAGTAGATAGATTGTCTATTATTGTGACAATGGAGTTGA
>JANZLF010000221.1:27473582-27490538 GCA_026546835.1 Erythroxylum foetidum
TTGGGACAGAATTGTATTTATGGATTTGAGAAATGAAAAGAAAAAAATTGGGTTTCTAATTTTAGTGATTATTTATATTTGGATGCCTTGTGGATTTTAGTTGGTTGCTCAGTAGTGCACCTTTATCGTGGGTTACGTGTCGGAGCGACCTGCGAGCGTCCCTGTGTGTACCCTACGGTAAGGGGGCGCTACAGTAACGCAATACGATACCAACAAAGGTTATATTTAACTAAATTTCTATGGTTTCATAATGAAAAAGACAAGGAAAAAAAGGTAACTGAAGGAGAGATTTATGGGAGGACCAAAAAATTGTTCCAAGTTTGTGAAGACTCAAAAGCACATAAAAAAGGAGTAGCAATCTTGGAGAAAAGCAAGATATTATCACAATCAATCAAGAAACAATAAGATTTAAGCCCTGACATCTCATTTTTTTATCTTGTTTTTTATTTATTTATTGTTGGTTTTCTTTGTTTTATTATGAACAAAATTGGAATATAGATTTAGATGTTATAAACCCCAGAATTTATGTTTTGAATTTATCTCTTTGGTCTAATGAAAGATTCTTATTTTCTTAAAAATTGTTCTTATTAATATATTATGTTGAATTTAAGGAGCTAGAGTTGAAAATTGAATAATTAGATTCAAACATTGAGATTATTACAATGACGTGTATTTTTATATCATAATACACATATGAGGGGATGGGTGTCTCAAGAGAGAACTCCCTGATGTTTATGCGTTAAAGTAAAACCTATCATGAGAATTTATAAAGCGAATTAATAGCTTCTTAGATTGTTTTGATTAGAAAGAGATTTTGATCAAAGCAATTAAAGGACAGAGACTGTGTTGCTCGAGAGAGAAGAAGGTTATATCTTATGAATTCTTATCGATCTAAGTAATTAGAGTTAACATTAATTCAAGAAAAATTAAAAGAAAGTAAAGTTTTAAGGGATTCTACATCTAATTCTTATCTACTTATTGATTAATTTATTCTTGTCTATTGTTTTGGTTAATTTATTCTTATTCTTATTTTTATTTTGTTTATTCTCTTTAAATCAATCGTTCATTTATTTAAATTAGATAATAGAAAGAGGATCATCACTAATAGTTATATTCCTAATATGATTGATCCATGCTTGTTAATATTAGCTATAACTATGTGGTATGCTTATGATTAAAACATAATCACAATATAATAGGAAAAGATGAAGGAGAGATAGCGATGGAGAAGGAATAGTGGCCAGAGATAAACACCATATTTGTCAATATTTATGTATCTGTGATTAAAACTCTAAATTCCCAAATTTTAGGATATTAAGGTCTTTAAGAGTCATGATTAATTTATTCCCTAATATAAATAATGTTAGGTCAATAAATTTGACAAAAATTTAAAATTTTATCAATTTATGATTTGAATATTGTAGTTTGTCAAATATTAAAATCTTTTTAAAATACTAAAAATATTATATTATATTATTTTAAATTTTTATGAATTTTTAATAGATAAATTGTACTTTTTGTCTTGCTTTAAACTATTGGTTAAAAATGTTATATTAGTGCTTTAAAGGCAATCACCTTTAGCACTTTTGTACAAACTTTATTTTGATTAATAAAGAGAAAGGTAATTTTTCATTTATTTGATGCTCGTTTATTTATGGATTGACGTCGATCTTAAATCAAATTAATAAAGTCCATGATACAAAACACAACATGAAGGAAATCATAATGAGATCATGATAATGAGATTCCTATCATGTGTAATTATATTAGTATCTAAATAATCTCTAGTTATAGGATTAATAAGACAGGATATTATTAGTCCAAATAGACTAACAAATGTTATACTCCTTAATTTGATCAGGTAGTAGATCTCACAAACTGTAAGTATGAGAGGTTTAGAGTTAACATGTGGATGTTTATTAAAAGTAGTAAGTATATCGGATGACCTGCTATGAGATTATCTTATGGATGATCTATTTAATGTCAATGATTAACCTCATCGTAGCAATGATGCAAATATCTTTAGACTTAAGGTACTTAAGGATATCTTGATATTGATCCTGTGCTTTGAGATTATTCCTTGTTACCTCAAGATGAGGTCACTCTTAGGGTGGTGATTGAGTATAGCTATTGATATTCGAAGGTAATTGGATAGCCAATAAAGGGTTCACTACTCCCAATAGAAGGAGATGATACCTCAGGCCTCTTGTTGGGATCATTCCTCAGGAGTCTCTGTCCAGAGTAGTTATGTGTCATGAAGAGAGTCTTCAATGACACATGGAGTAATGAGATCTCAGGACAAGAACTAATATCAGTTGGACTAGATGTGACGTATTCAGTTTAGTGAGAGTTGACACATAGCCCATACTCTAAATCAAGTGGGGTATAGAATGATAAAAGGACAAATTGTACGGTAATTGTCTATAAAAAGGTTTGTAAGTCGGATAATTAACTATCGCAGAGTTCGTGTGTTAATCCACTTATATTCCAGTAAATTGGCATCATGAAACCCTTCATGATTTGCTTGAATTAAGAGTTAATTCAAGTGGCATGAAACCATCCATGATTTGTTCGGATTAAGAGTTAATTCAAGTGTCTAAAATAACCGAGAACTTAAGGGTCACACGCATAAACGATCGGATGAAAAACAGAGTATGCATGGCTGTCAATGAAGTAGGCCACGATCGTGACCCAAGGCTCAATAGATGATACACGAGTGAGTTTTTCACTTATGTACACGAAGACCAACAAATTAATAAACACTTAAGTGAGAGGATAAGGGGTTCAGAAGTGCTCAGGAGTTAGAGAGAATTGGTCTTGAGTCTTGTTCATACATTTTATGCAATTGTTGCATGAATCTAATTGCATGCAACATAATCTTGATTTATCTCTTTGTTTGGGCATCTACTTGAACCCATCTAGTTTGGTGCTCTAATCACCTTTACACATTACTTCTTCATCCTTGCGTGTTCTTGAGTGATAAAGGAAGTTGTTTGGCGTTTGTTACAACCCAAACAATGCGAAAATGAAAGAAAGGAGGAGCATTATCAAAGGTGTAAGTGTTGAAATTTCATGTTCTTATAATCTATGCATGCATGCAACTAAAATTCAGGAATTTTGGGGATGTCATGAGATATGAATTTAGATTCCCACACTTATGCTGTCTTGTTGTACATGTGATGCATGAATCCATGGCTCCTTAACAAAAAATCCACATGTTATTTTTAAAAAATTAAAATTGTCAACCTTATTAAGCTTATTTTATTTTGAGCCTTGAAAATGAAACCTTGTTCAGTTGTTTCTACATACAGAATAATATTTATTTGCTTACTTATATCTTTATTTTTATTTTTTGATCTTTGATTTTGATTTTTCATTTATATAAGTATTTGTTTACATATTTTGTTATTATTTTGTAGCCATTTTCAAAACTATTTTTATGAGTCTATAAAAAATAATCTTTCTATTAAGTTTGGAATAAAATTTGATATTTAATTGGCCTTTTGATTTCAGAATTGCCCTTATCTCCAATTTGAATAGGAAAAATTGGTAGGGTCAAGCCCTCATTGAATTGTGTGCCTTCTTTCGACCCTACCTCTAAGTATAACGATTAGAAAGTATGATTATATAGAATAAGTTACTAAAAGCTAAAAGTTTTCGGGGGTACAGGGACCACCTCCTCACTCACTCGTTAAAATCAAGAAAACGAATCTCAGCTGCTTATCGAGGATACAAGCACCACCACAGCAGTCATTATCAACCAAGAACAGACAACAATGGAAGAAAGAAATGAATATAATACGCTGGATTAAACCTTAGATCCACGCGATCCAATAATAAAATAAAAAACTATTACGAGTTATACCTTCTCATTGTGTTTTGTGTAGAAGCTAGTTTTGACTTTTGATACATTTAATAGCGTCCGTTTTGTCATTATGATGCCAGTCCATCTTTATGGAGTATTATTTTGGTGATCAGTATATATTGTATTTCATGTTTCCATCCTTTTCTGCTACCTACACCCTTGATTAGGTAAATCGTTTGGAGTACTGAACAATAAATGGACTATTCCGACGTCCTCCTTTTTAACTTGCACGTTTCCTTGAAAATGAATGCTCGATAAATAAATGAAATCCAAAACATATTAAGCTTGGAATCCCGATTGGCAGCCCATAAAAATGAATCAGTGTGGAGTTTGGAGGATGCATATAACGATGTTGTTGCTAGCAACTGTAAGGGTAGTGATGGCTCATCATACAAGTAAAAGTATACCAACCACACTCGAAGGACCCTTTGAGCCTTTCACTCGCAGTTTTGACAGTTCGCTACGTAGAGGGAGTGATGACTTGCCCATGAACCATCCACGCCTTAAGAAGAATGTCACTTCCAACTTCCCGGAGCAGATAGCACTAGCACTCTCTTCTCCAACGTCTATGTGGGTTTCTTGGGTCACTGGTAGTTTACTGTTTCTCGTTTGATCATTCCTTGTGTTGTCTCTATTATGTTGCTACTTGGTTTGGTGGATTTTGTGTTATTCTTTTCCTAGAGTAGTTGTTGTTTGGATTTTTTCAGGGGACGCACAGATTGGTTTTAATGTCACTCCTCTTGATCCCGCCGCCGTGGCAAGTGAGGTATGGTATGGTAAAGAAAGTGGGAAATATACAAGTAAGCAGAGAGGTAATTCGAGTGTTTACAGTCAGTTGTATCCGTTTGAGGGACTTCAGAACTACACCTCTGCTATCATTCACCACGTGAGGATTGTTGGTAATTATATAAACCTCAACCTTTTAACCATAAAATAGTTAGGCACCAAAGCAGTTGTTCAATCCTATGGGACGAGTGAAAACTAAACTCTAAGATCTAAAAGATCGAAGAACTCTTCCATAACTTTTCACTTAAGTGGATGATTGAGAGGTGGGGATCTTCAATCTCCATTCATTATGGCAACAAGTTTATTCTGTTAATGATTAAAGAGTTAGTTCTGATGAACACGGTGATGAATAGTTGGTAATCTATTTTCATCTGACTATTTTAGCTTTTCCTTTTATGCAAGATTAAATAATCTACATTTATCCAAAAGAGAAAAGATTAAATAATCTATCTTGTGCTTAAAGTATTTCATCTTGAACATTCTTTTACTAATAAAATCAAGGTTACGATCATGGATACACTTCCCATAGTAGCCTTTATTGCAACGAACTTGCTTATGTGTTGTGGAAGGTGATCATGTTGGTTAAATCTTCCTGAATTTTATGGTTCCAGCATTTTACAAGCAATTCATGGCTTAGTGTTTTGTTTTCCAGAATGAAGCAATTGATGGCAGCTGTGTGGGAGCTAAATGCTGCGAGCTGTGCATCAAAGATTAATGTTTCAATTTTTATGTGATTAATGTGTCTAGTTCAACTTCAAGTTGTACCCCTCATTTACCTTGAATGGTTTTCTATTTGATGAGTCTTTCCCCTTGCAGATCTTGAACCTGGGACAAAATATTATTACAGGTGTGGAGATAGCTCGATCCCATCAATGAGTGAAGAACGCACCTTTAAAATGTTACCATTGCCTAGGCCTGATTCATATCCTCGTAGAATAGCAGTTATTGGAGATCTAGGTTTGACAAGCAATTCATCAGCCACCATAGACCATGTGATCTTTAATGATCCATCACTGATTTTACTGGTTGGAGATTTAACATATGCAAATCAATATCTTACAACTGGTGGGAAGGGAGCTTCATGCTTCTCATGTGCTTTCCCTGATGCACCTATAAGAGAGACATATCAACCTCGCTGGGATGGCTGGGGAAGGTAAAATTTCTATTGGAATCCTTGGGGGATCAAGTTTTGACTAAGGATAGGAATGAGGTAAATAGATTAACAAAAATCGGTACTTGTAAGTTTTATCAGATTAACAAAACCGGATAATTGTAAGTTTTATATCTTTATTTTTTCCGATACAAATTGGTGGTATACTGATGCATTTTTTACACTCTAGTGGTGCTTCAAAATTGATATCTCACTATAGTCAAAACAACTGGCTATCCGGGCTTGTCATTAACACTACTTTTCAAAAGTTCAGGTTCATGGAGCCACTGATTTCAAGAGTTCCTATGATGGTCATTGAAGGAAACCATGAAATTGAACCTCAAGCTTCTAGTATAACTTTCAGATCATATTCAACTAGGTTTGCTTTTCCATCAGAAGAGTCCGGCTCCAACAGTAACTTCTACTATTCTTTTGATGCTGGAGGTGTACACTTTATCATGTTGGGAGCATATGTTGACTACAACGTTACCGGTTTGTCATTTCATTTCTTCATATTGCCATTTGAAAATTGAATTTACATGATTCAAGAATTTTAAGTTACTGTGTTTTGTAGCTCACTTTCAAAATCCAATGCAGCTTTTAAAGTAAGCTACATTGTTATTAATTCCAGGTGCTCAGTATGATTGGCTAAAGAAAGATCTATACCAAGTGGATCGTACTAAGATCCCTTGGCTTGTAGCTGCATGGCATCCACCTTGGTACAATAGTTATTCCTCACATTATCAAGAATTTGAATGTATGAGGCAGGAAATGGAAGCTCTTCTTTATCAATATCATGTTGACATTGTTTTCTCTGGACACGTAAGTTGGACCCCTCTCCAGTTAAAAGAACATTGATCGTTTTCATATGAAGCTTTCTTGTAAAGTGGTTTAATAATACAGAAAACAGTTTCTGGATTAATTTCACAAAAGATAATGGCGGAAGTTGATGTGACTATTACAGAGGTCAATCACATGGTTTGAAGCGTAAATTGCTACATTTTGGATTTTTGTAGTTCTTGAACTCTTGAAAGAAATTGATGTAGGACAAATAGAAAAAGTACTAACTTGTAGCTACAACTCACAAAATTAGTAATAGGCTGCTGGAATATCAAGTTTTAGGTTTGGATTTCAATTTGGAATGCTAAAATTTAAGATTTGGTATAGCTGGGTTTTTTGTGGCTTTGATTGTTGGAAATTTAGGCATAGGATTTCGGGATTTAATATGGCTGGAATCTAAGATTTTGGTTGCTGGAATTTCAGGTTAGAATTGCTGGAATTTAGTGAGGAATACAAAGAATGGAGAGTAGGAAATTAGGAATCACTCGCTCATAGAAGAAAGTATCACATGCTCTAGTTAAAAACTCAAGTTTGTAAAAAAATTTCATATTGTTATTCTTGAAGGGCTAAATATACACATTTTTATAGACAGGTTGTTAGAATCGTATTCTAGTGGGAAAGGATTCCTAACAAATTTAAATCTTATTTTAATATAGATTTAAGTCCTAAACAACTAGGATAAGCTATCTATAGAATAACATATTTAATTCACCACTACTTCTTGTCTAATAGGAAATCGTAACATAATTTAAATTTTAGCTCTTTTCTTTTTCCTCAACTCAATTTCAATCCTCATCTCACCAAATTAAGGCTTGTGGTTGACTAATTTTTTCTCTTTTGCTTCTTCTATAGACTTTAAGCTCTTTTATATCAATTTCCCCCCCGAAAGTCTTCCTTAATATATAAAGTGATAAATATTGATTATATAAGTCTGGATTCAACTTCTAAAATTTAGATTCTAAAATTCTAGTGTTGTTAGAAATTGGTCTTCTTTTACACCCGACAAGAAATTATTGATATTCTCCATCTCTAATGGCAATAATGTGTTCATTAAGAACATCAACTATCTCCTCTTTAAGATGAGGAATTGTTAGAATTCTCACAACTTGAGGAGGAGATTGCCTATCATCATATCCACGATAAATAGTTAAGTCCACGAAAGATAGGACTAATTCCTATGTCACTTGGTAATTTCAAAACATAAATATTATCATTTATTTTCTTGATTATTTTATAGGGTCCAATACGCAATGAATAAAGTTTCTTATATTTCCATTTTGGAAAATGCTCTGGACGAATCCTAATCATCACCATGGCCCTTTGATTGAGTTCTACCAATCGACTATATTGATCAGCATATTCTTTATAAGATAAGTTGCTGGTTGTTATCTTTTGTTGTACCTCATAAAAAATGTCCCTCATATTTGTGTAAAACCTTTAGCTTCAACATTCACTTGTGTTGTTTATGGTAAAGGAACTAGGTAAATAGGCTTCCTTGGTTGAATTCCCGAGAATATCTTAAAAGGAGTTTTAACAGTTGACCTATTTATAGAACTATCATATGCAAATTTTGCCATAGGAAGAATTAGGTCCCAACTTTTTTCATTGACTCAAATCAAACATCTTAATAAGTCTCCCAAGCTTCTCGTCACATCTTTGTTTGTCCTTTAATTTGGAGATGGAAAGAATTAGAAATTGAAGCTTAGTGTTCATTATTTTTCATAGAGTCGTCCAGAAACAACTCATAAACTTCACGTCATTATCGTAAATGCTTGTTAAAGGTATTCCATGGAGATGTAAAACTTCTTTGAAGAAGAGTTTAGCCATATGGACAACATCATAAGTCTTGGATCATGGAAAGAAATTACTCATCTTGAAAAACCTATCGACAACTACGAAAATAGAATCATAGCCTCTTATAGTTTTAGGAATTCCCAAGACAAAATCTATACTTAAATCCTGCCATGGTTTATGAGGCATGGGCAGTGGCGTGTATAATCCACAATTTTGTTTCTTTCTTTTAGTTAATTGACATGTTAAACATTGTCATATGACCCTAGATACTTCCCACTTTAAAGAACGCCAATAAAAGTGATCTTTAACCATTACGATGGTTTTATCTCTTCCAAAGTGACTTGCTACCCCTCCTCTATGTAATTATCAAATAACATACTCCTTTACAGAAGTATTGGGTAGGCAAAGTCAATTTCCTTTGAAAAAGTAACTATTATGGATCACAAAAGGAAAGCATTGGTGTCTTTTTCCAGATGTAATTTCCTAATAGATTATCATAAAATCTTGATTTGAAACATATTTTCTTTTTATTTATCGAACGCTACAACTTTTACTGCCAAAGTGTTAAACAAATAGCTCTTTCTACTAAATACACTTGTTGCCTATGCTTAATAACCAAGTTAAATTGCTTTACAAATTCACTCCATAATGTGTGCCTTTTGTTCAAGTTCTTATGAGACTTGAAGTGTTTAGGAGATTCATGATCTGAATATAGAATAAATTCCTTGTATGAGAGATAGTGACGTTAATTGTAAAGAGCATGTATGACTGTATAAAATTCCTTGTCATAGGTCGAGTATCGCTGCTTCTCTTCTCTTAACTTCTCACTGAAGTAAGCAATGAGATGTCCCTCTTGGTTGAGTATGCCTCCAATTCCCGCATGAGATGTGTCACAAGCAACTTCAAATACCTTTGAAAAATCTGGAAGTTGTAAAATAAGAGATTCAATCATTTGTTTCTTAATTTCTTCAAATACTTTAGTTGTTGCCTTCCTCCAAGTAACTTGTCCTTCTTCCTACAATTAGTAATAGATGACATTATGGTGTTGAAATTACAAATAAATCGCCTATAAAATGTTGCTAGACTATGGAAACTTTGTGTCTTATGTACATCTTTTCGAATAGGCCAATTAAGGATGACCTCAATCTTCTCAGGATTCATCTCCACTCCACAATAGGATATCATAAAACCTAAAACTAGAACACTCGATTGCATGAAAGAACACTTCTTTAAGTTTATATAAAGTTTCTCTTGCTCCAAAACTGTCAAGACTTGTATATGTAATAGGTGCTCATCTTTAGTCTTGTTGTATATTAATATATCATCAAAAGATACCATAACAAATCTACCCATAAGTGGTCGAAATACTTGATTCATCACTCTCATAAAAGTGTTAGGTGCATTAGAGAGTCCAAATGGCGTCACCAACTATTCATAAAGTCCCTCTTTAGTCGTAAAAGTCATTTTCTATTCATCTCTAGGTTTGATTCTAATTTGATGGTACTCACTTCGTAAGTCTATCTAGGTAAAGATAGTAGCTCCAATCAACATGTCTAACATGTCATCAAGGCAAGGTATTGGAAATCTATATCTTATTGTGATCTTATTTATCACCCGACAATTAATACACATTTGTCAACTTTCATCTTTTAAAGAGTCAATAGTGTCGAAACCACACATGAATTAAGACTTTCTTGAATAAATCCCTTTTTCAGCAACAGTTTTACTTTCTAGAATTTTCGAGTGTATGTCATGTTCATATTAGAGAGAAATTAGATCTTAGGGCTCTAAAATGTGTGTTTTTGGGCTATTATTCGACTCAAAAAGGATATAGTGTTACCATCATTCATCAAAACAACTCTATGTCTCAATAGATGTCTCATTCAATGACCAAGATTCTTATTTCAACAATCCTTGTCTTCAGGGGGAGAATTCAATTGGTTCAACAATCCTTGTCTTCAGGGGGAGAATTCAATTGGGGAAGACAATGGAAGTTTTTGGCTTGATCTGATTCCTATGTCGAATTCTATAGCACCAACCTTACCTTTTTATTCATCCTGTTGAAACCATATGTCAAAACAACCATCTAACCCTATTCGTGAACAACCCATATTTGAACCCTTTCTTTAAGAACAAAGTGAAGCACAAGAAAAACCTGATTCTTCCCTTGGAGATTTGAGATTTCGCAAAGACAAGTTGTTCACAAGAAAAAAGACGGTTGTTCCTAAACCTACATAAGTCCAAGAGTCCAACTTAGATTCTCCACTTGAGGTAACAATTTCTAATCCTACATTACAAAATAAAACTAAAGCTCTTTTGGATAATGATAAGCAAGACCTTCATATTGCCATTAGAAAAGTAACCAAAGAGTAGGCATGGCAATTGGGTCCCAGCCTGGCCCTACCCGAGAGTGTACAAAATGACCATTATACATTCTTAAACATTTCTTATCATTTAAAAATTTTTCACTGTCTCACAAAACCTTCCTTGTGAGCCTAAATACTATTACCATCCTACCATCTTATTTGAGGTTTTATCTAATGAAAAGTGAAAACAAGCTATGAATGTGGAGATAGAGACAACGGAAAAAAACAAAACTTGGGAATTAGTAAAGTTACTTGTAAGAAAGAAACCAGTGGGTTGTAAGTGGGTATATATGGTGAAATATAGGGCAGATAGATTAGTTGAAAGATACAAGGCGCAGCTAGTAGCAAATGGCTATACTCAAACTTATGTGATTGATTACTTGGAGATTTTTGCTCTTGTCGCAAAGTTAAATGCAGTTGTAGTATTTTTGTTATTAGCAACTCATAATTTTTTGGGAACTGGAATAGTTTGATGTCAATAATGCATTTCTACATGGAGATCTAGAAGAAGAATTTTATATAGAATTTCCGCCAAGTTATAGGAAAAATTTGGTTGCTCATACTGTGTTTAAGTTAAAGAAGACACTATATGGCCTTAAGCAATCACCTTGAGCATGGTTCGGAAGATTTGCTCGAGTTTTATTAGCTATCGAATATAGGCAAAGTCAACGAGATCATACATTGTTTATCAAACACTCTTCTTTGAAGGGAGTAACAACTCTTCTAGTACATGTTCATATAAAGTGACGGAGGATGATGATAAAGAGAAACAGTTTTTGAGTCAATGATTAGCTATGGAATTGGAGATTAAGGCATTTGGAAGGTTGAAGTATTTCCTCGGAATTGAAGTTGCACATTTTAGGCAAAGAATTTTTATCTTGCAACAAAAGTATGTTATAGATCTTCGCAAGGAAACAGGCAAGACAACATGCAAACCTGCAAGCACCCCTTTTGATCCGAATCTTAAGCTTGGCAAAGAAGAGGAGGATGTTGTAGTAGATAAAGAGATGTATCAGCACCTAGTAGGAAGAATAATTTATCTGACTCACACACGACCGGATATAGCATATGCAATAAGTATAATTAGTCAGTTTATGCATAGTCCGAAGGAAGTTCATCTGCAAGTAGCTTAAAGAGTACTTCAATAACTTAAAGGAACACTAGAGAAAGGTATTTTGTTAAAAAGAAATGGATGTTTGGTTCTTGAGGCATACACTGATGTTGATTATGTTGGATCTATTGTTGATAGAAGATCAACTTCAGGATATTGCACTTTTCTTGGTGGGAACCTAATGACTTGGAGAAGCAAAAAAAAGGTGTAATGACTCCATCAAGTGCAGAGGCTGAGTTTTGGATGATGGCTCAAGGTGTGTGCGAACTACTTTGGTTGAAGATTATTCTTGAAGATTTGAAGATTAAGTGGGACGGCCCTATGAGACTATATTGCGACAATAAATCTGCAATTAGCATTGAATGATTGCTTGTATTTGATTAACTTTTCTATTATATTAGAATATCCCATAAATCATGAGATTAGATAATATCCCATAAATTATGGGATTAGATATTGTACTAGAATTATTAGTTTTCACTTATACTAGAATTTTGTATATAAGTTATACCTGCTGCAAACGTTAGAGATATGCGAAAGATATAGTTCCTATTCAAAATTTAACACATGTATAGGCCATGCAATTATAAAACAAAAGCTGCTGATGATGCTTATCTTTTTTATCCGTAACTAATATTTCAGTCTTAGATACTAGAAGAGATGTAATATGGCGTATAATTCTGCCTTTCAGGTACATGCCTATGAGCGGATGAACAGAGTTTTTGACTATACTTTGGATCCATGTGGTCCTGTTTACATAACAGTTGGTGATGGTGGAAATATTGAGGAGGTTGATGTTAGCCATGCAGATGATCCTGGAAATTGCCCTTCTGCTGGAGACAACATGCCCGAGTTTGGAGGGGTATGTCATATAAATTTTACTTCAGGCCCAGCTCAAGGCAAGTTTTGTTGGGACAAGCAACCAGAGTGGAGTGCGTTCAGAGAAAGCAGTTTTGGGCATGGAATACTTGAGGTACAGTTTTATGATCATAACTCAAATCCCTTTTATATGTCTTTGATACGCTATCCATACATCTGATAACAAGAGCTTTCTGTTACTTCATGTAACTAATACTGAATTTCTCTCATGATATGCTTATTAATTGGTTTCATTTTTCCTATCATCATCTACAATTTGGTCCATATGCCCCACGGCTTATCTAATATGCATCAACATGCATGTATAACATTTCCTTGAAAACGGTAGCTATCATATGATGTAGACATTGTTTTTTATTGGTGAACGAGTATATATATGTCCACATTTTGGTAATTTACTGCCTAATGTGATTACGTGAGATTGCTAAGATTTATGTTAGTAAAACTAAAATGTTGAACTTTCCTCTATTCCATTAAGTTCCTTGTCAAGAGGGTAAATAAAGTAAAACGTGACTTGTTTTATGTCTGTGGGGAGCTTTTTTATACGACAAAAATCTTTCTTTGCTTCTATTCTATTTTCCTTGAGAAGCTAGTCAAGTGACACATTATCAAAGCACAGTAGTGATAAGACGTAATTCACTTGACCTCAAAAGGGGTAAGAAATCAACATGACTTTAGACTGCCCCCTGAAACGACCTCTGTCTTCATTAAGTGACTTTTGTTGTAGCTGTAATCTATAACTTATCGTACATGCCTCTTTTTATATTCCTCGAAACAGGTCATAAATTCTACATATGCATTATGGACTTGGCATAGAAATCAGGACATTTACAAGGAAGACAGCCGTGGTGATCAAATATACATTGTGCGACAGCCTGAATTTTGTTCGTCTCACAAGCTATAAAAGTAATTCTTTATGCTATTTTTTGAACTCAGTGAAACCCAATAAGATATGCTATTCTTATTGAACAATGCAACGCATAATTTTGTTCATTAGTATCTAGGGATGTTCGAACTAAAGTCGATGGAAGAGCATGTAGTAAGTGCCACCTTTGCTAGCATTAGCTGATGCGTGTTTATTGTCTATTATATACCAATTAGTTGCTGTTGAAAGAAAACTACCCTGATAAAATATTAAAGGATTTAAAAATAAGACTGGACTGACCGGTTCAACTTGAAAAAGTATGAACAGGTAGCTTTTTGGTCCATAGTTATAATCGCTATAATAAAGAGCCAGCCGGTTTATTACTTAATCGTCTTGTTCCTAAAAAGTAAGTAAAAAAGAAACCGTCACCCAATCATCTTCGTCACTCTTCGTCAAGTTTTGATTTTTTAGACTCCAGATATGACCAAACTTTAATCTCTTTTATTTGTTCTATCTTGAAAGCATTTTCAGTCTCTATCTCCGATCTAACTCAACCTCTTTGTATAACTCTTCAGTTTTGTATCTTTTGGTCAACCTGATCAACAACAAACAGAGAAGATGCAAGATTAGGGGTTTTTGGCTTTCACTTTCTAAACTTCCATCGACGTAACGAATAGGGTGTTTCGAATAGGGTGTTTCTATTTTCGTACTTTAATTTTCTTTCTTATTGTTTGACCTTTCTTCCTTGATTCTTTTATTCGTTTTACTAGGTTATGATTCATGATTTATGAATATGTTGTAATACATAACAAGACCTTAGTTACGTATCCCGAGTCAAAAGTGAAAGAGAAATAAATGAATAAATGAGGAAAATGCCTGATTTTAGTTTCATAACTTCAAAAGAGTTTTTCGAAGTCGAAACGAGGGCGAATCTACCGACATTTTCACGAAAACTACTTACCAAGATGCATTAAAGCCTTTTTGTAGCCTTCTGTATATGTGAATCTCAAAAGGAGTCATGATATCCTTACGTTCACGATTTGCTACAGCATCAATAGAAGACCTTAACCTTCTTTATATAATATATATATCGTCTTCTCATCAAAGGCTTAATATGAGTTCGGTCCACACTGACTGAATCTATTTTTCTCCTAAACTTTGGCCCATTAATTTAGATCATTTATAGGGTCACTTTATTATCTTTATCCGGATCAAATTTACGTAACTTAACTGATAAATTATTAAAAACATGTTAAAATGCAATTAATTTTTGTTCACTAAATGGGAAATTTTCTAACGTTCTCTCCCTTGGACAATAAATAATTGTGACAATGACTCAAGTTGAAAACCAATTTAAAATTTGGTTAAGTCTCACCATTGTATTGATCGATCAAGTTTAAAAACAAAAAATTTGATCCAAAGATAACAAAAATTTATCGTTCCATCCCACAAGGCTTTTGATATATAAAGATATTAGACACATATGTCATGTATGACACAGGTCTAATATAATTATGAATATCTAATACCTTATTAACATGAATAAGAAAATAGAGTGTGGCAAACTTAGATGATACCTATATGATTTGATGTTTATCATCTTTCTATTTGTAGATCTTGATTTCTCTAAACTTTATGCTAAATTACATATGCGAAACTACATTAGAGAAATCTTGTTTCTTCTCACTGAATGCTAAATAGCATTAAAGAAAACCTTTATGTTCTCTAATTGATTACTAATTGCATTAGATAACCTTTATGAGATTAAAAACCTTAGATCTCCTTATGTCATGTGAAAAATCTATGGATATCCTTTTAAATTGCACGTGTCCTAATAACATAGGCTCAAGGTCAATTTGTATATATGCTCAATGACCTTTAAAATGCTTAAGATCGACACAAATCTTAAGACTTTTACATATATTATAACTATGTATGATAACACGTAGTACTGAGGATAAACGATGATCATCTTTATTGATAAACCATCATACTTTCATAATACATCAAAACAAACTTTAAAGTAGAAAACTTAATGTTCCCTAACTACTGGTGTCTAAAGACTTCAATACGCCTATACTGGATATATGTTTTTCAAACATATGTGGGCGAAGTCTCTTAGTTCAAGGATTTGTTAACATTTTCTCAATCCTAAAATGCTCTACCTTAATGTCACCTTTTATGTATCATCTCTTTTATGGTTAATTATTTGACCTTTAAATGCTAAAAACCTGTGATATTCTTATTGTTGTTATTAAACAACACAACAATAAGATTATCACAGTACAACTGAATGGGTCTAGCCTCCTTATTAGCCACAAACAACTTGGAAATCAATTTTTTGACCAAACCATCTGTAAAGCAACCCCATAGCATGTTATAACTTTTGCATGCTTTATCGAGGAAGTCGCAAGTATCTACTTAACACTCTTCCATGGTATTTCACCATCTGCTAACATGAAAATGTTAACTGAAATAGATTTTCGGTCATCTAGAAAATAGCAAAATTGGAATCTGAAAATCCTATAAGGTCTAGATTGTTGACCTGATTGTATGTCAACATATAATCATTGGTAAGTATTTCAACACTCACTTGACTGTCTTCTAATTCCTAACTATCCAACAACAAATATAATGTTCCACCTAGTGCATACCTGAGCATACATTAAGCAATCAATCGCACTAGAATAAAGAACATTTTTCATAGCTTCTCTTTTCACTTCATTCTTTGGACATTGTGCCAAAGATAGTCTCTCACTCTGAGAGATTAGTGCTAAAATAGGTTTACTATAAACCATATTAAACCTAATGTATGCATTCTGTGAAAGTCCTAATAAGTGTTGAGATTTGTCCAGTACATTTGCATACTTAGGACAAAAGATGCTTCACTAACGTCCTTCATATTGAAATTCTTGGCCAAAAATTGTTTAACATCATGCAATATGGTCGAGCTAGTAAATGTGAGCAATATATCAACCACATGCGATAATAGGAAGATAACTTTGCTCCCCCTAACTTGTGATACAAGCATCTTTTAATTTTATTTTCCATAAAGCTGAAAGAGGTCAAAACCTCATCAAATATAAGGTTCCTGTCGGGACCCGACCCGGAGACCGGACCCCAACTGTTGGATCTGAGACCCAACTACATGGAACTTATACTTATCACACTTGCTTGGATACCATAGATGTCGGAACCCGTTCCCAGAGCCCAACTTTCGTAGTCCTGAAGCCTTGTGCTTATAATCTTGCCGGGTCCTTAACTGTAACTCTACATTCGTGGCGAGCGCACACTATTTAA
>JANZLF010000221.1:27504407-27515014 GCA_026546835.1 Erythroxylum foetidum
TTCGCTCTCGCTTCTTTTGCTTTGTGATTCGAGCTAGTGTTTGCTATTGCTTTGTTTCCGATTTGAAATTTCGATGCAAAATTTTCGTTTCCATTCGCTTTCGTGTCCTTCGTTCTTCGTTTTTCGGTTGGGATCCGGTTCCCGGATCGAGTCCTAACAAAAGTGACCAATCAATTCACCACTATGTGTCTCTTTAATAAGTAATTCACACATAGAGCAAGATGGAATACAAAGTTTATCTTTTTTAATCGAAATCCATCAAATCTATAGAAATTATCAATACCATGTTTTTCACAAGATTTTCAAATTTCTCTAAAGTCACAACCAGATTCATACATGCCTTTCAACATCTCAAAACCAAGTAATATAGGATCCATAGAGGTAAGAAGAGAGTATCTCCTAGAAAGAGCATCAGCCATAATGGTTTCTTTACCTTATTTATGTTTAATAGCATAAGGAAAAGTTTCAATAAATTCCAGTCACCTAGCATGTATTTCAAACTTTCATGATCATAATGAATGATAAATTCTTTTGGACACAAGTAATGTTGCTAAGTCTCTAAAAACCATTTGAAAGCATACAATTCTTTATTATAAGTGGAGTGTTTTAAAGCAACATCACTTAGTTTTTCACTAAAATAAGTAATGAGCTTACAATCCTATATTAAAACAATACCAATGCCTATTTCATAAGCATTACATTCAACCTCAAAAACTTTAGAAAAATCAGGAAGAGTAAGAAGAGGAGCATTAGTCAATTTTTCTTTCAAGGCATTAAAAGCAACCTCTTGTGAATCACGTCATTTAAAAATCACATTCTCTTTTGCCAATTCATTCAAAGGGGAAACAATAGTAGAGAAGTCCTTCACAAATCTCTCATAGAAGTTTGCCAAGCCATGGAAGCTTCGAACTTCATTCGCATTATTTGAATTTGGCCATTCTCTAATTACCTTCACTTTCGCTTAGTCAACTTAAGTCTTTTAGCACTTATAATAAAACCAAGAAACACAACAGTATCCATGCAAAAGGAACATTTTTCTAAATTGGAATAAATTTTATTCTCTTTTAAAAGTCTAAACACTTCATGCAAGTGTTTCACATGATCATCTAAACTCCTATAATACACTAGAATATCATCAAAATAGACAACCACTACTTTCCAATAAAAGGGAAAAACTCATGATTCATCAAACTCATGAAAGTACTAGGTGCATTAGTCAAGCTAAAAGGCATAACTAACCACTTATACAACTCAAACTTAGTTTTAAAAGTAGTTTTCTACTCATCACCCTTTCTCATGTGAATTTGATGGTACCCGCTTCTAAGATCAATTTTAGAAAATATACAAGCACCATGCAACTCATCAAGGATATCATCTAAGCAATAGATAGGGTAACAATATTTCACTATGATTTTATTAATGGCTCTGCAATCAACACACTATCCTCCATTTGCCATCTTTCTTAGGAACAAGCATAACGGGCACAGCACATGGGCTCAAGCTTTCTCTCATAAAGACCTTTTTCATAAGTTCTTTATCTTGTATTTGGAGCTCCTTAGTTTCTTCCATATTGGATCTATACATAGACCTATTCAGAATTAAAGCTCCAGGAAGGAAGTCTATATGGTGCAATGCCTCTCAAAGGGGGCAATCAATTGGGAATCTCCTCCGAAAATAAGTCACTAAAGTCCTTCAATAAAGACAAAACACTAGACAACAAAGATGCATCAAGCTCATTAATAGCTAAGAAAACATCTTTATATAAAATTATATAAGATTCTTCACATTTTAAAGCTCTCTTAATCTCACTTTTTACAGTAAATAAAGTCACTCTCTTTTTTCCTTTTTCCCACTTGTTTTATTTTCTCTCTATTTTTCTTTCTTTAGACCTCTCTTTCTTTCTTTTATTTTGCTCTAAATTTGCATTCTTTCTCAATCCTCACTTTATCCTCATAAGCTTGAATGGTCCTAAGGGGTTTCAACATAATATTTTTACCATGGAAAGGAAAAGAATAGTAATTTTTATATCCATCATGCCTAACTTTTCTATCAAATTGCCATGGCCAACCAAGCAAAACATATCCATCATACATAAATGCAACAACCATCACTTGTTTGGTGACTTCACCTCACCGCAATCATTAAGCCATTGCAATTTATATGGTCTACGATATTTCAAAGTAGGCAATTTAAGCTTGTCAACAAGTAAAGTGCTAGCAACATTGATACAACTTCCACCATTTATGATCATGATACAAACTTTACCACTATTGAGACATCTTGTATGAAAGATGTGCTCACGTTGCTCTTCTTCAAGATCTTCTTTTGGTTAGATATTAAAAGCAAGCCTAGCCACAAGGACTTTACCAAAGCGTCACAATCAATATCGGAAGTATCCGTCAATGAGGTAAATCATCACTGTCACTACTTTCGCTAGTAACATCACCATTCTTAAACAAAAGTATAGTTCTTTTGTTAGGGTATTGAGAAGCAATATGAACAAAACCTTGGCATTTAAAGCATTTAACTTTAGAAGGAGTAGAAGAAGAAGAGGGTTTAGGGTCATTTTTACCCTTAGGATTTGGAGAAGAGAATTTAGGCTTACTTTCTTCCTTTGGCTTGCTGTCTGCCTTAGATTTGAAGGAATTTTTGGTCTCCTTCAAGTTTTTCTTCCAGGAACTCAATCTAGCACCATTTTGGATCTTTAATTGCTTTTCCACCATGATGGCCTTATGCAACAACTCATCCATGTCAAGGAAATTTTGTAGCTCTACACTGGAAGCAATTTTAGGGTGCAAACCATCCATAAATATTCTCATGGTAGCTTCCGTGTCCTCCTCAACATTTTCCCTAATCATGATGATCTCCATCTCTTGGTGATACTCTTCAACACTCATGGATCCTTGCCTCAATCTTTGTAGTCGTTTGAATAAGTCTCGATAGTAATGACTTAGGACAAAGCACTTTCTCATGATGGCTTTCATTTCTTGCCATGTGTGGATTGGTCTTTCAAGATTATGCCTTTTAACTACCTACAATTGATCCCACCAAACACTAGCATAATCATAAAATTCAACAGTAATAAGTTTTATTTTTTTCTCTTCATTATATGTATGACACTAAAATACATGTTCTGTTTTCCACTCCTACTCTAAATACAATTCAGAATCATTTTTCCCTTAAAAAGAAGGGATTTTCAATTTTATTTTGTCAAGAGCTTGTCTACCTCTCCTAGTGTTAGGCCTTCATCCTCATATTGCACATCTTCATCTTCTTCATGAAACATCCTTCTAAGACCTTTGGAGTTTGATCTGGATTGGATGTCATCTAACCTAGCATTTAACCTCCGAAATTGATTGTGCACAACTTTATAAAGACTTTGAGATCTTGTTCATGTGATTCATCTTCTTAAGACATGTTTATGAACTGCAAAATGTTAGTGAATAAAAAAAAAGGACCTCACCACTCAACCTCACGTGTATACACTCAACAGATGCCAAACAACTTATGTATCACAAAAAAATTGGCTTTTTCTATAATGCAAACACTCTTCTCTTTTACCACTCAACTTGCTTTGTATAGTATCCTTATTCAAAACGAGACGCAATCAAATACTAGAATCCCAAAATAAAATTCTCAAAGAATCAAAAGGGAAAATAAGGTGGGAAAAATAAAGAAGAAGAAGGAGACGAATATATAAAGGGAAGGAGACTTGAAGGGATAAGACGACTCAGTAACTCTGAAAACAAGAAAAAAAGGAAGTTAGCATTAAGAGTATTACGAAAGAAAATGATGTAAAAGTGGAGAAACTTGGAAATTAAGTAAAGGAAAAATATTATAAGGAATCTGACTACCTCAAGGAAAGTCATAAACTTGAAGCTAAAGAAAGATGAATGAGGCAAGAAATAAAATAGGAAACTAAAGGCAAAACAAGAAAGTAATTGAAATAAGAAAGTGAAGCAAATAGGAAAGTAAGCAAGTTTCAAGCAACAAAAAATAGGAAAGTACTTGCAATTCAAGTTTAAGCAATAGGAAAGATGTTATCATTACTTGATTTCAATAAGGAAAGTAGCAAATTTGGACTCCACTTCTCTTGAAATTGTAGCACTCACTCTAATCGCTTTTTTTTTTATTTTTGTCTTTTTTTTAACTTATTCTTCTTCTCTTTTTTCCATATAATTTGATGTTCATGAAAATAAATATGGAAACAAAAAAATGCAAGTTTTCAAAAGTTGGATGCTCTCACATTTCAACTTAGTGTAACTTGCTTTATAAAACTTAGATTGGAATGATTCCAAAACGAGGACAAAGAAGAAATTATGAATTTCAAGAAACACCTATTAATCAGCTAAAAACTCAAGAAAAAAGTAAACAAAACAATGGATGAAAAATGGATAGAGAAGAAGAACGAAAATAAACAACATAAAAGGATAGCAATTTAAAATCTAGCAACCAAAGCTCTGATACTAAATGATGCAATACCCAATAGGAACTTGTCCTAGAGAACCTTTAACAAGATAGAGCTATGCTCGGGAACAGCTAGAATTAAACGCATACACGGAAGCACAAGAAAAAAAATTGAAAAGATAGAAATAGAACACAAAGAGAGAAGAGGGTTAGAAGAATATTGATCAATAGAAAGAACCTTAAGAGAATTTCTCTTAGAACCCTAGCCTTAGGACACGACAAAGGAAGACCATGCTTTTAATAAGTTAAGTATTCTCATAGAATACAAAGAAAGTAAAAATGCTCTGAATAATACTCAATATTAATTCTGAATGAATCCCCATAGAGGGTGCCTATTTGTAGGAAAAACTTTCTAAATTAATGTCCTAAGACATAAACTAAATAAAAGGAAACAAATCAACCTCTAAAATAAAAGGAAACAAAATAAACTTAGAAAGGTTTTGACTAGATGACCTTATTTCAAGGGAAACAAAAAGGAAACTAATTAAAACATTATATGAACATATTGGACCTTATAGATCACATCCTTCTCCTTTTTTTAAGTGGCTCATAGTTGTCACATGATATTTTACATGATTTCTTCCAATTGGACCCAATGTGGGCCTTTAGACACTTAATGTCAGGCTTCAAGGAGTAAGACAATGCCTATTGGCCCTTTATCAGATGTAATCTAACTCAATAACATCGACTCTATCTCTTGAAGATTTTGGATCAAAAAATTAAATACTTTCTTCATTTTTTTGGTCCTAGCTCGTGTCATAGGCCTCCAACATCTTATAATAGATCTTTAGGAAGCCTTTGATATGGGAATTCGTTCAGCACCTTTCCTTGCACATTCAGACTTCAAATCTGATCCAATTTCAACTCCTAAGTCTCTTTTTTCTAGCTCATGTCCATACAAGTCATGTCCCAATCTTCATTGAGGCAGATCACACCATGTATGCTTCTTTTCTTATCTTTAACCCCCGTGCTAAGCATGAAAGCTTAGTAGGCAAAACACCTAGTTTGGATGACCACTTACAACAGTCATCCACCATGCACACACATTCAGAAATATCACAACTCATATACCATAAATTCACATTCATGAATCAAACATTGATATTCAATACTCATGCAAACAATGATGACATACCTAAGCAAAGTACATAATGCAAATATGCTTCAACATATTATCCATATACCAAAAATGCACATTTATAAGTCAAATATTGATCTTCAATGCTTATTGATACAAATTATCAATATAGTTCCACATTATTACAATTCATCATTACAATCAATACAACTGTTCATTAATACCAATTATTCATGTTGTATTTCTTATTTATGACTGTTAAGATTCCTTTCTGTGTTAAGCCTGCATATTCTTTATGGGTTTGGATAACTAGTGTTGTGGATATTCGAAGATATCAAAATGTGGATAACTGAAAGTATCAAACTGTGGATACCTGAAGGTATCAAACTATGAATACCTCAAAGTATCAAACTGTGGACACCGGTAGTGTAAAACTGTAGTAGTTACACTATAACCCTATAAGCATGCCTATTTATCCATCACCAAGATAATGAAGCAGGCATTATAACATTTTCTTTTAATCATTTATCAATTTCATGATTAATATATTGACAAGTCATATAATATACATTTCAGGTCATAAAATCAATATTTGTGTTCATGCATGCAAATCATAATTCACCACCATTTGAAGGGTATCAAAATCACACTTGTATAATCATACTATACACATATGAATAATGAATATGCATACAAACCATTTATGTACTTGTAAATTTTCTTTAGTATGCATTATGCTCAATATTAAATTCTAATGTTTAGTCACCCAAATCACATATAGCAAGTCCTATTTAATTTATTTCTAGGTATCTAAAAGTTCCATACACATTCATAAAGGTTCAAATAAGATGCAGTAAACATCAAAAACAAAAACAATGTCATGGTCGTGACAGACACTCTCTCTATTCATACCACTACTTGTTCCTTAATATGTATATAGAAAACGTCATAACTAGGTTTCAATGTATTCTAGACATTTTTTCCTCTATGTCTTTAGTTTTTATGAAACTAACATTTAAACCATTTGGACTTCTAAATCTTGAGATATAGACAAAATATCACAACTTGCACCAAAATAGAGGTAGCATCAAGTCACCATTTTCAATCTCAATTTCCAAGGTCATAAAGCTAGAATTATGTTTGACCCCGATTTCGGAGCCCAACATTCAAAGTCATAAAGCGTGAGCATATTATCCTATAGGGTTATTTCAAGGAACCCTTATTAGTCACCATCCCACAAGAGTGGCACCCGAACAGGTCAAACATCCAAACAAACTCATTTCTCCTATTTTAGAAAAGGTTTTAGGAAAAACTCAAGCTGGGATTACAATTTAACTTCTTTAGAAAATTTGTTTCCCATTGTCTTAAGTTTCTAAGGATACTAAAATCATTTAATTTTGCTTAGAATTCTATGAGTTTGGGCCCAAAACCTTTTTAAACTGTTATTAAACTGGGACAGTACACTATACCCAACTTCCATCTAGAAATTGTAAGTCTTAGGGACTGAGTTAAAATTCTATTCCTTCATATCATTTGTAGCTCTATGTCTCTAGTTTATTTAGAAACAAGAATCATCTCATTTAGAGGTAGGATGAAACAGTTATGGTTGAAGGAAATCAAACAACGTTTTGCCCTCAATCATATTGAACCTGCTTTGAAACAATTAGCATAACTTTTTTCTACAAATATCATATTAAGGTGTTCTTTAGAAGATTCGAAAGAAGACTTCAAGATTTACAAATTAATGAGGACCTTGAAGATAGATTCTATCATCTAGAGGGATAGAAGTGGACCAAACAATAGGGTCAGACAAAACTAGATGAAGGGTTAGATGTATTGGAAAAATTGCCATAATTTTCCCTAGAGATGTCAAATTAAGATATTCTTTAGATTTTTTGAAAGAGGACTTCAAGATATACAACTTTCATGAAGACCTTAAAGACAAATTCGATCATCTACAGGGTCAAAAATGGGACCAAACGATAGGATTAGATAAAACTAGATAAAGGGTCAAATGAATTGGGAAAATTGCCATAACTTTCCCTAGCGATGTCAGATTAAGGTTAGATGGTTCGAAAGATGACTTCAATATCTACAACTTTTATGAGACCTTGAAGACAAATTCTATCATCGAGAGGGTCAAAATTGGACCAGACGATACAAAATGAACAGTACAGAGAAGTTGTTTTACAATTGGCATAACTTTCTCTAGAGACATCGGATTGGGTGTTCTTTAGATAGTTTTGAAGAGGATTTTAAGATCTACAACTTTCATGAAGATCTTAAAGACAAATTCTTTCATCTAGAGGGTCAAAATTGGACTAGACGATACAAAATAAGCAGTACACAAAAATTGTTTTACAATTAACATAACTTTCTCTAAAGACTTTAGATTGAGGTGTTCTTTAGATGGTTTTGAAGAGAACTTCAAGATATACAACTTTTATGAAGAGCTTGAAGACAAATTCTATCATCTAGAGGGTCAAAAATGGGACCAGATGATAGGATAAGATGAACAATGCATCAGACAATATGACGTCATCACTAGATGATATAACGTCATCAGACAATACATTATTACCAGACGATATGATGTCATCACCAGACGATATGACATCATCAAATGATACATTACCACTAGACAATATGACATCATCATACAAACTATACTCCTGAGTATCACCACTTATAAGGATCATAACTTTCGACTCCAATGTCCAAAAATTTCATACTATATATTGTTGAAAAGCTAGAAAGATAATCTAAAATTTTTAGAGACAACTTTTCCTAATTCAACCTAGAGTAATCCAGTTTTTCCCCTAAATTCAGAACAGAAATTTTGCCCCTATGGAAGACTTGAAAATGAAACTCAACAATTTGGAAATATCATCTGTAAAACACAATCATCCATCATTTTCATCAAAAGATAAGTGTTTTATAAGGCTTTAATGGGCATTTCAAGCCATAATATAGCAATATTTCAAAATCCCAAAATATAGAAGAATACATGAGCAAAAATTTGCTCAAAATGCAACTAAACCCTTGGTTTACAAAACTAGCTTAAAATAGAAAAGTATGCAATGTCGGAGTGATGCCTTGACCTTTGGTTACTCGTTCTCATCCTCTTCACCTGAAGATGGGGCAGAAATGGAGGGGGTGAGCTTAAAGCTCATTCGTAACAATTTTATAATTGGTAGTACGCAAAAACTATTTTAAAACTCATATTGAATCAAGATACATATATTTTTCAAATCTCAATTTATCAACAATTCATAAGCAACTTAATTCATGCATCATCAGACTTGCCAACACATTTGAACACATAAGCACATCAGAATGGTTTGGGTGGATCCAAAATAAAACATACTACACAATTCTCATAAGGGTCTTGTGTAGTTGTGAACTTAAGGGAGTTCATAAAAGCGTTCCATGTCACTAGCGGGCAGGTGGGAGAAGCTTTTGGTCAAAGTGCACTTGACATACTTAGGGGACCACCACAAACCCACATAATCATGCATTTCACATCTTCAAAACTTGTTGCCCAAAATGAAACATTTTTGAAACATGATTTCATATACTTGATATCCTTTCAAAATTATTTCCATTTTTGTTTCATAGTTCATCCACAAAATTCATATACACACATATAGCACTTTCTCAAAGCATTTAAAGAACAATAAATTCACATTTTAAAAGTAATTGAAAATATTTATTTCCTTTTTCAAAAAAAAACATTAATGGCTTATTATTCAATTATAAAAATGTAACCCACCTTGAATTCCTTGATTATAATTTGTTTGAATGTGCCTCCCCTCTCGCTCCTCTTGTCTTTCTTGATTCCCTTTTTATAGGCAAAAATCTCAAGTTCAAAAGGGGTTGCAAAATTGGAGATTCACATAGTACATTTATTAAAATTGATCCTGGAGTACCTAAACCCGTGTATTTCCTAAGTTTCATGAACCAAAACCCTTTCGAAAATCCAAAGCATTAAAATGCTCTTACCTTAAATCTTCACCAAAAGAAGAGATGTTTAATTTAAAAGAAAGCTCTTATCTTCCTTTACCTTTTTCCCTTCTTACACAAGCTCATAATCTCTCTAAAAGGTTTAGAAAAGAAGAAACCCTAGCTCAACTCTCTTCGTTCCTCTCAACCACCGAAATCTTTCTTCTTTCTTTCTTTGATTTGATATTCCCCTTCCTTCTCTCCCATTTTCGTTTTGTCCCCCTCTTTAGGAAGAAGACAACGCTTCTTTCTTCCCATTTTACCCTTAATGATTGAGAAAAGCCCACCTTGCCCTTCTTTTAATGCCTTATGGTTTTTAAACTTAAGTAAGCTACCCAAAATATCCTTTTATGCATTATTACTACTTTTAATTTAACTAACCCATGCAATAAATCTACTATCATAGACCTAAAGAGAAGCTAACTCCTTTAAAAAAAATTTGGGCCAACATTTTCTTCACCCCCCCCCCCCAAAAAAGAATTTCGTCCTCTAAATTATACCTGAGTCATTGAAGAGTTGTGGATACTTCTCCCTCATGGCCTCTAAGGGCTCCCACGTGGCCTCTTCAATGGAATGGTTTCTCCACTGAACTTTAACTAGTTGAATCATCTTGTTCCTGAGGGCCTTTTCCTTGGTGTGCAAAATTTCCACTGACAACTCCTCATAACTCAGATCATCTCTTAACAGAACCTTGGTGGCCTGAATGATGTGAGAGGGATCTAATCTATATCTCTTCAATATGGAAACATGAAAAATATCATAAATTTGTGATAATTTCGATGGCAGTGCCAATCTATAGGCTAGTGGTCCAATCATCTCAAGAATCTCGTAAGGATTCACATATCTTGGACTTAACTTGTCCTTTTTGTCAAATATCATAATTCCTTTCCAAGGAGATGTCTTAAGGAAGACTTTTTCACCGAATTCATACTTCATTTCCTTTTGGTGTGCATCTGTTGGAGTTATGTAAATATAGTGCCCTAGAAAGCAAGCGTATTTACATGTAACTTTATCTTCTTCAGTTACAGTTTTGTAATGAAAATATTTATTATTAATAAAA
>JANZLF010000221.1:27531149-27551464 GCA_026546835.1 Erythroxylum foetidum
GGGTTTTGGAAGGTAGGTGTGCAACAGAGTGGAAGAAATGAATGCCATTAAGGGGAAGAAATGAATTGAAGCGGGAAGCAAAATCAAAGGAAGATCGGCTTGGCTAAAGATGAGAAGCCGCGCAGATGTTGATTTAAATAAAACAAAACGTTGACGTTTTATTGTGGGATAGAATAAGGCCAGAATTAACGGGACAGAAGATCTGATGCCCAAACCCAAAGCCACAAGCAATCATTGCTTGATTCCCTTACAGCTCTCAAGTCCGACTTACTTTCTTTAGTAAAGCGAGCCTTGTTAATAAGTAGACTCAGTGGTTGACTATTGGTGTTCAGGAAGTCTTTCTGTGATTGAGAAATATGCAGTACAAGAACTTGGGTAGATCGGGGCTGAAGGTGAGCCAGCTCTCATTCGGAGCGTGGGTCACTTTTGGCAACCAGCTAGACGTCAAAGAGGCCAAATCTATCTTACAGTGCTGCAGAGACAACGGTGTCAACTTTTTCGACAACGCTGAGGTCTATGCCAATGGTCGAGCGGAGGAGATCATGGGTCAAGCCATTCGTGAGCTCGGCTGGAGGCGTTCCGATATCGTTGTGTCCACTAAGATCTTCTGGGGCGGTTCTGGTCCTAATGACAAGGGACTGTCCAGGAAACATATTGTGGAGGGTACTAAGGCTTCTCTCAAGAGGCTTGACATGGATTATGTTGATGTAATTTACTGCCACCGGTGAGTATTGGGTGTTTAAGCTAGATTTAGTTTGATAGTTCATGAAGAAATCTTGACATTATTGGTTCCTTGGGACCTTTCAATTTTTTATTGAATATTGTCTTCTTTCTCAAGCTAGTTATTGATTTTCGATGATTTGAGGTCTTTAATTGTCTTTTATATGGGCATTTGTATATTTAGGATTTTTTTTTGAGTCTTATTACACAGTATGTAGTCTCTGACTTAATTCTACAGGCCAGACTCATCAACACCAATTGAAGAGACTGTGAGAGCTATGAATTATGTTATTGACAAGGGATGGGCTTTCTACTGGGGCACAAGTGAGTGGTCAGCACAACAAATTACTGAAGCTTGGGGATATGCGGAAAAGTTAGATTTGGTTGGTCCTGTTGTGGAGCAGCCTGAGTATAACTTATTGTCTAGACACAAGGTAAGTAACTTTGACTGCCCATGCACTGGCTTCTCTTTTTCATGAAATTATTAGTTGTGTGGTTCATGTACCTTAGCAACAATTTATATCTTCGATGGAAAAGAACTTGTTTTGGTAACTTTTTGTTGAGGGACGAAGTTATGTTTAGCCCTATTCAAGAGGATCAAATTTGCTTTACACTCCTCTTTTACCCATTTTATTAAGTGTATGTGTAAAAACTATCCTTTTGAGAAAACTCTTTTTGTTATCGAGTCAGCAAACCTGACATAAGATGTTTTTGAGACTTGGTGCTATACAATTTCAAGTTTAGTTGCATTTAAGTTGTGAAATAATACGGTGGGAAAAGAGGGTATAAATAGGTAGTAAAGAAATATGAAATAAATAAAGTTTGGTTCATTTTCTAGGTTATGGAACCAAAAGATTAAGATAATGAATGCGAAATGTATCTGGGGATTAGGACAGTAATGGTTGATATTGAAGCAGTATAGCATGCTGAGCTAAATATTGCACATTTTCCTGTTTTGCAATGTAGAAGCCATTTCCAAAGCTCCTAGTGAAAAATTTCAATTAAAGAGGTTATGGAAGTGAGAACACCTTAATCCTTGTGCAGATGAAAGATTTCCTAAGCTCCTTTTTCTTGAAATCCTTGATTTGTTGTTTCTTCAATTCACTTGTTCTTTTTCATCAATTTCAGTCACAATAATATAATCGACAAACACTAGAAGTGTAGTCACTCCCCATGCAACCATGTGCTTGACGAAGAGAGTGTGATCTCTTTGACTTTATTGATATCTTGATCCTTTCATAGCTCTAACAAATCCTCCAAACCATGCTCTGGGAGATTGTTTCAATCTATATAGAGCCTTTTTCAATCTACAAACTTCATTGACTGTGTTTTCTTCAAAGCTTGGTGGGACATTCTTGTAGATTTCTTCATCTAGATCTCCTTGAAGGAAGACAATCTTCACATTGTATTGCAGAAGTTGCCAGTCAAAGTGAGCTGCCAAGGATAACAAAATCCTCATAGTATTCATTTTTTCCATTATAGCAAATGTCTCCTAGTAATGGACCATATAAGTTTGAGTTTGCCCTTAAGCAACTAATCATTCTTTATATCTCTCTAGTGATCCATTAATTTTATATTTCAGTGTGAAGATCCATTTACAATCAATTATATTCTTCGCCTTTCGCTTATCAACAATCTCCCATGTCTTATTCTTCTGCAACGCATCCATTTCCTCTCTTATAACATTCCTCCATTCCCTTTTTGGCAATGGCTCAAAAACAGTATTGGAATAGAAATGGTATTTAGACACCCAGTGAACTTTTTGTAGGCTGGTGATAGATGTTTAAGTGATACATAGTGGGATAATAGGAATAGTGGTCTCTTGGTATACTCTCTAATGCCTTCCCTATTAACAATAGGAAGGTGTGAGTCATCTGGGGGTGTTTCAACTGATTGTGTGTGTAAAGGAGGACCAAATCTTACCGCAGTAATGTAAAAGAGCTTATAGTTTATAAAAGAAATAAAAGCGGGAAAATAAATCAACCATAAGCTTTAAGTTGGTGGGATGAAGAGTGGGAGTTGAGGTGACAACAAAGACAACAAGGTTGAACTTTAGTTTATGCTAGGTTTTCTTGTTAGATAAGTAGTAGTAGTAAATTAGACATATTATCCTAGTTGTATTTATTGTTTAAGATTTAAACTTATTTAAGGTCTGATTTGATTTTCTTTTTTGGATATTTGAGTTCTTTACTTCTAGAATAAGAGTTCTAAGAACTTTTCTATATATATGTTTGTACTCAATCCTAATAAGGTCCTGGTTTTTTTTTCTATAAACTAATTTTCGGTTGGAAGGTGTGATACTTTTTTCTAAGCATTATTTTTAGACCCTAGGAATGATTCTTAGTTCCCTAGCCTCCATTACTTGTCTAATTTACTAAAATTCCAGCAATTCTAGGCTAAATTTTCAGCAACCAATATTCTAAAATTCTAGCCATATCAAACCCCAAAATTTTCTAACTTGAAATCTGAACAACCTAAGTTGAAATTCTTTTTCTTTTTGATGTGAGGCAACTTGTGAATATCCAACTTCTTCCCCTTACAAGTGAATTCATCCAAATCAAGCTATTTTCCCCCGCAACTAATAGCTAATATGAATCTATTTGTGTCACCTATAGATCACCATTCATCTGACTGAAAATATGAATTTGTATTCATTGGTCTTCCCTAAACTAGTTCTAATATCATAACATGAAATAGACAAGAAAAATAATCTGTCTTTTTGCAATTGATTTTGAGTTACATGATTTTATACATCTTAATATAGGAGAAAAATAGGAAACAATATTCTAGGATACAAATCAATCTCCTCGAATAAGGAAAAATCTCTTTGGATCCTGTAATCTTTGGGATTAGAAGAAATTTACTTTCTTAAAATCTATATACAGCTAATATACAACCTCGACAACAAGAACCATTGCCTTAGAATTTTTTTGGCATCAACATCACATTAGTGCATTGAACATATGTTCTGATTTTTTGACACCAACATCACATTAGTAAACTGTGTATATGTTGGCCTGAGATAAAAGCTTATATTTTTATCATTTTGAGCTAGTTTCCAAGTAAGCATGCCTTTGCCACTTGAAAATTAAAAGGTTCTTCCAAAGTTGAGCTTGGCATTTTTTAGTTCACTAGCTGGAGTTTTGGTTTTGAGGCGTTATCGTATCCTAGCATTTCACTTTCACAATAATGGTACAATGTTCATTTGCATTGATGGATTGAGTTTTTAGGTGTTAGAAACCCATTGAGCTAGAAAAAGAAAAAGCTATTGGATTAGCCCAAGAGCTGATCATTTACTATTTTAACACACCTTTCACACTAAGTGTGAATAAGCTATACAAATCACAAGTTCACTGAAATGAGTGTGGGACAACTAGAAGTTGAGACTCTTAATCATGTAAAGCTTTGATACCATTTTATGAAATCATTTAACTCAAAATATCAAGCTTTTGAGTGAATTCTAAGAATGTATCATTTACTGTTTTTGGGAATAATAATTTTTATCCATTTTTGGGCCTGATCTATCAACTTAATCTTTTGGGTTGTATGATTCAAAATGCGCCACCCTTTTTTTCAGTGCATTTCTGATTTTGTTGTGCTTGTCCACACTTCTTATTTGGGCATGTTATTTATTCATTTTTGGACTCGCCCAATAGCTTAAACTTTTGAGTTGAATAGTTTCTTTTCAATTTTAATAGTTTGGAATAGTTAGTTTATTTTTGTTTTGATTCTCAACTTGGGTAAACATTTAGTTGTTTATTATATTCCTTTGCTTGATAAGGGACATAGAATGGTATGCATTCTAATCTCTTATTTTACTAACTTGTGGCAAAATTAATTGCATAACTACTTTGCTGCAGACCTGAAACTTTGAACATTCTGTATGATCTTGTAAACTATTTTTGTGCCTGCAGGTTGAGTCTGAGTTCCTTCCCTTGTACACCAACTATGGCCTGGGCCTCACCACATGGAGTCCACTAGCTTCTGGGGTGCTCACTGGAAAGTACAATAAGGGCACTATACCACAAGATAGTCGGTTTGCTTTGGAAAATTATAAAGTAAGAGTTGTTTAGTTTTATAAACTTGATTCACGGAGATTCCTTCTATTTATTCTATTGTCACCAGTTTTTCCAATTGACATTCTAGTTATGGCAGTTTCTTATGCACATTTATTTGTGGAGTTTGTTGTGATTTTTCCTTGCTTGTCAAAACTCATTTCATCTAAGCCTTAGCATGTACTTGTTTGGGTAATGAGCTACATTGATCTTCTTTTCTCAACTTTTGACCCAAAAATTCAGAAATATCTTCTAGGTCCTTGGTCCATATTGTTTTAGACCTCTTTCCCTTTCCTAGTGGATTTGCTCATTGCGATCATCTATAATCCATCCAACGTAAATTCTATCTTGGATATTATTTTCAGAAGTAGCTAGTGACACCTCTTTGATGCACTCATATTTTTACATTCTCTCTTAATTTTTCTACATACAGAAAATCAATTAGCATTTTCTTTTTGAAACATGCATCTCCTCAATATGCAAATATTTTTACCTTTCTCTCTTAGTTTGACTTATATTCCATGAAAATATTCATTTCAAATTCAAAAGGGTTTTAGTATCTCCTTGTTAATGTTATGTTGGTAATACTTTGTTTTCTCTAACTCTTATTCTCCTCACGCAAATGTTCTTGGCATATTTCTATTCAAATGAATCACAATAGTTCATATATAATTAATATATGACCCAAGGGCCCTACTCTTTACAAACCTAATGCAGATATATGTTATCCTCAACTTCAATGGAATGACATTGCGTATTTGTTACCATTTTGTATCATAATCTATTATTACAGTATTCATTGAACATAATGAAGGAATATAAAGGTGCTTTTTTATTCAAAGCAACATGCTACTTAGAGGTCATTAACGTTTGATTTTTAGAGTTCTGCAAACCTTGTTGAACATCGTGTAGCCAAGTTCAATAGAACTTTTGAGAACGAGTTATTTTTTCTATTAGATTTTGGCAAGTCATAGCAACAATTTTTCCCTAACATGCAGCATTAAGCATTTAGTAATTACGTTTTCTCCTTAACATTCTTTACTTACATGACTCTTAGGATATGTGTTTAGAGTTGAATTGATTTCTCATCATTAAAATTCACATTGGTAATCAGCTATTCAGCTCCAACCCTTTACAAGTTCCAATTTTGTAGTTATATTGTTTTTGGATGCAGTGGTTTGGTTTTGAAACATAGAACTATCTAGTTCCCCCACCGCACAACACAATTGGTTATGAATTATTGCTACTTGGTCAGATGGTTGGTTTGCAAATTTTTGGCCTGATGTGGACAAGTTTATTCCCTCCTTAACTAGATGGCCTTTTTTATCTGGAAAATGATTTTAATTAAACATCATCAACAGTTAAGACTAAATAGATATAGCATTCAGCCACAAATATGGTATCTGTTAGTTTTGAACAACTATTGCCCTACAAAAGATAGATAGGTTTAATTATCACATTGAAAATCATCAGGATTTGAAATTCACTTCCTTTAATTACTATCAACTACATATTCTTGTTATTGAGCCCTTTTACATCATTTTAAACCCTGTTAATTTCTAGAATCTTGCTAGCCGTTCCCTGGTTGATGATGTGCTGAAAAAGGTCAATGGACTGAAGCCAATTGCTGATGAGCTAGGTGTACCTTTGGCTCAGCTTGCAATTGCTTGGTGTGCTGCTAATCCAAATGTATCATCAGTTATTACTGGTGCTACAAAGGAGTCTCAGGTTAGTAAAACCATCGTCAGATATCTTTCTATGACCATTCTTATTGAAACCTATCGATTCAGGTGTGACTTTAATCCATTAAAACATTTTGTGTGTATTGTACATACCCTTTAGCAGGCTACATTATGCTCCTTGGCTTGGTTTTTTTCAGCCATATCTTCAAATTAATTTATTATTGTTGTTGGGTATTACAAATTTACTGCACTTTTTATCAAAATGAAAAGTAGTTTTAAATTGTCTTATCATTTTTTTTGGTTATTTCTTTCAAATTTTTGCATATGGTGACATTACAATCTAATGCAACAATTACAATTTTTGAAGATTGTTGATGATTTAATGTTGAAGATGTTGTAGATTTATTGTTCTTATAGTTGTTATGATTGTAAAGTTGAGAAAAAAATCATGAATAGCTTGAATACTATATCTTATATATAATCAATAGTTACAAGTATAACCCTAATATACGTGGAATTACTGCTACTATTATTATTATATCCCATTTTGTATTGGGATATTATGTGTATTCTATTATAATAGTTTAAATGTTCTATTTATGAGTATTAATAACTCATATTAGCCTACTATTATAGCATAGGTTAATTAAACTTAATAATATCATATCCTAGTATTTTTGCAATCCTTGTATTCATGGATGTGGACCTTTCAACTATACCCTAGTCTTTGTAGTCCTTATCTTTCTTATCTTTTTTGTTTAATATTTTACTTTCATGAAACATCAAAATCAAAACCTTACCTTGTTTTTGACTCACTGATACTGATAACGAGCACTATGGAGGGAATAAAGCCTCACTGGTTTATTCTAGAAGGAGGAAAGAGAATTAGTGGACGGAAAGGAGGAAAGAGAAATTGTAACGGAAAGGAGAGAGAATTAGTAATACAGAAACGTTTACAGCTACAATAGAAGGCTAGTTCTATAAATAAGACAGAAGGGAATTGGGTGGGATCATGTTTTGCTTAATTTTTCTTTGGGAAGGAATTCTAGGCTTATGCTTGGGCAGAGTCTCAAAACTCTGTAATTTCTTACTACACTATTACAATCTTATTCTCTTCACCTTTTCGGAGCTCCTAACTCATCAGATACTAAAACCTGTTCAACCCTAACCTGGCTTTTGACTCATTGATACTAAAATCTATTGTCTATGCCAAAATCCTAAGTTTTTGATAATCTGTTACGGTTAGGCAACAACATCAAGTCCATATTCTTGAACTTGATTTAGTGAAGGTGGTGCCTTTTGTCAAAAGTGTAGAGTAGGAAGTTCAAATGAATTTGCAATTGGTGTCTAGAAGATTGTTTTCTATTCTGATAAAGGTCTGTTAGTTTGTTACTAGATTTTGTTTGAAGATTATGTCTTTTATTCTTTATAAGGGAATGCAGGAAAGTTATAAGAAAGATTTTATTCACTCAAATTAGTCTAACGAGCTTTATTCCTTTCTACTTAACAAGGTTGATACAAAGGAAGTGTTCTAGGCTGAGTTTGCTAGCAAGGCTATTAGGGGACTTCCAGCTACAGGTTATTTTAACTAGATCTAGAAATAGGGACCATAACAATTTGGTAACAGTGCAGTTGGTGATGGGGTACTGTTGAACCACGTAGATATTGAGGATTTTGTGGCCATGTACTAGGAGGATTGAATAAGGGATCAAGTTGAAAGGGAAAGAGAGAAGAATGAGATGATGACTAAACTAGACGAAATCACTAAAGAAAATCATAGAGATGCTGATGTTCAAGAGGAAGTAGAGAGCAGATGGACAGAGAATAGCAAAGGCGGGAATTTTGTATCTTAGCACACAGAAGTTGGATTTCTCTTGATATGATGTATGAGCCCCTTGATGGCTAAGTTGATGTGAGCACTTCGTCTGCCATCAACAAACTCCTGATGAGGAAAAGTTGGGATTCAGTTCTTTCGATATGGGACAGGATGCTCAGTTCTCATTCATCTAGTTGGAGAGGGATAGGCTGCAATTGACATGGGAAGAATTCAAAACTACCATTAAAATTTGCATTTTGGGTTGACAATTTGTAGCAATAATCTGGGAGAATCATCAAAACTATCTCAAACATGGAATGTAGAGTACTGTAGGCATTTTGAGGAGTTAGTTGCCAGTGTTAGCTCCCTTCACTGTGAGCAGGAGGTGGAGATCTTCATAAGTGGGTTGAAGGAGGTGGAGCTGAAACAACCAACAGACTTGACCAACACTATGAGCAGGATTAGGTATCGGGAGGACCTGCAGAATTGTACTATAACCAATAATACTGCAAAAGCTCCTTATATTAGGCTTTTGAGCGAGGTAGGGCAGCAGAGAAAGGACAAAGGACTATGCTATAATTGTGAAGAACCATATAAAGCTAAACATTAGTGCAGATGTCTTTTATTGTTATGTAAAAATAAAGGCTCCAACCTTGCAATATACAAATTGTTTATCTATAGATACTAGCATTTCCAATGGAACAAACTCAAGTCACCAGTATTAAGATATACTAGTTAGTGATAATAACTAGACTCACATCGAAAGAGAGCATTCCTATTGTTTGTTTAAACATGTATGAAGGCATTAGTAAGACCTTAAATGGAAACTCCAGTATTTGATACCAATTCTCAATTGATTACAACAAGAATTATTTTTGGTTCTCTCGATCATAATTTTGTTTAGATGGCATAGGTTTTCATGAAAGTTATGCCAAAGGAAGATAATGATGGCATAGGTTTTCTTGAAAGTGATGCCAAAGGAAGATAATAAATTTGATATTAATCTTCTATATGTACTTGAATGAAGTCATGGCTTTAATTGTGAGTTCATAGTTGAATATCGGTTCCTATAATGCAGATTCAAGAAAACATGAAAGCTATTGATGTTATCCCGCTACTGACTACTGCTGTGATGGAGAAGATCGAGGCTGCTATTCAAAGCAAGCCAAAACGTCCAGATTCATATAGGTAACTGGACACGTAGTATTTGTTCTTTATGCATCAGATGCTATATTTTAATGTACTCAAATTCCAGCCTCAAGTATTTGTACTGGTATTCTTTACAATGTGTGTTGGTATCAAGCTTTATTGTATTGAAGATCTGAATCCAACATTGGATTGTTATGTATTAGTAGCGTCATTTCTAATTGCTTTTGCTTGTTAGGTTACAAATTTGTGTATGTTTAAGTTTGTTAAAAAGTCTGTCATCTACTTGGTTCCCGATTTGATGCTTGCTTTACCCCTTAGTTTCATTATCTTCAGGATCTTTATTTCATTATCTTCAGGTTCTTTATTCTAGCCTTTCTTTTGTTGATTACTATAGCAAGGAAAATGGAAACACAAAATGTTTGCTGCCTGTGGTGTTTTGATTCTTTCCCATTGATAAGGCCTATTTTTTTTTTGCTTTTACTTTTGTTTGGGGCATTTGAATTCAAGTTTATTGGGCCAAGAGCTTGGAAGGAATCTTCACACCTTTATCAAGTTTTTCCGGGTTGCTTGTTTTCCTTTGAAAATTATAGAATTATACTAGTCAAGGTAAGAATCACAATTTCAAGGAGGAGTTACATATGAAGTTGCCAAGAAGCTTGGCTACTTGATCAACAGGTCATTAAAACAAAAACAACAGGACAAAATAGCATATTACTTATTCAAAGCTAAGTCAACTTGAAGTGTACAGTGCAGAAAACATCCATTGCTTAAGAGGTTCCATCTTCTTGCCATATCAGGGGCTAGTTCTAGTGTTTTTCCCCTTGAATTTGCTCTCTCTTATTCTCTTGATGCTGCACCGTGATGTTGCAGGGGTGTCCTGAATTCTTCTCCCACTATATGGTATATGTAGTACAACCAAAAGCTATTTTGAATAAGTTATAATCAGCCTTACCAACCTGATGAGGATTCGCAGTCCAATCAACTACTCTATTCCAATCATTTTCTACATAATCTGAACATCCTTCCACAATAAAAGAAGAGGTGATTTATAGTCTTTGGGACTTCCAAGCATAATTTGCAGCTAGGATTTGAGATAGGTAATGGGCGTCCTTTAAACCTGTCTAGTGTGCTTAGTTTGTTCACAAGTCAAGTATAGAGGATATATTTGGTAATTGAAATTTACACTAGACTAGCTTGAACCAGCTTGCTCTTTGAGCATGAATTCTAAAGAGATCTCTACAAGATTCATCAGCAAACATGCCAGAGTGATGGTTCAACCAAGTAGCTCTGTTATTTTGATCTTGATTAGGTTGACAGGAGGGAAGCTTCTAATGTAGAGCACACTGATTTTGTTACTGCACTCCTGTCTACTCTCGTTTACTAGTACTTTTTGACTCCTACATTCTCTGGATACATTAGTCTTAAATTTTGGAAGTGAGAGAGAAGATCAAAGAGGGCTAGTTTCCTTCCACGTATCAAACTGAATCCAAGTACACCAATCTTAACTTTGATTTGAGGATTGTAAGTTGTCCCTTCAAAATTTGTAATATACTCCATGTTGTCTCTTTTAGGTTTAAGAATCCAGAAATTTCTCCTCTCCAAGAAGTGCCCATGAAGTCATTTTACCCACAATGATTCCGTGTCTTTTATTCTCCATACCCGTTTTGCTAACAAAACTTTGTTAACCACCTGCATTGAGTGGTTGCCTAAGCCCCCCTCTTCCTTAGGGAAACATATGCTTTTTCAACTAAACATAAGGTTTCCTATGTCCATCCCTTGTCCGAAGGAAGTTCCTAAGAAGCTTTCTCTATGTCCCTACACAATTTCTTAGGAAGAAAAAGGTGAAAGGACCAGTAAATATACCTGTTATTAAGCACTGAAATTATAGATTGCAATCTAGTAAAGTTAAGGCATTTGTTGCTTCAGTGGCTTAAGGCATTTGTTGCTTGAATGGCCCAATCTTCTTCTTATCATATCAAAAGAGAGGCTGGCATTCCATGCAAGTGATTCTTTTAGAAGTGATTGATATGCTAAGATACAATAAAGGAGTTTTAACACTCAACCCTGATATATCAGCCAGTTCTTGAAAAGTCATTTCAATACAATAAAGGAGTTTTAACACTCAACCCTGGTATATCAGCCGGTTCTTGAAAAGTCATTTCAGCATCATATGAAACCATTATGAAGCTCTATTGACCCATTGAAAATTGTATCCTTCTATTGAGAATTTGATATATTTGGATTAAAGCTTGGATTCATTACGCCTGTAGCTGAGGTTCAAGAGTCATTAGCCATAGTAAAGTCTTGCTACTTAAATGATCATAGTTCTTGAGAAATACATGAAACATCAAATTGGGACTTAAGGTTTCATCGAAGTCCTACATTTTCACACTGCATGGAGAGGCTTCCAGATCTATAATCTCCATTTTAAAGCTATTTGATTGCTTTCTTGGAGACCAATTTGATGGATAGAAATCTACTCCCTGATTGAATTGAGTACCTCTCTTTGAAGTGCAACTATCTGCGTATGTTTCTATTGAAATATTCTCCTATTCTTCTCCACCTATAGACCAGACATAGTGAACAATAAGGTCATCTTTGCTTCCGTTTTTGCAATTTCGAGGTAGGAGAAAATATTGCATAAGAATTGAACCCTGTTTCAAATGACTCAAGTGGAAGAGCATTTAAAGATCCAATATTTTTTTTTTCTTGATGGCAAAAGACAATCATCATTTATGTTTAGAAATTAGGTTACTGTGTTTAAAGTGCTCAATTTATATTTTAGTGCTAGCCAGAATATAAAGGAAGCTCTATCCCTCCTCTTTCGATTTAAGGAGATCCCAGGGATCTGGATTTCAAGTTAGAATCTTATACATAGCGCAACAAAATTTTAAACACTTCTAATAGAAAGTTGAGTACGTTGCCTAACGTGGCTTTCTATTTGTTGTGTGTGAACTAGTGAATTAAGCTTTTTAACTTATTTAGGAGAATAAAAGACTAGAAAGACTATCTCTTTGAGTGAATAACACATCCATAACCAAACAATTTATGAATTGATGCCTCTTTTATATGGCGAAATGTTATACCAACGGTATTGAAGAGGGAATGTATTTAGCAACTCCAAAAATATATATTTTTTTGGCATTTAACAATCATTTTATTGAATATGCCAGTCTTTTAAATGTGAAAAATGTCATTATTATGCATTATGATTAGTAAAGTGTATGTTTAAGATAATAACGACGTCTCAGTTGGAATGTTATCCAAGTATGGAGCTTCTAATCGGCTGGCATAGTTCAATGGATCTTGAATCCTCCCGGAATGATTGCAGATGACATATTACTCCTTTAACTAGCTTGGTCTTGTTTAGTCTACTAGATATGGCAAGAGAGGAGCCAAAGGCCATTTAAGAACTACTTAACTGATAGCTTGGAGATCGAAATTAAGATTATCAATTTCGTCAGGAAGGCAGCTCTAATCATAGGAGCCCAGTTGAAGTTTTCCAACTCTGTGTGTATCAACTGGAATCTCTAATTCTAATATTGCATTGGCTTAATCCACTATTGTAATTTATCTTTGTATTTTATGTCCTCGTTTAAACTCTTCCAGTGAGGGTTTTTTTTCCTTGATTAATAATATTTATTCAATTTTGAAAAAGAAAAAATTAACGTTTAAGTTGAAATCTCGATAAGATGCGAGGGTTAGGGAGTTTTAGAAGTACAATCTTACGCATAACTTGTTGAGAGATTGTTTCCGTAGACTTATAGGAAAAAGAAAAATATTGTTGAAAATGGTTTGAAGAAAACAAAAGTAAAAAATATAAACAAATAACTGTATAAAAAGAAAATAAAAATAAAGAAATTCGAGATCAAAATAAGATAAAAATAAAGAGAGAAAAACAAATCAATAAGCAAACAAAAAAGAGAAAAAAAAAGTAAATATAACAAGCAAGCAATTGAAAGAGAAAATATGAAATAAATAAATAAAATACCTAAAAGGTACTTAAGCTAAATATAAGGCCAAAAAAAAAAGATTGAAAGTCTTATGAAAAGAGAACGACTTGTCTATATAAGATTCTTTATTTAAATTTTAATTCACTAACGTTTCCTATTAAGGGTCAAGTTTTACGTAAGTTATTATAAGGTCATATTATATATAATCACCTCCCCTCAATTCTTTTGAGGTCTTTCTCTTCTTCTTTTATAACCCCTAAGTACAATTTTCTTGAATCTTCTTACTGTAGCATTTTTCCAATATTGTTAGCCATCCCTAACTTGTCCCTTGTCAATACATTTGTGAGCTCATCTATTTTTGTAAGGTTGTCCATCTAATAGAGTATCTTCATTTCTGTTACCATTAACTTATGACTATGTATCTATTTGATGAGCCGACACTTTTCTCCATAAAGTATGACTAATCTAATTGTTAAACAGTAAACTTTACCTTTTGGCTTGAATTGTATCTTTCTCCTAGTGTGCCACTTCATTTAAGCCACCTTAATTTGATACAATGAACTATGTCGTCATCTATCTAACCATTGCTTTGGATGCTGAATCTAAGATACTTAAAACAATCTTTCTATGGTATAAGTTTTGAATTAATTTTTTATCTCCAAATCGGATACAACCTTGTGGCCTTGAATATTTACACTCTACCCTAGCACATCCCTCCAAGGTTGTAGCTTGACAATTTCTTTCACTAAAACAATTTCATACACTAAGACACAACTCTTTGGATATTCTTAGTGAGCTCATCTATAATTATTACAAGCAGGAAATGGCTCAACGAGGATCCTCAGTGTGGCCTGTTGTTGATAGAAAAATGTTTGCTGTCCTTACCCTATTTTTAAAACCTTCACACATATCCATAATAACTTATATATAGGTCACAAGAACTCCCTTAACTTCTAAACACCTCCATATAACTTTCCTTGGTACCCTATCACAAGTCTTCTCTAAGTCAATGAAAACCGTGTATAAGTTACTCTTGTCAATCCCTATAATATTTCATAAATCATGTAAGGAGGTTTAAAGCTTCGGTCATGGATTCTCCCTGATATGAAACCAAATTGGGTTCTAGAAATAGGTGCACCCTTTTCGATTTTCTTCTCATTCACCCTCTCCTATAACTTTATCGTGTGATCGAGTAGCTTAAGCCCTCTATAGTTGTTACAACTTTAGATCTCCACTTTGTTCCTATAGAGAGGGATTAGTGTGCCAAGTTTCAAATCACTTAACATTTTGGCAGACTTGAGGATCACTTTAAAAAGTTTGGCTAACTAAGTAAGAGCCTTTTCTACCAAGTTTTTTCACATCTCTATAGGTAACTTATTAGGTCCTATTACCCTTTCACTTTTCTTCTTCCTAAAAGCTTCTTCAATTTCTTCTCTCATGATCTATTGGCAACAAGTGAAGACATGACATTTCTAAGAAGTTCTAAGATCACCTACGGAAATGTTATCTTATTCTTCTTCATTAAAAAGGCTATAGAAGTATATTTACCATTTTCTCTTGATGTCATTGTCAACTGCGAGCACTCATTGTACTTCATCCTTTATATAACGAACTGGATCCAACTCTCTCGCTTTTCGTTTCCTTACTCTCTCCAACTTAAATATATACTTTTTTCCATCCTTAGTTTTCAATCGTTGATATCAATTCTCTTAGGCTTTATTTTTAACTTCTCAGATTGTCTTCTTCATTGCTTTCTTTGCTACCTTGTAACTATCTCTATTAACTTCTCTCTATAGATCTATGTCGCTATCTAATAAAGTTTTATAGGCACCCTTTTTAATCTTTATCTTTTCTTGTACATCTCTGTTCTACCACCAAAACTCCTTCTTACTACCTCCACCTCTTTTAAAGATTCCTAAGATTTCCTTAGCTACATTCCTTAAAATAGTTACTACTCCCTCCCATATTGGAAGGAAATACTAACTAGATGTGAGAGGGAGTAAAAGCTCTTTTAAGAAATGCACGTAAGGACATTTTGGGAGTTTTTAAAGGGATATAGGTAGAAAGAAGGAGTCTTGGTAGTGGAATGAAGGCATATAAGAAAAGGTGAAGATCAAGAAAGTTGTTTATAAAGTTGTATTGGATAGCAATATGAATCCAATAAAGCTTTAGTGATGACGCTGAGGAATCTTTTTTTCAAAGTGTCCTTATAGTTTTCAATGTCTTAGGCTATTATATATTTTATACATAGCTTAGATTTTTCTGAAAGTTCTAAAGCATGGAAGAAGTTCACAAAATGAGTACATACAATAACAATCAAACTCAAAAAATTAAGTATTCAAGACTAAGAATATGAGATTTAGATAAACTATTTGTAATGTTTACTCTCCAAATTACTCTTGAAAATTTAGATCCATTATCAACTCTTCTTTAATGGATTAAGAGTAATTACCACACATATATTTCATTCACAACTCACAAAGTGTTTAAAGGACTTTAAGCTTTTTCACAACACAACTTTTGTCTTCTAAGAATAAAAAACATCTCAATTTTATTAACAACACTTAGTGTGTCTTGAATGTTTACTTGTTCCTTTTATTTGTTGTCTCTTCCTTTATTTCGTTAGCTCATTTTTATAGGATTTATATCTAACTACTTGGTGGTAGGATTTATCCTTTTCTTTTAGATAAAATATGATTGATTTAGTAAAAATATGAAACCTTTTGGACTTCTTTGAATTTGGAAAAATTGCTTCTTGCTTTTTATGTTCATTCTTTTACTTTAAACTAGTTTGTCTTATATAAACTAAATATCACTATTGTAATCACAATAGTTGGACTTAGCAGGTATTCATAGTTATTATTCATGAATAAGATGTTTTTCATTTTATGTTTTGATTCATTATCATGTGCCATTTCAATTGTCAAATATCATGAGTAATTTTACACATTTATACTTTATCAAGTATATTTCTACCTAATAAGTGTTGTAATAAAACATACATCGTTTAGCTATTTAATGATTCACGATGCTCTTTAATTCTTGTCATATCTAGTTGGTTATGTTGACTTAAGAAAATAGAATAGGTGTCATAAGTTTCTTACATACTTTATATTGAATCTTTCAAACATATAAATTAATTGAACAATCCTAACAGTCAATTGAAACCCTTATTGGTGGATGAAACTATGGTACTGTTTTGAATTTTTGAAGATGTTCAGTTGACCAATTAGAATATTCTAGAAGATTAATTTTTATATGTATGGAGCATGATTGGTTTATTTGAAGTGCCTTGTCATTAATATTTTTGGTTACTTAATCAAGTCATAATTTTATTTGGTTACTAAAAGTACCCACATCTTCAACCTATTAATTATATCAAAATTATTGTAGTGAAATTTATTTGATAGTTAAATAACTATTTATTAGTTTTTTAATTCACAATCAATGTGGACTAATTAGTTACTTATGAAGCTAAAATCTAAAATTAAAACAAGTTAAAATCATATACTTGATAAATCATTCAATTTAAGCTTCCTTTTGAAGACTATTTGATCAAGTTTCAACTAAACGACTCATCAATGATCATACCTATTAACCTAATATGGTTGAATTATAAAGTAATTTCACATTTAATGGATCAATTTATTTGTTGTTGATTGCAAAACCAATTCACTAGTTTTACACTCAAAACTGCAAGTATATAGGGTGTAACTTGTAGTAAAGAATAGATATTGATCCCTCAGAGATTGTATTTAGACGCTACTTAATTCAAGCTGCTTCGTTTGAGAACCAATTTTAATGAATATAAATTATTAAACTAAATCAAACAACTAATAATGAAAAAATGATAAAGTAAAAGTGCAGAAACTTGGAATTCAAAATTTAACAATTAGAGATCACTTTTTCCTATCTTATCTCCCTCCTACCTTGTTAATTAAATTGTGCCTCACCTAAGATTTCCTAATGTATTAACTACCCTCTCTTAATGTAATAGCTTATTTTCAAAACTTATTGAGGGTTAGAGTATTAAACTGTTGAGTGATATGATTCATATCATTTATGATGTGCATTTCACTCACATGCATACTATAAGCATACACACATGAATTTTACTTTAGAAAACATTACAAAGATAGTATATGCACTCAATTGACTTATTCTCAAGTATGAAAGATTTTAAATAATTATGAAGTGATGCGTATTAAACATGTCTTGAATTTGGTTTGATGGACTATAATTAATAAATTGGAATTTATTGTTATAAATGGGAGATTGATGAAGTGATATGCGCACCTTGTAACACTTGCATACCCCCTGGGAGGATATACAGATGCTACACAAACACAGAATTGAAACATGACAAAACAAACCAAACATTCCTTATATGCATTCCTAGAAACTCAAGCAAACATACATTATATATCATTAAATGTTGTTGTAAACAAACCATAATGTACATCATATCTAATGAACTTATCAAAATAAACGCATTAAACAAAATCCATCTTGTAATAAGGTTATTACAAACCCTTAATCAAAATACAAGCTGTCACATATTGTCAGATATAACTTAAAACCTCAAACAAAATAACTTCCAAAGTAGAACACATTCTTCATTGGCCACTGCGATAGTCTTTGTCCTAGTCTTTAAACCTTCTTATAAGAACCTACATGGAGGCAAAACCACCATGCTAAGCATAAAGCTTAGTGGGGAATAACTAAACATAATGCATAATGGCGATTGTTTCTAATAGTTGTCTAACATTTATATATATAGATTCAAATCATATAACAACAATTTTTAATTGTTCATAATACAGAGTAATCCAAACAGTATGTCTCAAAACAAAATGTGATTCATCAATCAATACAGAACATTCTTTCATTATAACAAAACTTCATAAATATCAAAATAGGACATAATCCTTTCAGATTAAAATATGACTTATATCAGAACAGAACTTGTTTTATATCAAATCAAAACTTATCTATTATCAAAACAGAACTTGTTTTGTATCAAATCAGAGCTTATATCTTATAAGAACATAACTTGTTTTGCATCAGAATAGAACTTGTTTTTATCAAAACTGAACATGTATCAGAATACAAAATAAGTTAGCTTGTTAATCCTTTTTACAGAAGTGGGTAATGGGACCAGAATAGAAGATACCATGATTGGTTTCTAAAGTAGAATAAACTAATGTCACACACCTATTAGGCCATTTGTCACTTAATCAATGTTGCTAAATGTCATTCAATTATACTACCATTTGTCCCTTATTTACTCATGCCAGATGTCTCTAAATATGTAGGCTTAGTCATCCGATTTTCATGTACCAACTTGTCTTGCCACTTGATATTTTCCTTGTCAAAACGTACATTTTAATACATCAATTTTCTAATGGTATCAATTAATTCGAAGTCATATGCAATTCTCAGTCATCTCACAATTTTTAACACCTATCATACATGTACTTTCATGAACATGTAACATTCTAATTAGGGTACAATTTAGGGCCTTACACACCCACAATACGAAAAATGTTAAATGGAAAGAAAAATTGATATATGGAAATTTAGGTAGGCCTATGGAATAGTGACATGTGGCAATAGAGAATGAGTGACAAATGGCTTAAGAAATTATGTGAAAAATGGCCTAGTGATTGAGTGAGAATTGGACTAGTTATTGAGTGACAAGTTGTGGTTTAGGAAAAGGACACATAACCTAGCTCTTTATTTGACGAGTGTCTTATCAAGTGTCTTAATCCTTGCCACACACATACGTCACGACACACACACACATGAAAGACCATCTTTTCTTTTGTTATTGCTACATGCTATCTACTCCTCTTTCCCTCATCAGTGACACCCAAACACAACCCTTACAACTTTGAGATTTTGCTAAAATTTGCTCTTTGTCACTCCAAAATTTTGTTATCTTCATCTTGTTGTTGAAACCCTTGTTTTTTTTTGTTTTCATCTTGTTCTTGGAGTATGCTTTATCCTTGCATGTTTGGAGGGCTAAGTTAGCTTGATGATTGAGGAGGTTTTGAGTTGAACAAATAAGTGATTTATTGACCTATTATGATATATGTTAGCATAATATTCATGATGATTAAATTGATATGGGATACAAGTAGGGTTTGATGATAAGTTATGCTAGAATTTGATGGATGAATTGGTTTTATTTTGATGTATGAGCTTATAGGTTAGAGTTTGTTCAATGGATGATTTTAGGCTGGGATTTGAAATATAATGAAGGTGAATTTAGACTAAAGAAAGGTGTTAATGTAGTGTTCTTGAAATGGGAAAGAACTAGGACTACATGTATAATAGTGAACGATAGTTTCTATTTTAGATTTTGATGCATGAAAGACTATAGTTTATGAGCTACCAATTGAATGATTTTGAATTGATATTGGAGATGAAGTTGATGAGAAAATGAAGTATAATTAAGGTATAATTGAGGTATAATTAATGGACTATTATGATGGTGTTAGAATCTAGAAAAAATTGAAGGAAATGAATGGTGAACTTTTGTTCACTCATCCCACAATCATGGAAGCTGCATTAACTCCTTCCCATAATAATGGGAAATGCTTTAACAAGAGAAAAATTCTGTTACAATTGTGGGCAATATTTTGAAGTGAAAAAATGTGTGATTGTTGAACCAAAAAGGATAAGTTACTTTACCTTTGTGCATTTGGACTTGATTAGGTTTTGAAATGAACCTAGATGGTTGCTTGATTAATTAGTCAAGTTTTTGATAAGTTGAGGTTGTTAATTGAGGTTATAACTTAAGTAATGGATTGTTTGAGATCAATGCATCTAAATCTGGAATTTATGAGTTGTTAAAGGAATGAAGGTGTTCTTAGGAATGCAAATGTGATTCAAAGATGTGTAGTGTGATTGTTGATGGGGGTAGTTGTGTGAATGT
>JANZLF010000221.1:27564040-27592144 GCA_026546835.1 Erythroxylum foetidum
AGGCTTTCATGTTTACTTAGAGTAAACTTGAAATGTTGCCTAGATTGATGAATAATGGCCTAATATGCTTGGATAAAGTTGTGCTTAATTATGTTATGAAATGAGTAAGTTTGGATTAAAGGCATTAAATGCCTTAGAAAATGCAAACTAGAAGCTAATGTGATGGTGTATAAATATAAAATTTATATTTAAGTAGTATTTTTATTGTATGCCTTTTTAAGTATAAAGGCTTAGAGCTATGAATCAAGGAGCTCGTATCGAGGATTGTTGAAGTTAAGGGAGTGAATATCTTCTTTTAAGGTGAGTTGGGGAAACTGTAATTCTCAAATAGGATTAGAACACCCTAAGACAAGTATGATGATTGGCATGTGAATTTTGAACCTAGGCAACGTGTTGGACCCCGATCTTTGAGTAGAATTTAGAAATATTAAATGAACTTGAATGAATGTGTTAGTATATGCATTGTGTTAAAGATGTATTTATACTTAAAGGAAATTGATGAGAAATAAGTGATTGATTTTGATGACTTTGAAATTTGAGTAGAGTTGTATAAGTTATGAAAGTTAAAGTGAATGAGTTCATTGAAATAGAGTTGAAAAGCATGAAATAAATAGTGAAAGTGTAAGAATTTGAAGAATTAAGAAAGTTGACTTGTTAGGAATAGAGAGTTAACTTTTTGATTTAGGTAGAATTTGAGAAAATGATCTTCATGAAACTTGTAGCTTATGTTACAAGCTTTTTGTCTCCATAAAGTATGATATTTTTCGATATCGGAATTGAAAGTTATGATTTTCCTAAGTTAAGGTTATTTTACTTTGTCTTTGAAAATGCTCTTAAGTATATGATTGTGTATGTTGTGCTTTGAGGCAAATTCGGGACTGATATATTTTGAATTGAGTAAAGTGGTCTACATGAAAGTCATATGAGATTTTCCTATCTTTTCAATGACGTATTATAGGTTATTTGTGGATGTGAGAATTGGAAGATGTGAAATTTGAAAGTTTGGATATTTGTTTAGGTGATTTTTATCATGGCAGAATCTTTGATTGGAAAATTGACTTAGCTAGAGTTTGATATTGCCTTTAAGTTCTCCATGAAAGTTTTAGATTATATTTTGATATTTCAATTTATGTAAAGTATGCAATTTTTGGCCCATGGAATAGGAAGTTATGAATTTTACAAGTTGTTGTTATTATTTGGGAAGAGTATTAGGGGACATAACATTTTCTTAGAAATTTGACTTCCTTAGAGGCCAAATTGATTTTTCTGTCCTTCATGAAAGTTGTAGGTTATTTTGTGATCTTCGCATTGATATAAAATTTGACACTTTTGGACCTTGGAGTTGAAAGATAGAAATTTTAGGAAGTTTTGTGATTGTTTAGGAAGACATTAAAATAGACAGAAAGTTTGATTAGGTTATGACCCCTTTAAAGATGGAATTGATTTTCGAGTTCTTCATAAAAGTTGTAGAGCTTCCTTGGAGCTTTCTATTGATACCAAATTTGTCAAATTTGGAGATCGGGAGCATGAGTTATGAATTTTGGAAATTTTAGTTATATATATGCTGTTTTGACTCCTTCTGTTTTTGTTATTTCCTTCCCAATCTGACCCTCTCTCAATCCTTTGCTTAAAACTTTTTCATCCGACATCCGATTATTTTGGTTTTCAAAACGTTGGATTCCTTAGACATCCCTCCATCTGTCCTTGGAAATTTATGATTTTTGTGACTAAATTGAGGATGATTGACTTAATCAAAGTAAGTTGGATAATTTTCTAAACATGGTTCAATCTTTTGAGAGATCCTTGATCTGTGGAGATCCGATTGAATTGATTCTTAAGGCAAAATAAAATAGAGACATGGGGCTACAAGTCATATGAAGGAATTGGATTTCAATTTAGCCTCTAAGACTTCCAATTTTTGAATTAAAGTCGGATTTAGTGTTCAGTCTTGGATCAGAAAGAGCTGGAAGTATTTTGTCTATAACTTTTGCTCTAGTCATCCAAATGAGGTGATTCTTGATTTGGATTAAATTAGAGAAATAGGGATAAAAATTATAAGAAGGAATTGAGTTTCAATTTAGTCTTTAAGAATATCAATTTTCGGATCGATGTAAATTGCTAGAAAATGTTTTAGCATAATGATGGTTCGAAATGTTTTGAGCATAACTTTTGGCATAGTGCACCAAATTAAATGATTTTGGTGGCATTATGAAATTGAAACAATAAGGAACAATTTTCTAGAAGGAAGTTTTAGCAAATTCTTTCATTTTGATAGTTATAAAAATGTCTTAAAGTAAGCTTGAATCAAAATAAATTTTAGGGGCAATTTTGGAAGATCACTTAAAATGTTAAGTTTTAAGACTTATATTGTTGGACCCCGAACTTTGAGTGGAAATTAGAAATATGAAAATGAAAAAAATGAGTGTTTTTGTATATAATTTGTGTTATAAATGATTTTGATATTGGAATGTGAATTATGCATGGTTGACGAGTTGAGAAACCTTAAGCATAAACCATGGTTATATATGTAAGATATTATGGAAAAAAGCAAGAGAGGAACTTGGTGAATGACAAGATGTTATTGAATGTAAGAAAATATATAAATTGAGGTTAGGTGTTGGATGAATTCCAATGGCAAACTAAATTGTTTGAATGATGTTGAAATAGAAGAAGTGAAGTTGGCATGAAAGTTAAGTTTTACATGAGGATAAAAATGTGTATACTGATTCAAGGGAAATTCGGGAATAATTGGAATAGAATTGGCCAAAGTTTCCTTCTTCGAAGTTGTAATTGTTCTTTTCGCTTTACAACGATACCAAGTATGAAAGTTTTGAGATTGGAGTTAAGAGTTATGATTGATACAAGTTATGATGTTGCATAAGATTTTTGTTGTGATAGCTTTGATGAATGTTTGAAATTTGAGGTTTTGATGAGCCAATTAAGTTGAGATTTGAGAAGTTTGTGAATTGAATTTGCTGTTTGGATTGTTATGAAATGTTTAGGCTTTTGAATAAGTGAATTTGTGAAGATTATAGGTGTATATGATGTTAGATTGGTTGTAGGAAGCTTTGGAAAGGTTTGGAGGAGTTTTGGGAAGCCCATGTCCGTTAAACGGACATGGACCTTCTAAAGTCAAAAGGACCCCTTGTTTCGCTCATGTCCGTTAGACGGATATGGATGTCCGTTTAACAGACTTTCTCGGACAAAATGGTGCTTCCAAGGCCGTGAATGTCCGTTAAACGGACATGCATGTTTGTTAAACGGACATTCACGGGTCAGCTTGTGAAAATCTCAATTTTTGACACTTCTAGAGGCCGAATCTGATTTTGTGATCTTCATGAAAGTTGTAGATCTAGAAGTCTACTTTCTAATGGTCTAAGAATGAAATCAATACAACATCTAGACTAAATGTTATAACAATTGCGCCAAGAGAGGTATAAAATGATTATGGACAGAAACATGTTGAATTCTTTTGTCCATAAATTCCCCCTACGACCTCTAATTGAAGTGATTCTTGAAGAGATAGATCCCTAAGAGATATATCTATCTCGACATAAAAATTTATATCATTTCCAGTTAAATCAAGAGAGTTTGCACTCCCGTATTATGATAATCGGAACGATTTGTTTCTTCTGATTTTGCTACGTTCCTTTCTCATCCGACCTTGTCCAATCTTTGGTTTATATCTTTTCCGTACGACAGCCGATTGACTTGGTTTTCAAAGCTTTTGATTTTTAAGACATCCCTCTATCTTTCCATGGATAAATATGAATTTTAGAGATTTAATTTAGGAAGATTTATTGAATCAAAGTGAGTTAGGTAAATTTCTAAACATGGTTCAGTCTTTCGTGAAATTCAGGATCTGTGGAGATCCAATTGAATTGATTTTTGAGGAAAAATAAAATTGAGACATGGAGCGACAAATCACATGAAGAAATTGATTTTCAATTTAGCCCCTAAGACTTTCAATTTTTGAATTGAAGTTCGGATCAGTGTTCAGTCTTGGATTAGGAACATCTAAAAGTATTTTGGCCATAACTTTTTCTCTAGTTATCCAAATGAGGTGATTATTGATTTGGATTAAACTATAGAAATAGGGATACAATTGTTATGAAGAAATTGAGTTTCAATTTAGTCTTTAAGAATGTGAATTTGTGGATGGAAATAAAGTGCTAGGAAATGTTTTAGCATATGAACAACCCGAAATTTTTGGATCATAACTTTTGATGTAGGGCACGAAATTAAATAATTTTTGTGGCGTTATGAAATTAAGACAATGATGAACATTTATATAGAAGGAAGTTTTGGCAAATTCCTTCATTTTGATGGTGAGAAAAATGTTCTAAAGTGAGCTTGAATTAAGAGATGAGTTTATGGGCAATTTTGGAAGTTTACTTAAAGGGTTAAGTTTGAAGGCTAATATGGAGGGGCATTCAGGTCTTTTGGCCTTCATTAATGACATGGCACTAAGGGTTGCCGTTTAAAGCAAGAGGAAGGCACGAAATTGGCATGAAATAAGAACAAAACAAAAGAAATGAAAGAAGAGTGAAGGGAGGAGCTTTAGATGGGCGATGGAGAAGAAGAAAAGAGGGGAAGTCTAGGGTTTGACATTTTGAGGGCTTCTAGCATGATTTTTGAGTGGGTCAAAGGGAAAAACGTGGAGGATGAAGAGAGCTTCCTTTCAAGCCTAGAAATGTCAAAAATAGAGAAAGAAAAAGGTCAGAGATATTATTACCTTGTTAAATTTTGATGAGATCTTGGTTTATTTGGCTTAAGATTAGTATGAGTTTGTGGATTCCCAAGTCAATTTTGGAGAATACATAGTTTAATTGGATCAATCTTGGATGTTTATGATTTAGAGTTTTGTCTTGGATAAGGAAAACTAAAGAAAGGATTGGAGAAATTGAAGCTCTAATCAAGCTCCAAGCATGGATATGAGGTGGGTAATATGTTTATATTTTGAATTATAAGCTCATTATACATTTTGGAAAAATCAAGAAAGTAAACATGTTTATAAGCTATTGATTTTTTTTTCAAATGATTGAATCAATTGATTTTAGGATGATTTATGAATTGTTGTATTCATTGTTTTCCGAATGATTTAAGAAATTTCTACACTTGTTTCGGATAATTTTTCATAAAGGATTTGAATTGTTTATTCAATGGATTTTGAATGATTTGATAAAGTTGAAATACTCGTTTGAGTTCAGTATGTTTACTTGATTGAAAATTTAATATGTGAACTAGTGTGACATGATGGTTGAATGTTTTTGAAATGTTATAAAGTGTGCATTCTTTGTTTGGGAAAATTGAGAATTGTTATGTAAGTTTTGGTTGTATTGTGTGAATTGTGAAATGATGCTAGAAATGCACATGATATATGTCATGCTCATGAAATCACGTTTTCAAGAATGTGCCATTTGGGCAAAATATTTTCAGTGCATGAATTACATGTTATGTGGGTTTGTGGTAGTCCCTCAAGAATCATCACGTGCACATTGACCTAAGAATAGGCTTCTCTCACCTGCCCGCTAGTGGCACGGAGCTCCTTCAAGGACTCTCTCAAGTTTACGGCTACACAGGACCATTATATGGGAATGTGTAGTGCGTCATGAATATAGACCTACCCAAACCATTATGATATGTTTATGTGTTTTCATGCGTTGATAAGTTTGATGATTATTTGAATTGAGTGAAATGAGAATTTGCTTTACAATTTGAAAATTTTGAGAAATGAATGTGTTATAAATATTCAATGAGGTTTTGCTATAATCATGAAAGTTTCAAATGATTTTTGCTTATTACCGAATATAAGCATATTATCCACGAGTTATAGCTCACCCTCCTTTCATCCCCATCTCCAGGTTTCGAGCGGGAGATTGGATGAAAGAAAGTCAAGCTATCTATCCGATTGTGCATATTTTGTATTTTGTAAATTTGGATTTTGGTATTTGGTTAGTAAATGGCTTGAAAAGCCATTAAGGATTTGTAAGTAAATAAATTACGATATGTATGGATTATGAAATTGCATAAGAACTTGAATGGTGTATAGTGGTGTATGATTTGAGATATGAATGTGATTTACATATGAATATGGATGTGTTTGAATAGGATTGCTTGTGATTTGGTTTCTGGACGGGAGGTCCGATGATATGGATTGTTGATTGAGCTGGTTTATAGAAGTGCATTTTTAAAACCCTTTGCAGGTTTTGGGTTCTTAAAATGCAGCCGTTATGCTGCCCAAATTTTTAATAAAATGGGTTGTATGGCAAAGATAGAATAAGCATAAGATTTTTGTTAGAGATGATATTGAGATATGCATAATTAAGAGAAACCAAGTAATTTGAGTTTGAATAAGGATGAATTTTCCAAAGCTGAAATTACATTGCTTTGATTAGTATGAGATTTGAAAAGATGCATAAGATGAGAAAGAAAGAATTTTTTTTTACCAGATTAGATTGGTAATGTCTAAGGTTTCCAACATGATAAGTTTTCTAAAGTACACGCTTCGGATGTCGGATCCGTTTTGATTTATTTCAGTTCGAATTGATCCGTTTGTTTTGCTTTTGTTTTCGATTCCATTAAGAATCTGATTTCTATTCGCATCCGTTTTGTTCACTTTCAGATATGTACTCGCTTTTGATTCCGATAAGTCTTTGTTGCGCTTTCGATGCAACTTTGTTTGTGCTTATGTTTTATCCAATTCGACTCTTTGTTATCCGCTTCTTTCATTTATGTTTTTTTCAGTTAGGTTTCGGTTTTCGGCTGGGGTCCCAACAACTTAGTGCAGCTTTATTCTTCTTCTTGGGTAGACCAGGTCCCAAGTGAATCACCTGCATTCTATTCGAAATTAGATTTCAAAGTAATATTCATCAACCATATTTAAAGAAAACAACAAATATCGACAATCGTACTAGTCATTTGAATGTTCACTACTGAAAGATTATAAAACCTAAATATGACATGATATAGATGAAGAAACTCGAAATGTGGTTTTAAAGATTGTATATCCATAAGAGAAGTTATAACAGACAGAATTCAACTCATGAATAATAGAAAAGTAGCCCATGCCAACTTCATGCTATGAACTATCCACACTTGCCTCACTCATCCATAAGACCAATTCTTGTTGAGGTCATGCATGTTTGAATATGAAAAGTTATAACAACTGAAGTATATGAACCAAACTCTTTTCTTCCTAATTGGCATAAAATCCCAAGCTATAGTATTTTTTAAAAAAGTTAAAATAGTATTTAGAAAATAACAAATACAAAAAATGTATTGGTCTTCGATACAAAGCTCATCTGATGAGCTTTTGTAGGCAGATAAGAACTAACCAACGTCTATATAGGAAAATATTCTTCAGCTAACTTTACACTAATACAATTCCTTTTGAGAAATAAGCAAACAAACTTTTAAGCATTGCCCCTCCTGATCTTAGGCTAAAGCTTGAAAAAGGGACTAAACACTTCAAAGCATCTTTTACTCTAGGTATAGATTAATTCTCTATGAAGAAGCAGCTACATGTTTACAACCATTGGTCCACTACCTTCATTGTTTAGAATAGTTACACCTTAATCTATTGAATGATTTTAGTCAACATATATTTCTTAGAGCTATCCACTCCTTAAAAACATTAGGTAGTCCTTTTCTTTTAAATTTTTATAAAGGCACAAACTAAATAGCATCAAAAACATTGTCATTTTTCCTTAAAAGATGTTTATATCTAAATATAACAATTTTATAAACTCAACATAGTGAAGACTAGACTTATTAAAATGGAATAAATTCTTAATGCATTTCCAGATATTAACAAAGAATTTAAATTCGAAGAAGAGACGCGTGAGTGATTCAAAGACCTCTTTACATAAGGAGCATAATCTCAAGGCACATGAACCAAACTCTTATGTTCCTAATTGGAATAAAATCCCAAGCTATAAATGGTACATGAATTGTATAAAATATGGAATCCACACCTAATAAAACTATAATGAAATTAGATCCCAATTCAACCAACAAAGAGATCATCATTAACAAGTCAATTCACAATGGAAATAAAATAAGTACATAAATCTGCCAACATCAGACATCAATATGATTCTTACTCTTCGTAACCTTATTTTCTATATTGCATCACTATATTCTCAGATCTTGTACTTCACTATACTGCATCAATATGCTTCGTACTCTTCATAACCGTATGTATTACTATGGTCTATATGCAATTCAAAAGAGATGCATGCAGGTTTGAGTTTCTTGGTTACTATATTTAGTATCTTTGTTTTATTTTTTACTAGAAATCTGCTAACCAAAATGTTTAGTCAGTTATAGTTAGGAAGTATGTAGAGATGAGCCAATTTGTTCCAGATATTGCTCTACTGGAAATGGCACCATAGCTGAAGGATCTTTTGAACCTTTAGGCAAAACAACTTGAAATGTAATAGTAATTTGCACTTTTAAATTTATCAATAGTTACGGATAATGGTCTATAAGAACAAATACACAAAAACATCAAGTGGAAGCTATATGAAGTAAAGAGAGTGAAATAAATATTGGCGGCATTTAATTTTTATCTAGAAATGGAATTAAAGGGATAGTCTAATTATATGATGTAGGGAAGCAGACAAAGAGGACCTATACACTGCACACTGCAAATAACTTTAACTTATTTTTAGCGGTTTTACTTGACATGAATAATCGTTGTAATCTGGACATTAATGGAAAGTACCACAATATTTTATGAGGTATCTTCTTACCCCTGTCATCATTAATTCTCCATCTTGATGTTCCATACTGGGGAAAACTTTCAAAGTCCTCATACTCTTTCTAAAATAGGGAACAATCATACTTACATGCATGTATCAACATATAACCCAAATCTAGGCTCTGTAGAAACTTATTTGCTTCATAATAGGACTTCGGCAAAGATTTACAATTAGGTAATACAAATACATCCCTCAGTAGAGCAAGTAACATGTCAAATGAGTTATCGCTCCACTTGTTGTACAATTTCAAGTGAAGCAACTTTATTAAAAACAACAACTTTGAAAAGTTTGTAGATTTGGGGTAAACTCTTTAGTTGCTTTATTCAACAATTCATGAAAGGCAACCATAGTAGAATCTTTGACATCTGTAGGAGGACTCCTTCTATCCTTATTAATTAGACAATCATTTAAGAAAGTACCCACATCATCAAGGAAATCTTTCATGCAATCATCCTCTTCATCACCATCACCTTCATTAATACCATTGTCCATCCCATCTATATCTACATTTACAGTGTCAAGCCTTTTTTCCCTAAAGATAAATCTATATTCTAACAGTTCACTATGCAAAACCTAGCGGGTGTATGATTGGTCTATGTCAAATTACATTAAATGTTCAAAAACATTCATCTGGGACCTAATATAACAATTAATGCAACGTGCACAAGGGCATGAAATTTCACACTCTTTGCCTTTTTTTTTGCCACAAAATTTATAAACATTCTCGCTCCATCAATGTATTCACGGGAAATCCTAACATTGTTCATCCAAATTTTATCCATTGAAAAGTGTCAAAATACCTATTAAATAAATATAAGAATGAGAACATTATGGTATGTTAGTGGCAAATCAACAAAGACTCTTACTCGTATGCTTAATGAGGTAATTTGACACTTTTCATCAAAGGTCTCAATAAATAGAAACATACAATCACCTAATACACAATGGCTCTGTAATTCATACATCAACTCTTGGCAATTTATTTATTATATTATTTATCTAATACTTTAGTGGAGTTGCATAAAGCAAAATATGGCGTTTCATATAGCAAATCCAGTAGCTATAGTATGAATGCAAACAAACCAATTAACAATCCAATAACTTGATACTTATAAGTTAGCATACCTACTTCTTGTTTTCCAATGGCTCCTCCAAGTATCTCCTCCTCGCACTTGGAAATAGTATTTGTCATAAATCACGATAAATTAGAATTAAACTTTAGCAATTAAATGTATAAAATCTTATGAACATATATTGTTCAGTATAGTAACCACCAAGTTCACAAACTAAGCAATTGATATGGTGTATCATTGCATTTCAACCTATGACAAATGATTTGGTGTATTTTGTAACCAAATCATATATTTGCTACTTCAACTAAATGAACATTATTACTTTGCTTAGAGGTTGTATATATATGATAAATTCATGAGCAATAAATTTCACAAAAGAACAAGTCACTGGTCACAAACAAGTTATCAAAAGCCTCAATTACATCGATATACTTAGAACAGAAGCAACAATTGCAACAATTAAAGTAATAGTAGAAATAATCCCATGTTACTAAATGAAGCCAAAACGTAGAGACATCCAATACTTAGATAAAATCTATAATACTAAACACCCAAAGCCCATCTATCTATCAACCATAGAACACTCAAAACCATAAAAATGAACACCTACCAAGCCAAAAAAGCTAAACTACACCTCATTATCACAAATAGAAACCAAAACAAGCACAACAGCTGTAAATTGAACTTAATCCACTCAAAGACGAAGAAAATCCAAGAACATTAGTCACTTCGATGACTAGTACATAGAGATTACAATGATCGCATAGCTAAAACAACATAACACAACAACAGTAGAAAGCTTAATGGGTATTATAGAAAATGAAGCTTATAGCTAAAATTGAAGAAAATGGAGAGACATTGGAAGCCCAAATCGAAGAACAAGATGTGAAATATGTGAGAAGGTAACATATAGATTGCGGCAATTGAAGCTCGGAAGGAGGGAGGAGAAGCTCGGCAACGATGTAGCTCTAGCGATCGGGGGCAAAATGAAGGTGAGTGAGGAAGGGAACTGGCATAGAGGTTTAAAGAAAACCAAAATGAAAACCAAACGATGTTGTTTTTCTCCTCAAGCATAACATTTTAAGTAAGCAAAACGATGTCGTTTTGCTTCTAATAAATGTTGTGAATCACGATTGCAACTTCGTTGATGAAGGTTACGAATTGAGATCGTGCTTCCGCATAATTGTGACTTCGTAGGACAGTTTGAAAACAACACGATCGTGACCTAAATTTTTTATAAAAAATGGTTTAAAACCAAACGATGTTGTTTTGCTCCTAAAGCATAACGTTTTAAAGTAAGCAAAACAATATCATTTTGCTTCTAATAAATGTCGTGAATTGCATGATTGCGACTTCATTGATGAAGGTCGCGAATCATGATCGTGCTTTTACGACTTCACTGATGAAGGTCAAAGCACGATATCGATGTTACAGGATGGTTTGAAAACTCACGGTCATGCTTCTATACATTCGCAACCCGAAGCTTTTTATAGGGAAATGGTTTTCTGAGCATCGTTTGACCTGTTTACTATAAATTCTTCATATGACATCAAAATGACTTGATTCTTGAACCAATAGACTCATAACACATTGTTCTTCATCTCCACCAAAAATTATAGCCATCTAAAATGGATTGGTTGTTAAATTTAATATGAAAATGTTGAGGAGTACTAGAATATGAAAAATTGAGATGATTTCCCTGAACATACTTCTGTATTTTAACTGTATTTTGATCAGTAGGTATCTAAATGAAATGATTCTTAATTTAAATTGAAATAGAGACATATGGATACAAATTGTATAAACAGATCAAATTTTAATTATACCTCTAAGAATTAAAAAATCTAATTTGAAGTTGAATATAGATTACAGTTATAGTTCAAAGAATAGTCCAAAGTAAATTGAGTATAACTTTTGAAATACTGAATCAATTTTTATGATCTTGGTGTCATTAGAAACTTAAGACATTGGAGAACAATTTGCTAGAAGAAAGTGTTGTCTAGTTGTCGCATTTACCTTATCAGAATAATGATGCAAAGTTGATCCAAAAGTATGTTGTTAGAAAAAACTGAAATGGTCATTTGATTGTGCACGACCGTGCGTTAAGGGTGCACTGTTGTGCGTAATTTGATTGCTATGCACAGGCGTGCTTTCTCTCTTCTTCTTCACTGAACATCTCTTCTTCTTCTCTCCTTCTTTCTTTCATTATTTCCAGATTTACTCATTCCTAAATCATCTATTTTGCATTTCTATATGCAATACAATTTCTAAATAAGTCAAATTCAAACTTACACTTCAAACATAAAAAATCTGAAACTTTGCATATACTTCCTCTCTCTACTGTAATTTTTCCTAGATTTTTCTTACTTCTATCTTCTTTAATTAACACATAAAACACTAAAACCAATTCTTCTAACTTAATTTCTAGATTTTTGTTCCTAAAACAAAAAGTTTTACGTAAGCCTTCTACGATGTTTTCTTCAACAAAATGTCGCGGTTTTTATTTCATGACGTTGTACTGATAAAATGTGGTAAAAAGTGTTATAAATCTGTGAAGTTTATGAAAATGTTGTGAAAATTTTAAATTTTTTGTGACGTTTTTTAAACATCATGAAAAGTCTTTGCAATTGGCGACGTTTTATCAATAAAACATCGCTGATTGTATGTATTTCTTGTAGTGATTATAATGATCTCGCTCTTGTGAAAGAAATTTATTAACAAAATGTAAATATCATTAACGCTCATGTAATATCCTCTTTAGCTACATTAGTAAGATACAACATCAATGCTTAAGAAAATAAAGTTATATCACGTTTTTAGAACCACACAATCAATATTCAAAAGTTGGAAATTATCGTCTTGGACATAATTCATGATCATCAAAATATATACAATGTTGGAACTTTTAATGGTGGAATCAAATTATACAAATCCTTAAAATTTTCAATTGAACAAACCTTGTTTCATCTTGTAATAATTTTAAAGTAATCCTGACACATTTAATTTAATCAAGACATATATCCTAGCATAATTCAACTAATAAAACAGCTATCTAGAAATTAATAAACCCTTAAAAAATTTCCAGATCTGCCACAAGCGTATTAATCAACATATTTCGTACGAAATATCCATTACATAGTTCTTTTGAGCATAATACATTAAGTTAAGCTATCTTTTGAGTTAAAAAGAGATTAAACAAACATAATGCAACTCAAATAAAGATTTAGACATCTTGGATGAAATCTCTAGCAATGTAAGAAATCAGCATAAACTTGGCCATTCTTTATTTCAACTCTTCATTTGATTGTGAATCTATCGTTATGTTCAAATTTAAACCCATATTCATCTATTTATCCTCACATAAAAGTTTAACTTTATCAATGAGCTGAAATTAGGGGAAAATTTTGAAACCAAAACAATTCAAAATAAAGAAACTTAATAAATTTAATGAATCCAATACGAATATAAAAATAGCGGGTATGTGATTCAAATCAAGTCTAGAAATCAAAGAAATAAAACATAAATCTATCACAATGTTCACAAGTGAATAGGCATGTTTCAAATTTTTGTTTAGTCATGCAATTTCAACATATCCGAAATAATCCAAGACATTTAAGAAATTGAATATAGAGAACCAACTAACTAATTCCTACTTATTCCTTTTCACTCTTAGAAATTGAACTAGCTCAATTAAAACACGTTAAGCATAAGGAAATAAAATCAACAACACAAATTTTTTTAGACAAACGTCAAAATTCCAGCCCATACAACTCCAAATGAATCACTAATTCTATTATCATATTCAAATAATCAAGGATTTATCCAATTAAATAAGAACATGAATAAATAAAATAAAAATTCTTGCAATTGATAATGTTAAATCAACTCAAAAGAACTTAAATTGATCAAGAAAAAATGATATCCCAGATACTCTAAGCAATGTGTCTAAACTGAAAATTTAACAATTAATCATACCTAAAGCTTGGAAAATAAGAATTAAGGGGAATAATGGTTTAGAAAAAACTTATTAATGTGCTCCACCTTCAGACCTCATATCAGCCATTTTAAGGTCTGAAAAACTCATCCACCAATATTGAGCTGGCTTAAAACAGGTGGGAATTGGTTCCCTATCACCCCCAATCATTCCTTGGAATGACTCCTAGCTTTAGCTAGCTTTAGAAGAGTGCCAAATCTCTCAATTGTGTTTTTATAGGCCCATGAAACACAACCTAGTTGCCTTAGGTTGCTAGATTTTTGGTGATTTCCCTCATATCTCTTGCATTTTGAAGAGATTTGATGTAGATATAGTCGGGTTTTTGTTGGGTTTTTGAGATGGAGACATTAGGTCAGTGAGTCTCATCCCAACTGATGTTGTTTTCTTCTTTTCCTCGATTATTTGTTGTGTTTTTGCTCTTTCCTCTACTGCTGCATTTTTTTATTCTTTTCTTTTGACTGCTAGATTCTTATTTTTCTGTTGTTGCATCATTTTTCTTCTTCCTCTAGTTGTGTCATTTTGTTCCTCTATGTCTACTGTGTTTTGTTTTGGCTATTGGCGTGATATGCTTTGCTCCTCTAGTTTCTAGGTTTTGGATGCTAACGTTTTGTGTAAGGCCCTAAATTATACCCTAGTAGAAATATTACATGTCTATGAAGGTATATGTGATATGGTTGAAAATTGCATATGTCTTGAATCTATGGTCCATCAAACCATGATTAGTAACTTGGAATTAATTGTTACCATTTTAAAATTGATGTATTGAAATGTACATTTAGACTAAGAAAATTGTCAAGTGGTAAGACAAGTTGATACATGGAAATTAAGTGACTAAACATATACATTTAGTGACATTTGGCATAAGTAAATAAGGGAAAAATGGCAGTATAATTGAATGACATTTGGAAACATTGACTAAATGATAAGTAGTCTGATAGGATTGTGACATTTAGCAGGCTGAGGAGTGGACAAATGGGATGTATATAGACATATGCCATGTTATGAGAGTGACACTTAGCATCAAATGAATCCATCGAAGGTAAAAGTGTTTCTATTGGTCATTCTTCTTCTCATTGTTCATTCACCAACGAAACACCATGCTCTTTCATTCTTGGGTATTTGGCTTATGTTGTGCTTGATTACCACATCAAGATGCTACATCAAGGAAGTTAGACCTTGTTATCTTTTGTGCTATTGTCTTCTTAGTGTTAAGATCATCCTAGTTTCACTTGGATTTTGGAGTTATGTTTGTTGCTAGGAAAGTTAGTTAGCTTGTTTTTTAGAGTTGTGATTTGAAGTTAAATAGGTAAGGGAATTCTAAACTTGATAGAATGTATTAATACAAGTTCTATGATGACTGAATTGGCATAGAACATATGTTAAGATGATGATAAATGAGTGCTGGAAAAGTGAGTTTTTTTATGGAAAATTTTGGTTTTGATGCATGAAAGACTATGATCTGTGACTACCTAATGAATATCTTTGAATTGGATTTAGACATGAATTGGATGAGGAATTGAAGCATAAGCAAGGTATAATTGAGGCGAAATGAATGGATATTGATGAATATGTTTGAGATTTGGAAGGAAGTAGTTTAAATCTGAAAATTTCAGGAAATTGGGTATCCCACGATTAAAGCACCCATCCCACAATTATGGGCAAGGTTTTGACACAAAAATTTCTATTTTGTGCAATTGTTGAACCACATAAAGTTAAGACACTTTATAATGTAGTATTTGAATTTAATTATGGTTAGAAATGAACCTAGTTTGATGTTTAAAGGTTGAATAAGTTTTAAATTGTTAATTAAGGTGATAACTTAAGGAAGATGTTGTTTGTTATGAAAGTATCTAATGTTGGAATATTTGATTTGTTGAAAGGATAAATGTGTTCTTATGGAAACAAATGTGGTATAAAGGATATAAGCAATGTGTTAATTATGAATTTTAGTGAACAGGAACTACTGTTAATACATGTAAAATGTAATTACTTAAGTATTCATTAGTGCATTATCTTATATGTTTATGTTTGTAAGGCATGTTAAGTTTGATCAAATGTGAATGAATGTGTTCAATATGAGCAAGATGGAATAAAGTCATATGTTTTGCATTGCGTCTTTTACATATGAATCTAAAATTCGAAGTGGTTTGTTTTAAAACTGTGAAGTCCTAGTCGTGGGTAAATAGGCATGCCTAGAAGGGTCTACAGCTGCTCATATTCTTAGACACTTCGGTGTCTTCTGTACTTTTACACTATGGTGTCTACTGTTCTAAGACACTATAGTATTTTCTGATTTAAAGAATTAAATCTCTTTTGTTTCTTTTGATACCAGTCATTGTTATCCTCTGTTTTGTTCTTGTTATCCACTTCTGTAAAAAGAACTAGTAGGCTAATCTGTTTTATGTTCTGAAATATGTTTAGTTCTGAAATAAGCTAAGTTTTGATTTGATATAGGTTATGCCTTGATTTAATATAAGTTATATTCTGTTCTAACATAATTATATCCTATTTTGAAGTAACGATATTTTATTCAGATACTTATATGATTTGCTCTACTGTATGAATATTCTGTTTTGATGAATTATATTATGTTCTGATGTTTTTAACGGTTTAATTACTCTTTAATTTGAATAATTAAAGATTGCTTATGATATAATCTGATTCAGTACATGTGAATGTTATACGACTGTTAGAAATAATCGCTATTTTATATCTTGTTTAGTTATTCCCCACTAAGCTTTATGCTTAGCATGGTAGTTTTGCCTCCGTTTAGGTTCTGATAAGAAGATTTAAGACAGGGACAATGATAACTGTAGTAGTTAAAGAAGGATGTGTTTTGTTTTGGAAAATGTTCAGTTTGTTATCGAGTTATACTCAATATGATAAGACAATTTTTATTTTTGTGTATATGGTTTGCAATAACCTTAATTCAGGATAGATTTACAAGTTAAGGCATGTATTTTGAAAAGTGGTGTATGGTGTATTCTATTTATTAACTTAACCTATAATGAAATGTAATGTATGTTTTCCCGAGTTTCTTTTAAGGAAATTTTGGAATGAATTGGTATGATTTAGGTATACTTTGTGTGACATCTGTATATCCTTTTAGGGGGTATTTGGGTATTACATTTTGCATTTTTCTCCTCTAATTTTTACGATTTAGCTGCTAACATTTTCTCTTTATTGCTCCGTTTCATCTCTTTTTGTGATGCATTTTTCTTCCTTTGGTTCTGTATTTTGTTTCATTTGGTTTGCATTTTGTTCCTCTTTATGTTGAGTTGGATCATGGGCTAAGTATTAGACTACTACTTTTCTGCTAGGACTTTGGGTTGTTTTATTATTTTGGGACTTTCTCCTGGTTGAACATCATTTTGGGCTAGATTTTTTCCTAGATTCCTTTCTTTAAGTTCACCGAACCTATAAGAAAAATTTTAGTTCAATTTAAACCCCTTTTAGAAATAAAATATGGAGCTAAATGACTTGAATTTCTAATAATAAAATGCAACAATTTTTGCCTAAATGTTCCATGTAAATGATTTTTAAAAATTTAAAATAGGGTTGTAAAATATGCTATAATTTATACTTATCAAATTTCCTACACTTAGCTTTTGGTCGTCCTTTATCAAAATAACATTGTAATGCAAAATATGAATCTAGTTTACCACCATACCACACATAGAAGAAATTAGATTAAGGAAAATTGAACGACAAATTAAAAAATTTATTTAAGAAAATCATAATATCTTAACATATTCGCAATCAGTTTAATCATCAATATAACATCTTGAAAATTTTAATTTGAAAGAGAGAGACCATATTGAGTCAATGATCAAACCAAAGTGAGATGCCTTGTCCATCACCTATTTTGTGTTTGGTAAGTGGTTTTGTCCCATTCCAGCAATTAAAAATTTGCTAAAGGGTGTAGGTGAAGTTAAGGGTTATCTTAGCCTCCCACATATTGCATTGAAATATAAACCTGACAAAACTTTAAACTGATTTAGTATATTAAACATGAGGTTAATAAATTCAAAGGTTAAACCATAAAATAATAGAAGATTATCAACAAAAGATAAATGAAATAATCATTTTTTTACTTCTGTCGTGAAACTTTAAATTAACTTTGTAAAATATTTAAGGTTAGTTAATATGGTGAAGATCTCCATGCTAATGGAAAATAGGTAATGTAAGAGAATATCACCATACCTTAGGCCTTTGACTACTCTACATACCACGGTGGGCTCTCCATTGATTATAATAGAGTATGATGTAGTAGTGATGCATTTCTTTGTACATTTAATGAATTTTTATATAAAACTTATAACTTACGTAGAATTGAGCAAAAACTTCTAATTAAATGAGCTGAATTTAGAATACAGTTTTTATTGCTTTTTTAGAATAATAGCTTTAGATGAGTTCTTAAGCTACCATGATATTTGCCTATATTTATGATATTAATGTAAATAGTTTGGTAGGGATTAATGATCTATAGGATCCCTATTTTTAGTCTATTGGTTAATATCCTAACAGTTACTTTATTGATTAGTGACTAATATATTATATGTTTCTCCCTAATAATTGGTGATTAATGTTTTGAAATGCTTAAGATACTTATTTTTGGTTTATATTAGGTTTTAGGTACAAGATGGAAGCACAGGAGTCAAAAGCGAGCTAAAAGCTCATCCTTAAAGCCATCCTTTTGAAGTTCAACCTTATTTTCCTTTATAGAAGATAGATGCATATTTGATCATTTTTATACCCTATATTTGATGTGTATTTGCTTGATATTTTATACTTGTATCATATATTTGATACTTAATTTACTCCAATTATGTTTATAGTTATTGTTTCCTTCATGGACTTAAAGGAGATGAATTCGGATGAAAACATGACCTAAAATGAAAATTTGAAGAAAAGAAGGGATACCTTGTTATGCATCAGCCACTGTACTTCCTTTAGGCCATACAAGATCATGAATTCTGGGTATTTTGAGTTATACACGGTCTAGTACATGACTTGTGTATCAGACCATCTTTCACCTAGAACCACCCTAAAACTTATTATAAAAGGACATGTTCAGAGGAAAAACAGGAGATTGAAAATTAAGAGGTGATTACAAAAACTAAAATCATTCAGAAGGGGCAATTTTGAGTCAGAGAAGTGTAAAACATGAAAAAATCATCAAAAGATCTATTAGAATATAAGTTTAAACCTCTGCCTTGTAAGAATATTCAGTAGAAAACAAACAAGGGGATTTAGAATTATGAACCCATTGTTTCTAATTCATTCTTCCTTATGTTTATGTTTGTTTTCCTGCTCTATAATGTGGAACTAAATTCTTTTAATGCCTAGGTTAGATGAATATTTTGAACAATAACAAGTTTTAATTCTTTTATTAATGCAATTTTTTGGATTGACATATTGTGTTTCAATTATGTGTTTAATATAATAGATCCAAAATATTATTGCATAATCTGATTCACAACATAGAGATTAAGAAGCCTATCTGTGGACAGATCCATCGTAATTGGAAAAAACAGACTGTAATCCTAGAGATAGGATGACATAAATCCTCTATATTAAGGTTAAACTTAGTAGTTGGATCCACAAATTGGTAAACCAATTATATAAACTTTAACCTAAGCAATTTCGTTGATAACCTTAGGATTAGTTGTTATTAGACCCAAGAGTGAGCTATTAGCATATCATAGGAATCTCCATGGTCCAATAAATTAATAAAACAATTACTTAATAAATGATCAATAAATTCATGATATTTAGGGGGATTTGAAACCTAAACACTAAGTTTTGATATTGATAGTTTTCTAGGTAATTTCTTAATCCTTTGTTCAATCTTGTTGCCTATTTTATTTTAATTTACGATAATTGCTAACACTCATTGATTGGCCTATACTTTTTGGTACTAGTTATAGCTATGCTATGCACTTATGGTTATTTCATAATTGACACATATAAAAAGTTCAATCAAGTTTTTGGCACTGCTGCTGAGGATGGTGATATTCAGAAAACTTTAGTTTTGTTAATTTAGTCATTATTTTGTTTCTTTTATTTGGTTTATTTTTATTTTATATTACATTATTTTGTTTGTATAATTTAGTTAGTTTATAATTAAATTCCTATTCAGTTTATGACCTATAGTACATCTTAGCACTTAGTAGAAGTAGATCCTGAAATAGAAAGAGCAGCGTAAGGAATCTTTCTAGGACTAATTTGAGATGGTTTGAACTAGATCGTTGGATAAAAGGCTTAGTAGGTCACGTAGATACAAAGGAATCTAACAACATGGCAAAGAAATCACACACGATGTTCGAATATGCTTGGTTAGACCTAATTGCTATGGAATCCAATATAGTGAGTTATTTAGGAGCACAATTTCGAGATGAAGTCGAACATCGTCTAGATGGTACAATAGTCAGTCTAGCTTGAAGGACTCCAAGATAAAAACACTAATATCAAGCCAAACGTCGTCTATATGGTGCAATAGTCAGTCTAGTTCAAGGTACTTCAAGATAAAGACCCCAAAACATATATCTCTAACTTTATAGAGATTTGCAATACATTTAAGATTAATGGAATGAACAATGATGCAATTAGAATGCATCTACTATCATTTTTTTCTGAAAGGAAAGGCTAAACAGTGGCTGAATTCTATGCCACATTCATCGTTTACTACATAGGATCAAATGGTAGAAACTTTTATACTTAAGTACTCCCCTCTACAAAGAATATAAATTTAAAGAATGACATCACGTCATACTCCCAAACTGGCGATGAATCCAATTATGACACAAGGGAAAGATTTAATGAGAAGCTCAGACGATGCTTTCATCACAAACTACTATTGTGGATGAAAATCCAAATTTTCTATAATTGGATAAGTCAAAGAATGAGGAAATGAATACATGTAGCAACTAGAAGGACTTTGAACAAAAAAACACCTGAGCAGCCCAAGAGTTGATCGAAGACCTTAAAATAATCCTTATAATAAATCAAATAACCCTTGATGGAGGAACCATCCCATGTGAAGGATAACAAAGAAACAATCCTCCACTTTGATATTAGTAGTGAGTATCATAGCCAAAGAAGCCAAACATGGAAAAAATGATAATGGAATTTATTTAGAATCAAGAGCAAAACACAAGAGGCAGCAAACATCCATACGTAAATTGGAGTTTTAACTTGACCAACTGATAACAATTTTAGTTGAAAGGAAAACAGGAAATCTGCCAAATATATTTGAACTTAAAACTTATAAGCATATGAAGGTAGTCACACTTAGAAGTGGAGTTACAAAAAAATGCAAAAACCCAAAATGAAGAGGAGGATTGCGAAAAGAGTTAACAAAATATGAAAGTTATGGAGAATCCTCCTAAAGCAAAGGAATTTGAGCCCACCACACCATACACAGTGAAGTTAAAGAAGGATCACATGAACTAGCAATTTGGTAAATTTATTGATTTATTTAAAAACTTTATATTAACTAACCACTTGTTGAAGCTTTAACACAGATGACCATATATGAAAAATTTATAAAGGAGCTACTGTGTAATAAGAAGAAGTTGGAGGAATAGGCTAAGATGCAGCTAGGCGAGGAGTGCTCAACAATCCTACAAAACAAAATACCAAAAAAAGCATAAAGATCTAGTGATTTTTACTATGCCTTAACTGATTTAAGGGTTGGCATCAACTTAATGCCTTATAAGTTATTTATGAGATGGGATTAAAAGAACCTAAACCTACTAGGATGACCATTCAATTAGCTATAGATCTATTAAATATCCTAGGGGAATCATCGAGGATCTGTTAGAAAAGGTTGATTAGTTCGTCTTCCTAGTTGACTTTGTTAAACTTGATATAGATGAAGATGTAGAAGTACCTTTAATTTTAGGACGCCCTTTTATAGCTACAACTAAAACCATTATTGATGTTAGTGATCGTAAACTAGTTTTAGGGTGGGAGAAGAAAAAGTAACTTTTAAGATATTTGATGCTATGAGACATGCTCTTGATTGTGATTATTACTGATATTTTATTGATGCTAATGATTTTGTAACTTTAGACATTATTCAAGAAATTATGTTTAATGACATGCAAGAATTGTTTATGATTCAATATGAGGATGAATATGAACATAATAAGCTCTTGATGAGAACAAAAGAAGGAAATTCACAAAAATTCAAAGACAAGGTTAAAGTCCTCCATTAAAGAACCACCGGAGTTAGAGTTGAAGACATTACTTGATCATTTAGAATATGCATTTCTTGAGAAGAATTGGAAATTACAAGTAATTGTTGCTTCAACTATAGAGGTGGCACAAAGGAAAGATTACTGAATGTGCTTAAGGAACATAAAATGGCCATTACATGGAAAATCTCTAACATAAGTATGATCAACTTGTCACAAAATTTTAATGGAGGAAAAGTTTAAACTTGTGGTACAACCTTAAAAAAGGCTTAATCCAAACATGAAGGATGTGTTAAAATATAAGGTAATTAAACTCTTCGATGATGGAGTGATTTACCCCATTTTTGATAGTCCTTAGGTCAAGCTAGAGCAAGTTATGCCAAAGAATGAAGTAATGGAAATCATCTCCAACAAAAGAATGAGCTAATCCCTAAGAGAACCATCACTGGATGGAGAGTGTGCATTGATTATAGGAAATTGAATAATGCAATAAGAAAGGACTACTTCCCTTTTCCCTTCACATATTAGATGCTAGAATGACTGGCAGGTTATATGTACAATTACTTCTTGGATAGACTTTTGGGTTAACTTCAAATCCCAATTGTTCCAAAAGATCAAAAGAAAATGACATTCACATATCCCTATAGTACGTTAACCTATAAAAATATGCCAATTAGGTTGAGCAATGCATCTGCTAAATTTCAAAGGTGCATGTTGGCCATCTTCAATAATCTAGTTAAAGATATACATGATTTATTTATGGACGATTTCTCTATGTTTAGTGATTCATTTGATTTATGCATCCATAATTTAAAAGAAGTGTTGGAAAGACGCAAGAAGACAAATAAGGTGTTAAACTAGAAAAAATGCCACTTTATGGTACAAAAAGGTATAGTTCTAGATGATAAAATTTCTCACAAGAGCATAGAGGTAGATAAGGCCAAACTTGAAGCTATAAAGAAACTTCCACCCCCTTCCTCGGTTAAGGTAATAAAAAGTTTTTAGGTCATATGGGCTTTTATAGAAAATTCATTAAGATCTTTTTTAAAATTGATAAGCCCTTAACCAAGTTATTAAAGAAGGACATACACTTTACATTTACCAAAGAATGTTTAGATGTGTTTAACAATTTAAAAGATAAGTTAACTAAGGCCCTAATTATGGTTGCACCAGACTGAAATTTACCTTTTGAGCTAATATGTGGTGTAAGTGACTTTGTCATAGATGCAGTACTTGGAAGGTGAAAGGACAAACACTTTCAACCAATCTACTATGCTAGTAAGACTTTGAAAGATGGTCAAGAGAACTACACAACAACAGACAAAGAATTGTTAAATATAGGTTTTGTGTTTGATAAATTTCAATCTTATTTAGTATTATATGAAATTGTTTTTAATCCTAACCGCTATGCATTGAAATACTTGCTGAATAAGCTAGATGTTAAATCATTTGATTAGATGGATTCTACTATTTAGAAATTTCATTTAGAGAATAAAGATGTGAAAGTGGTTGAGAACCTGGAAATAGATCATCTCACTTGGAAGATCCAAATTTCGAAGAACTAAATGAAGAAGGCATTGAAGATGCCTTTCCAGAGGAATGCCTCTACAACGTGAAGGAGTTAAGTGAAGCTTTGATCCCTTGGTTTGCAGATACTGCAAATCATCTTGTATCTAAGATCTTGCTAGAGGGTCTATCTTATTAGTAAAAGAAGAAATTTTTTATTGATTTCCCAAAATATTTTTGGGAAGATTCACATCTGTTTTGTATATGCATAAACCAAAAAGTGAGGAGATGTGTACCTCACTTTGAGGGGTGGAAGATTCTATAACACTATCATGTTGGATCCACTAAAGGGCACCATAGTGCAAATAAAAAAGCTCAGAAGATCCTAAAGTCAAGTTTTTGTTGGCCATCAATTTTCAAAGATGCCCAAAGGTATGTAGCTTCATGTGATATATGTAAAGATTAGGTAATGCCTCTAGTTGGGCTTAATTACCCCAAATTTTCATTTTTGTTTTTGAAGATATTTGACTTATGGGGGATTGCTTTCATAGGTCCATTTCTAAGTTTGTTTGGCAATAAATATCTTAGTAACTGTTGACTATGTCTCTAAGTTGGTGGAAGCATAGGATTTACCTATAAATGATGCTAGGGTTGTTGTAAAACCCTATAAAGGTTTATTTTCCCATTTCGGCACACCTAGGGTGATTATCAGTGATAAGGGTATGCATTTATGTAATGTGTAGTTTGAAGAAGTACTTAAAAGTTATGGAATTAATCACAGAATTGCCACCCTTTATCACCCTCAACTAGTGGCAAAGTCAAGGTATCCAATATGGATTTAAAACAAATTTTGGATAAATCTATAGAGTCTTAGAGGAAAGACTAGTCAATTAAATTTGATGATGCTCTATGGGCCTGTAGGATTGTGTATAAAACACCTATTAGCATAACACCTTGTAGGCTGGCTTAGGGAAGAACTTGTTGTCTACTTGTTGATTTGTAACATAAAACATATTGCGATATTAAACATATGAATTTTGATCTTCAAAGTGCAGGTGAAAAGAGGAACTTCCAAATTAGTGAATTGGACGAATGACAGTTGATGGCTTATGAAAATTATAAAATACATTAGGAAAAAGTTAAAAATTATCACAACCAAATGACTAAGCAATCATGAAAATTAAAGGAGGGAGATCAAATTTTTTTATATAACTTTTTTCTAAGATTATTTCCTAGTAAGCTTAAATCAAGGTAGTCTAGACCATTCATTGTAGAGAAAGTATCTTCATATAGCATAATCGAGGTAAGTCATCTACACAAGAGTATTTTTAAGATTAATGACCATTTAGTAAAGTTATAGCTTAGAGGTGAGCTCGATAATAATAAGGAAAATATCAACTTAACCAAGCCACCTTGATCATAAAAGATATGTTGAACTAAAGATGTTAAACAAGCACTACTTGAGAGGCAACCCAAGAATTATGGTTTACTTTTGTTATGTCAATTTCATATATTATTTCTTAATTATATTTTGTTATTTTTATTTATTTTGTTTTTATTCCTTTTTCTTATATTTTGCAAGATGTAGTTTAACATTGGATAGGTTAGAAATTAAAAAAAAAGTTGCCATGATCAGGAAAATATTGTTGACCCTTCTCAATTATCATATATACTTATATTGTGCACATAGAATGCAATGTACAACTGTAAGTGTTAGGAAGGGGTTAATAAATTTTTTATGATTTTCTTTAAGCTTATTATAATCTTGATTAGTCCATTTTATTAATTGATATTCTAAATTGATTGAAATCTAACCATCAATACTCTATTTTATTGTTAAATATTGAGTTGAATTGGTATGTAAAAGGTTAGAATAAAATTGCTTCTTTAAGTCATATTTTTATTCATCATTGAGATAATCAAATTGAATGAAAGTGCGTATTATTTACACATATAAATCCATCTTTTTTGTGAGCTTTGAACCTAAGATGAAAATTTTAAATTTTTTAGCTCTTATTATTCTTTCGTGTATGTTATCATGTATAATAGAATGATTCTAAAACTTGATTTTATTATAGATATTGAGATCATATTTGTTAAATTAGAAGCATTAACATGATAAAGGCAGTAGCCTATTTCTTTGATGTTTACAATACCCACAATTTTATCCTTTAGGAATAACCAAGTTGAGCCTTTGCCTTTTTAGATGTTATTAAACCACATTGTTAACCTTTATCCTATTTTTCTTGAATACCTTTTTATTATTTTAAGGTTATTTTATGTTATTTAATTTTTGAGAATTGATTTTTTTAAAGATACATTATTTCGTTAATTGTGGTACTGAATGCTTGAATTATTATTTAGATTGAAAAGAAAGAGAGCATAAAAAATTGTGTATATGGTACCAATAGAGTTGTACTAAAAGTACCTATTGTTTTATAAACAAGTCTTGTAATTTTCTTATAGTAAATTTCCTTCAATTTAATCCTTTTTGATATCCTGTGTTGTCCCCAAATTTTTCGTATTAAATTAAGCATGATTATAATTCAATTTAACTGAATTATTAGATTTGATGGATAAAATTTTGGACCTATTTGCTATGTAAATGATGGTAGAATTTATTTTATGGTTTGGTTGTGTTAAAAATGGTAAGAATGTATAAGGGCATTTTGGTCATGGCACTTAAGATTATAAGGCCTAAGGCTTAAGTGAAAGGGGTAAAATGGAAATTTGACAACTTAGTAGGGTTAAAAGAAAGAGTTAGAGGAAAAGAAGGAAAAGAAGAAGAAGAGAAGAAGAGAAGCACCGTGAACGAGGAAGAAGAGAAGGAAAAAAAGGGGATTTTCGATCTTTGCGATTTTTGACAAGTTCGGGACATTTTCGGGTAAGTTTTGCTTGTCTTAATCTTGTTTCGGTTGGATTAAACCTAAAGATAGTTTGCATGTATGAGAATCGGTGGTTTAGGGTTTTAAGGGAAAAATGGATAGATTTCTTTGGGTTGATGATTCTGTGCAGGTTTATGGGTTAGAAATGTAGTGTGGGACCTGATCTAAGATTTAGATGTGTTGTTTTGGAAAAGGGAAAGGATTGAAGTTGAAAAATGCTGGAAATCGGGTTTCGGAGTTGTTCTCCAGGCCCTTACATCGCGACGTGCGTATGAACACGCCGCGACGTGCGAGAAAGGGGAGCAACGTCGCGACGAATAAATGTTAATTCGTCGCGACGAGCAGGGGAAGGATTCGTCGCGACGTGTGAGTTGTGTTCGTCACGATGTGCGGGGAAGGATTCGTCGCGACGTATGAACTTATGTTCGTCGTGACGAGCAGGGTTTCGCCGCGACGAGCGGGGCTTCACCGCGATGAGCCCCCAGCTTCTAGCAAAGATGAATTTTGATATTTTTGCGCATATCTTTTGATGTAGATGTCTAATTGAGGTGATTTCAGATTCGTTGTGAACTAGAGATAGAGGGCTACAAGTTTTATGAAGCAATGAAATTGAAATTTAGACTATAAGAATCTTAACGTTTGGTCAGAAGTTGGCTATAGATTCTTGTTTCAGCATAAGGATAGTCTCAACATGTTTGGGGTATAACTTTCAGTTTTTTGAACCAAATTGAATGTTTTTGAAGTCAATAGACAGGTAAGACAATGAGAATTTTTTTGGAAAAAGTGAACCAAATGTTTGGACTTTAGGAGAGTTTGGGTTTGTTTAGAATTTATCTTAGTGAATGTGTGATTTTTGGTTCCCTAATTTGTGTTCCTATTTGAATAGGAATTCTGCATTTGATTAAGGGAATCAAGGAAGGCAAGAGGATCAAGATGAGAGGTATCTTTGATGCATGTATCCGAGCAAGGATTTCAGGTGGGTTTTATGTTTATAATTTAGTAATGAGCCACTAAAGTTTTCTCCCAATTCAAGAATGATTTCAATTACTTCATAAATATTGTTTTGTTTCTATTAAATGCATTGCAAAATTTCTACATGTTTCAACATATGAACTTTTTTTATGAATTTCAAAATAAGGATGAAAATGCATTGAACATTTTATGTTAGGCCTTGGAAAAATTCATGGCATTTTGTGTATTTGGAAAAGAAAGAATAGAGCATGAAAAGTATGAAAGGTTTGAGAAGATGCTTTGAGCATGGAACGAATGATTATGTGCTTTGTTTGGGTGAGGGAGTAACGAATGGAGTCACGTACACATCGACATATAGCCTTCTCCCAGCTGCCCACTTGAGGCCACGAGATCTTTGAGAAATCGGACTCGTTTTGTTTACGGAATAAACTTCGGTTTATCCGGATCGTTTTACGGTACTCTCGAGCCGTTTGTTTGTGCATTGCATCTATGAATTGTCAAGTATGTGCATAAATTGAGCATTTATATTGATGATTGAATGAATATGTTGTGTTGATGTGATAACATTTTCCACTATGAGATTACACTTTCCAACTACGAGTTTGAACTCAGAATTTCGGATTTAACTGAAAATTTGGGAGCAAAGCGTTTTATGAACTTATTATGATTTTTGTACAACAAATGAACTTTTTCAACGGTTTTGCTTGT
>JANZLF010000221.1:27603771-27622296 GCA_026546835.1 Erythroxylum foetidum
TTAAATTGTGTATGGCAAAGGAAAATTAGAATAAGAGTTTTAAAGATGAGTTTAAGATATGCTTGATTATAGAGAAAATCTAGTAGAAATTTAGTAGTTTGAGATTATGGAATATTATGGCAAAGGAAATTGAGTTTCGAATTGATGATTGTCCAAATGGAAATTTTGATCGGGAAATTGAATATGGATTAGTTTTGTTGGTTTTGAATAAGGATGAATAAAGATGAGAGAAGTGAAAGAGTTAAAAAAAATTTATACTGGTTTTGTTTGAACTATACTAGATTTCGGATAGTTTTAGTCTTAGAGTTTTCAACGCGATTTTAATTTTCGAAGATATACGCTATGGATGTCAAAAATTTCATTCGGTTCGATTGAACACTTTGTTTGCTTTGATTTTGATTTCTGTTCGATTCGCCGTTCTTCGCTTTTGCTTCCGATTCGCTTTTCATTTTTGTCTTCATTTATATTTTCTGGTTGGGATCCAGTTCTGAGATTGGGTCCCAACAGTTTAAGAGTGAATGAGAAATACATTGGAGAGTATAAACTGAATTAAGCAAGATAAAGGTTATACTATCAAAATTTTAAGGATGTAAGGAGATCGAAATTTTTTCATTGTAATGGTTTTTGTTTTTGGATAAATTTATCCATCCTTTTTTCAAAAAGTGGAGACCTTTTTGGTAACAGTGTTTTTGTTTTTTATTTTAGTTTCTTCAAACCAATAACATGGGGTTTATATTAGATCAAATGATCTTTGAAAACCTACTATTTATTGAGGTAGTTTAAAGCTCTAAAATTCCAAATTAAAAAGTTCATTTCCTTGGAGCATTGTCCACTCTTTTCTTTTGGATTTGTGTCCTACCTTACTCTTGATATTAAAGGCTTCATTGAAGTGAACTATAGAAGATGGACGGAGTTCTTTGGGTTCTTTTCCTATAATTTTATATGGTTTAGGAATTATAATGAGCTTATACCTTTAGTGTGCTCCAAGTTGTTAGCATTAATGTTAGAATTATTTGTTTGGTTTACGCACCACTATGTGAAATATCCCTTTGTTGGATTTTTCCTTTTCAAAATGTGTGGAATCTAATCTCTTGCGACTAAGACCTAGGTTGTATTCCTAGGTTCCTTGCTTCCTTAATTGGCTTAGCTAGGATACCATTTTGCATGATGGAGATTTCGTAATAATTAATTTCACCATATTCCTTGATACATGCCAAAGACACTAAAATCAACACCTAACTATACACATCTAAACTTATAGTAGAGTTGAGAAAGAATCATACTTATATATAATGTTTGATTGATTTTTTATTGAACTAATCAATGTAAAAAAGGGGGGAGGGGGGAGGTTTGGAAGAATTTAATTAATGTATAAAAAATTATTTTTAACAAATCAAATTACAAAAGGTTAATTGATGGATCTAAGTCTAGTTCTCAATTTAATCTCAACCTGCACATAACATCCATAATTAGGTGTAATGTCGTCTTCTTTCCTCTTTTTGAAATTATGAACCATGGATTAAGAACAAGCCCTATTAACCTAAATTTTCCTTTAGATTATAACTAATCAAAATAAGTTCTTTAATTAGACCTAACTCTTAGACAACATAAAATAGACTCTTTATATTTACTGCAATAGGAGCATTAAGAATCAAGAAAATAAGTTAACATAAGCAATAATCACATAAGCTTGGATTATTTAACTTAAGATATGCTATCCCTAATGATGCATATTTATTAGGTTGCCGCACATGAATCAGATTAACAATAAATATGAATTGTAACTAAATTTTTTTGTAATAAATATATATTATAATGATCTAGCATGCCTTATCTAAATCTTTCATACATAAATCATAAAGTTTATACCTATAATAACATAATCAATTTAAAAAAAAAAGAGACAAGAACAACGTTATTTGAATTATCAACACATAGACATATTATTAGGCCTTGATATCCCCTTTTAACTAAAAGGAAGAGAATTAGCCACTCATAGTTTGTTAAAACAAAACTCTAAAGAGAAAAATAGGCATCTTTGAATATCCATCATGTATACCCCCTTGAATTGGCCTCAAATTGCATTTTAAGCTATATAATTAGGGTTTCTAGAGTGGACAGGATAACCTACATGCCATATGGACAAAAAATGTCTTGAGGTTGTACATTTTTACATTGACTTAAATGGTCCTTTATACAGGAATGTACTTCTTCACACAGGCTTGTTCCACTAAAATAACTCTAATTCTTTCAATTTCTATCCTGATTTCACCCTAACTCATTTCTCTTTGATCCATTTAGGAAATAAGAATGAACAATAATAAAATTGTCCAAAACTATAAATTTAATTCATTTTTATTCTTTTTCATCAAACTTGTTCCTAAACAAAAATAGGAACCAAAATTACTATCTTAAACAAAAATTAAATATTGATCACTAAGCATTAGGGAATAAATAAATAATAAATTAAGCACTTATCATTCATTGTCTTTGGTTTACACATATATATAACTTTGATAGTTTTATTAACTTTATTGTTATTCTCATAAAGCCTTAATATGGAAGTTCATTTATGATTTATACTTTTGTGCAAACTTGAGCAAAGCCTATTCTTTTAACATATGTGATGCTTTCTTTAAGGCTTAGTGTTTTGTCTATCAAGCTAGAAATATGGATTAGTCCTTCTACAGACTAATATTCTAATGGAACTTGATGGAAATTTGTCCGTATAGGAATAATTTTTATTCTAATTTTTTCTAAGGAGATTCTAGATCTTCATTTCTACATTAAAAATTGCTTCCCTTAGATTTGTAAAGGTCCAAGTTCCATTATTTTCTTAGCTTCCTCTACTATGGAGAACTTAAGCACAATGGAATCATCCTCACATATAAGAACACTTTCTAGGCATGTTTTCTCCAATTTAAATTGGCCCATTGTTAGATTTGAGGAAAAAAATATTTTCTTTCCTAAGAACTGACCAACTAGTGTTGCTAGCTATTTCTTAGCTCTAGTTTGTAAGATTTATTTTAGAGATACATTTGAGTCATCTAAGGGGGGAAACATAGTTAAGTTAGCCAAAATTATTGTGTTCTTCCGCGCCTTATCCATATATAAAAAAGGTTTATTTGTATGGATTTCCTCCAGTTGGTTCTTAGGGTTTACTTTCATATAAGGTAAAAGGGAAATTTTTTGGGTTGAGATCTAGAGGTAGAAAGGTTTGGGTAGGTTGAGGGATGTTAGGAGGGGTAGATTCATAATAAGGAGAGGTTTGTAGCTAGGGCAGGACAATAGATGAAGGAATCGTTTCAATTAACAATAAATATGGAAAGAGGTGGTTTATGTAGGATAATAGAAAGCTTAGGTATGTGATTCAATCATATTTTTGGTACCTTATATTTAGTATCTTGCATGTGTTTTATGCCTATTTATCATGTTTTATAATTGTTAGAGCTTTAGACACATAAAATACAAAAAAACCTTAATAGGTTGAAATTAACACTATTTTTCGGTTTGGGGCAGATTTGAACTTTGGACGTTTGGGAATTTTTATCTCAGGATTGGTGCATCAGAAAAATTATAAGATTTGGCAGGCATAATCTTAACTTATTGAAGAATGTTTCCACGAAGTTTCAGAATTTTTTGAGCTGTCATTTGAGAGCAGTAAATTTTGAAGTCTGACGTAAAGTTGGAGACATACAATTTGACATCTTGTGATTCAAAAATTCATATCCGAAGATGCAACCGTTGGATTTCTATGATATAAAGCTCAAATTGAAGCTAAATTAATGATCTTTCTGATGACCAATTGTGAACTGTCCAAATTCTATATTTTACTTTTTATGGTTAGTGGAAGTTGGTCTAGAAATGAGACAGCATAACTAGTCCAAGAATGATTAGAGTTGGGGCCAATTTTGAATGACTTGTAATGACGAACCTATCTGCAGACCACTTGAAAAGAGACCCACCTCGATGTAGAGCAATCCCAAAAGAAATAAGAGCAGTTTAGCCCATGAAGAAGCCCGAAATAGGCTCAAATCGAAGACTTAAGTGCAGGAACGTGTTGCTATGCAAGGAGGATTCCATAACGCAAGCTACGAAGACAAATCCTATTCCAAGTTTGCTTGTGTTTTTACAGGAGACCAGACCTCCTCTAGCTAGTATAAATAGGATCCCTTAGAATAGAATAAGAAGGAGAAATCCCCTTTGTTTTTTGATGGGCATAAATAACATTTTCTCCTTTGTCGTTTTTTCTCTTTAGGTAAAAACCCTAATTTTCTTTTCTTTTCTTCTTCTTCTTCTCTATAGCCAAAACTTGCACCACGGTTTTAAACAAGATTTTTGACTTTGTTTCAATTTTAATGATGAACTAAGTTTTCTTTTCAATTGTGGAGGTTAGTAGCTAATTCTTATGGGTTGAATTTATGAGATTTTGTGCTTAAATCTTGATATTTTATGGTTGAATATTTGCGCTCATGGAATGCATGAATGCCGAATTAGGTTGGATATTTTTGAAGTTTAGAATTCAATTTATCTTACATGATTTGTTTTTCAATTAATTGAATTAGGCGTTAGTCATGAATTTGATTAAATAAGTGACATTAATCTATTATGAAGGTATATGTAGAATTTTAATAGGTTACTTCTTGAGCATATAATTATGTAATGTATATTAGTCATCTTTAAATAATTTTAGATTCGATAAAATCCATCTAATCTTAATGTTTTCATATGTGTGTTGTTCATGTTAGTTTTGAATTGATGCTTGCATGAAAAGGTTTTGCATTACATGTTAGTCATGGATGCAAAGAATATTATATGGTGAATCTGAAATTTGATCATAAATTGGCTAAAATAAAATCTTTGGTTTCAATGATTAAAATCAACTTGTGGAATTAACAAACTCCTTTACAATTGACATTTAATTAATTTGAATTTTTATGAAATTTTTATTACAAATTTTTCTTAAAATGTTTCGACATTTTCTCAAATTTTCTGTTTTTAATTCATGATTCTTCTTTCTTTTTATATTAATTTGATGCAAGTAAAACCCCCCATAATTCGACTTCATCATATAGTTTAGTACTAGTTTTTTGAATGACAATTAATTACATAGTGCATGCATATAATACATTTGCATCTTAGCTTACATACCTGTCACGTAATTCACCTTTCACCTTTTTCGATCTGCATATATTTAGCATCATAGTAATCAGACCAGACACGCATCTTTTACATCATAAATCACATGTCTCTGTTTTATTTTCTTTGCCATCCTTTTCATGCATGAATTTGGTATGCACTAAAGGGTAGTTTGCATTCTTAATCTTTAACTAGGTCTTGTGTGCCACATGCATTTGGCATCTTAGGAATAAAATATTGCAATTTGTTCATCTTAGTTATAATATGCATTTAATTTTTATTTTCCCCTAACATATACACGTTTACTTTTGATTGAAAGTTAGATTTCTTTCTTGTGTCTTGATCTCTGTGGCACAATACCCTTACTCATCTATGCTACATATTAATTTATATAGGGGATTAAATTTGTAGGCTAACGACAACCTATCAGTAGGTTAGAAGGGGAATGCCAAGTGGGTTAGGTTTAAGACTCAAGGAGTTTCAAGTGAGAGGCTAGAATATATCACTTGTTTGCTATATTTTAATTAGGTCTTAAAGAGTTCAATGTTATCCATTAACTAAATGATTAAATATTTTTTGAGGAATGAAAGAAATATATTATTCAATTAGCTAAAAGAAAGGGATTAAGTTCAAGTAGATATGAAATAAGTTGCAACTCTTAGAAGATCCAAATATATAATAAAGGTTTATATTTGATGTCAATTATATGCTATAAGAATAGTTAACTGCAACAATCTTTAAAGTTTCAACAATCTTTTATCAATTGTGGCGTGATTCATCCATTTTTCATTTTTTGGGTTTTCGTTACTATAGAGAGTTTAGGTAATCCTTAGGAAGTTGATTTTTACTTATAACAAATTTTAAATCAAGTTCCACCCCTTACTTATCACTTTATTAATCACTTGTTGAGAATTTCAAAATGTTCTCATATTACATTTTCTCCAAATCCATTAGAGGTAGTTGCCAATTGTCATGTCAAAGAGATCCTTGTGTGATTTTAAGGAAATCTACATGTGAATTCCTAAGTAAGGATGCTATCAAGGTTGTTTCAATAATAACTAAAGTTGCTGCATCTCCAGGATTATTCACATATAATTTTGAAAGTTTCATAGATAAGGAAGAGGTGGTTTTGGAATTGTTGTTCTAGGTTACATAAGTTATAGATATTGTTTATCTTAATCTCTTTCACTCTTTCCTCTATTAATAGTATAACTTTGGCTACCATCTATAGAGGCAAAAAATATTAGTTATAAGGTTATTGATTGTTAGAACTCCTACATGCCTAAAAGTTTATTTAGCTTTAGTCTATTATGAAAAGTATGAACATCAACATATTGTTGATCAGGCCCTAAGATGACAATAGAACTCTCTTATAGATTTATTTTTAAATCTTGTTGTCATTGAATTAATTCATGTAATCCATTAACATCTTGATTGGTTTAACTTTAGCTACAAATAAAAGCAAGAGATCATCTAAAAATGTTAAGCCATTTAAAGTATGAACATTTGGGTGATAATCAAACTATTTTAGTTATTATTTTTCTATTTTTGACTTCTGATTACGAATCTAAAATAGTTTATATGTTAAAGGAGCACAAAAATTCCATTGGATGGATAATTGCAGAAATTAGAGGGAAAAGCCCTTTTTATATGCATGCATTGCATTTTTTAAGGAGGATGGAAATTCCATTAAACAAGTATAACATAAGTTGAATAATATAAAGATGGAAGTTGCAACGAAGGGAAGTATTGAAGCTTCTCATTATTGGAGTCATTTATCCTGTCTTTGACAATTAGTGGGCAAGTTTAGTACATATGGTTTTGAAGAAATTTGGAATCATTATGGTCGTTATTCAAGATTATGAGTTGGTTCCCACCTACATGCAAATTGGGTGGTAAGTTTGCATTTATTATAGGAAGTTGAATGTTGTAACTCTTAAAGACCATTTCCTCCTTCCATTTATTGATCAAATGCTAAAAATATTTACTAGATATGAATATTACTATTTTCTAGATGGATTCTAGATTTATCGTTAGATCTTTATTATAGTAAAAGACTAAGACAAGACAACCTTCACATACATATTTGGTACATTTGGTTATCAAAGAATACTATTCATTTTTTGTAATGCACCTGCCATTTTCCAAATACGCATGGTGAGAATTTTCTCTAAGTATGTTGAGAAGATCATAGAGGTATTTATAGATGATTTTAGTATCTATAGTTCTTGTTTTGATGATTGCTCTCACGAACTTATTTTGGAAACTTGTATTGAAACTAACCATGCACTCAATTTAGAAATTTTCCATTTCATTGTAGATCAAGGTACAGTTATAGTCATATTGTATCTTCTAGGGATATATAGGTGGACATGTATAAAGTTGATCTCATTTATTCTTTTCCTTACTCCTAAAATATGCAGAAATTTTGTTCTTTTCTTGGTCATACAAGTTTTTTCCATAAGTTAATCAAGGATTCACAAATGTAGTCTTCCCTCTATACAAGTTGTTACAACAAGATGTCCCATTTGAATGTGACAGTAAGAGCTTTTATCTATTTTGTTTGCTTCATTAAAATTTTAGTCTTATTTGTTGAGCAATAAATTTATTGTTTACTCGCTCTAACCATACAACTTTGAAGTACTTTCTCACTAAAAAGGAAACAAAGTCGAGGTTAATTAGTTAGATTCTCCTCCTTTAAGAGGTTGATTTGGAGGTAAGAGATGAGAAAGGGGGAAAGAATATGGTTGTTGATCACCTCAACCAGTTGATTAGAAAAGAAGATGATATTCGTTTAAGAGAAATGTTTCTAGATAAACAGTTATTTTCCACCAATTTCACACCTCCAAGGTATGTAAATATCATAATTTTTTGATTTCTAACAAATTACCTGTGGCTTTTCAAAAGCTTAAAGGGAAAATTTCAAGAGTGAAGCCAAGTAATTTTTATGGGATGACCCCTTTGTACGGAGGCATTATGTAGACCAAGTCATAAGAAGGTTTGTTATTAAGCGTGAGTCACCTTTTATTTTAAACTTCTACTATTCGTACACTTGTGGAAGGATCTTTATGGTAAAAAAGACCACCTATCAAGTTTCAGAGAGTGCTTTTTACTAGCCTTCATTGTTTAAGGATGCATATATCTTTTGTAATTCATGTGATAGTGCCAATGAATAGGTAACTTGCCTTATGTTTCACTATAATTAAGACTACCTAAACATGTAACCTGTTAGTATATAAGGTTGCTATAGTATATGGTATATAGTGGACGCCTTAAGGTCATCTCACAAGAAAGATGTTAATTGTAATAACTCGATTAAAAATAAGAAATTAAAGAATCAAATTCAAAAAGGTACAGAGGTTGTGAAATGATGAAATTAAACAAATGAATGACTTGCACAAAATTGATAAAAACCTTTCAAAGGTATCCTAAGGTTTGCACTAAGATCCAAATTCAAGCTTAAATTCTTTAAATTCCCACTAATATAATCTACTACTGTATTCTCTCTTCAATCAAATTGGCAACTATCGATTTAATAGTTCTTATATCCATAAACTAACAATTACCAACTGTTTAAAGTTACGAATTAAGCAATCCCTAGAACTTATATTCCTGATTCGTTTTTAAGGTAATTGATTGTTTAGTTACAATATCAAGTTCATCTTTCGATTCTTCTCTAAATATTTTAAGACTAATATATGGCCAATCTATTAACCTGATTTTCAACACAACATAATCAATCCAGGTAAGAGATATATTAGTATGAATTATTGAATCAAGCAATTCAATTAAGTTTAGATGCAAACCCAAAGTAAGAATAATTTAACTCATTTTAGTCAAATTCAAACCATTAAATTCCATTGTATCAAGTAGAAATTGAAACAAGAAAAATATTAAATCAAAACAAAAGAACCCTTGAATGATGACTGGGAGTCAAACTCTTGTTTTCTTTCTCCATCTCCCAATCAATGTTGATGAAAAAAATAAATTGATTCTCCCTAATTTGTTAAAAAATTTCAGCGCTTTAAAGAAAAATTAAATAAGAAAGAATGAAGAATTTTCTCCTATCCTATGCGTCACCACGTCTTCTCTCCTAAAAAACGTTTGAAACTTTAATTCTATCTTGATACTTCTTCTATCTTTCTAACCTTGATCCCTTCATATTTAGGTCACTATCTCTTCAAAGAAATGGGGGCTCCCCCTCTTAGATTTCTAATGGATGTTCTTTTTCTTAAAACAAATCCCTGTAGGTAAAGTTATAGGGAAAAAACTAAGGAAAGGTTAGACTGGGTCTGGATAGATTTCGTATTTCATTCTTAGACTTTTTAGCCCCTTAAAACAACACTTTTGGGCCATAAATTTTACATAGTAATTATGTCTCAGGATATTGGGATGACTTTGAGCTTTTGAATCACCTCATTTTGATCTCATAAGCCCAAATATGTCTATGTAAAACTCCAATGGTTAGGCTGCCAATTCTGTAGAAATAAGTCTTACATTGAACAAACGATTGCTAGTCTAAACAAATTTACATAGCTACAAATCTAGGATTCCTTAAAATCTTGAGACGTACTCTAAATATTCTCTACAGTCTATGTTTAGATTTGGACTCTCCATCTATATCGAAAACCTTTGATAACAAAAATGCTGAAATTGTTGACATGGCCATGTTGCTAAAATATGTCTTGGTTTGTCTTCTGTTCTTTCAATTATGCTCTCCAAGAAGAAGGCAGAATCAAGTTTACTCTAATTGGCCATATATTTTTTCTATCTCTGATCTTTCTAAATTCTTATCATACAAGTCTTTAAAGCTTAATCTAAACCAAAAAACCTAACAACAATCTTAAACAAACAAATTAGAAAAGACTAAAATTGAACAAAAACTATTTGAAACCTAACATAAAATGCATTATAACAACTACCCCACACTTAATGTTTTACTAGTGTCCAAGTAAAGTTAAAAGAAAACAAAAACAAACAAGAAAGAATTTTATCAAGTTCAAAACTTATCAGATAAAATTATGACAAACCTTTCAATAATTTCCACAATTATTCTCAAATCAGTAAAAAATTATACTAACGCAATCCAATTGCCCTTCCATGCATACCAAAAATGTCACTTCCTCGCAACATCTCTAAATTGTTTAATCATGGAAGTGTTTACACTCTTTACATTCAATGAAAATATATCTCAATAAGCTTACTTATTAATCAAATCTCCATCATTTAACCACAATCAAGTACCAATTAAACAATTTAGAAATGTTGTGAGGAAAATGTATGTCATTTGGAAAAGTGAGTTACTCTTAAGTACATCAATTCTGAGAATTAAGTGATTAAGCATAACTGTTACTTCACAAATCCCCAGCACAATTTTTTTCAATGACGTTCACCCTTTTACTATAGTGGCTTATAATTTAAGGATCGAGTCTCTCTTGCATTATTTTCATTCTTGTTTTTATTTATTCACCTTTTGAAACATTATTGTAAAAGCCATGGCTGAGCTCATTGTCACCTGGTTGTGTGGAACAAAAATTTCTTTTCTTTGATCCTTTTTTTAACAAGAAAAGACTCATAATTGTAACAATGGTACTCTATTTAAAAAATTCAACTCCAAATAACATGGATAACCAAATTAACCCTACATTTTAATTTTCACAATGACTCAATCACTAAATTCCTCAAATGCTCTTGTTCAGTAAAACAAACTGACAGAAAGTGATAAAATGATTTATGGCTCATAATATTGTGTAAAAGAAAAAAATTGGGATCAAAAGCTAAAAATTGGCTCACTAAAGATACATAAAAGGCTATCCTTTTAAGTTAAATGGTTAAACCTAATTGCCCGAATCATTTTAATTCTCAATCGCAATTTTAATGTGATCTTGAAACACATACTTAAGCAAGTTCTAGTAATATACCAATAAAAAAGGTTCATTTAAAAGAATAACCATTTGAAATTCAATCTTAAAGGCTTAAATTCTAGCCAATTGTTTAAAGTAATGCAAAAGAATGACCATCCTAATTGACAATTATTACTCACTCCATTCAATTTTCAAACTCTTGCTTCAAAAATTTTTAGGGACATCTATCAAGAATCTAATTAAAAACACTAAAGCCTTAAATGATCTAAACATTAAATAGTTTGAAAAATAAGAAAACAAAACATGAAAACGAAACCTTGTAAACATTAAACAAAAGAAGTTGAAATTAAAACCTAAATAATGTGACCATGTATAGATAGAAAAGGAAAAAACAAGAGTTAAGCAGAACTTGATTTCCATCATTGCATAGTTTGATACAAAGCCTTGATTCCAACTGTCTTGGCATAAACATATAAAGGTAGGGCAAACTTGACGTATGGTTTTTGTGAGGTACATGACATTAATAAAGTAAGGCACGACTAAGTTTACGTGCTTTGATCTTGTGTTTGGTTAAAGGAATTGATGAAGCACGACTAAGGTGGGCAGGGGCACAGCCAATCCATGTTAAGGCATAGCCAAGATAATTCCTTATGTTTGCCTCTGCCAAATACAATAAAACTCCCTTTTCCATGTTTGCATCTCATCAAAAACAATTAATAAACTAAAGCACCTGTTCTAAATAAAATTTACTCAAAAATTTATTAAACTAAAAAATGAAATTAAAATTAAAATTGCCCAAAAAACTATTCAAAGTAATTGCAAACCAATAGGTTGCCTCTCATTAAGTACTTCTTTAATGCCATATTATCTTGAGTTGGTCAGATCAAGCATCAGAAATGAGGACACTTTTAATGACTTTGGCTTCTCAAAATTCCTCCACGTAAGGTTTCACTCTTTGGGAAATAACCTTGAATGTTTCATTTTTCTTCAAGTTTAAGATCTCCACCACCCTGCATGGAAAGACTTGGATGATTTCAAACTATCCAATCCATTGAGACTTCAATTTCCCAGGAAATAACCTTATCCTTTAATTGAGCAACAAGAATTTCATTCCAAGTTTGAAGGTTTTTCCATAAACCATTATATTGTGTATAGCCTTATTTTTATCTTTGTAAATCTTTGAACTTTCATAAGCTTCATTTCTGAGCTCATCAAGCTCTAAAATTTGCAACATTCTTTAGTCCTTTGCTTCATTTAGACCTATAGTTGTAGTTTTGATTACCCATTAAGCTTTATTCTCTAACTCCACTGGTAAGTGGCATGCCTTCTCGAAAACTAACTGTTATGAGCTCATCCCAATAGGAATTTTGAAAGTCATTTGGTAGGACCAAAGTGCCTTAGGAAAATAGACTGCCCAATCTTTCCTTAACGTGCTGACCATCTTTTCCATGATTCCTTTGATTTGTTTGTAGGAGATTTCAACTTGTCCAAAGGTCTGAGGATGATATGGGGTTACCACCTTGGGTTAGATTCCTAACTATTTCATCAATTCTTTGAACCATTTGTTCCAAAATTGGCTTCCTCCATCACTTACAATAGCCTTGGGTGTCCCATATATACTAAGAATATATTCCTTCAATAACATCAAAATAATGTTAGCATTATTTGTCCTAGTTGGGATGGCTTCCACCCATTTGGACACATAATCAACAACAAGCAGTTTATATTCAAAGTTAAAAGATTTAGGGAAAGTCACTATGAAATCAATACCTAGACATAAAAAAGTCTATACCATAATAAATTTAGTAAGAGGAATTTCATTTATTTTGTTTATATTGCCCGCCCTTTGGCATCTATCACATCTAACATAATAATCGTAAGAATCTTTAAAAAGGTAAGGCCAATACAAACCACTTTGAAAAACCTTCTTGGTGGTTTAATTTCCTCTAAAATTTCTTTCATGATACATGTTGTGGAAAATTTATAGCACTTACAATTTCTCCTCCTCTGGCATACATCTGCGAATGATTTCAACCTTACAAATCCTAAACAAATAAGGCTCATCTCAAATAATACTTTCAAAAATGTAGAAATCTTTTCTTTTCCTAAAATTTCATGTCATTTCTCAAGATACCCTAAGTAAGATAGTTAGCAATATCAACATATTGTAGGACTTGTGAAACCAAAAATAAATATTCATTAGGAAATAGTTCAAAAGTAATCTAAAGTGTAATGTGTACATTATCATCATTAGGGTGTTAGCTAGAAAGGTAATTAACTACTAAATTCTAACTACCTTTCTTGTCCCTAATTTCCACATCAAACTTTTGCAATAATAAAGAACCCATTTCAATATTAAGGGTCAGTTGATAACCCACAACGGAAGGCATTCTACCCAATAAGGCAAATACTTTAGATCCTGCTTGTACGAAATGAAACTATCACATAGGAATGGAAAGCGTCCTGCTTCTGATTGTTTTTTCATTAACCATTTTAGTTTTTGAATCAAATAAGCACTTAATGAGTTTATGGTAACATGTCATAACACTACATAAAATAAATAAACTTAAAATTATAAGTAGTGATAATTTTAAGCTAATCACACAGAGAGTGTGTGTAAAACATTCAAAATGAAAAGAATTGGTGTTTAAATTATGGGGGTGGGGTTTAGTTTGATTTCAAATAAGAAAAAAAAGTGAAATGATACTAAATGATACCAAATTAAAGCAAGAGGGAAAATGATAAAATTGATGAATGGTTTTTGAAATCTAGTGCTTGGTTCAATCTCGGTCTTGGCACAAATAAGCATACTCCATTGTCTTATTATTGTCATAGCTCTCATTTGAAACTATTAATCGTAGGTTAATAATAAGCTCTGTTAACCCCAGTTTTCCTTTAGGTCAGATTCAACTAAAACAAGCTCTTTAACTAAACCTAGCTATCGAACAACCTAGAATAAGCTCTATAGATTTAATAGGACAGTCACATTACTAACTAGGAAAACAAACTAATCCAGGCAAAAACCACACAAGCTCGGATCGTTTCACTTAGATTATGTTATCCTTAATTATTCAAATCCATTAGTTGCCACATATGAATCTAAACACAATTATTATGTATTGTATTTAAGATTATAGTAATGGATTTACGTAAAGGCAAATCTAATAGAGCATTAAGATCATTCTTACACAATACCCAATTCAATAAAGATAGGATAAAAACAATCCCTAAGAGTGAAAGATCACAATGCAAAATGGAGAGATGCCCAAAATGTGTCTTCAGTTTCGTTTTCACCTCAAAATCACAATGGGGAAGCTAGCCCTTCATAGGTCTCCAAAGGGTTTGTGCTCTGCCCTTCATTTTCTTCCAAACTAATCCATAACTGTTTTTGTCATCCAAATGTTCTATTTATATGAAAATTTAAGTTTTTGTGAATATACACGGCTTGATACATGGTCGTGTATCAAACCCTACATGTCAATTGAATTTGAAACTCATGAAGATACACAGTTGGATACATAGCCATACGTCTCGCAGATTTTATTGAATTGTTGTTCTTCTTGTAATTTCTTGTCCGATACTCGTCTTAATTAATCTCCTTCTTACTACATAGTGGTAATTGAGTTTGAACATCAAAATATTGGCTCAAGGAATGTGCTTTTACCCCATTTTATTTCTTGTGTTTCAAAATTGTACCTAATACCAAATATGACTGAAAATGAGTATCTTAAGCCTTTCATAACAATAATCACTAAATGCTAAGAAGTGAATGCATAAAAAATTAAGCACACATCAAATTCCTAAACATTTGGTTTTTGACAGTCATCAAACAAAACAACAAAATTAACCTCACAAAATAAACTTTTTCATAATTTTCATATTTCCTAAAAATAGATAGCGATAAGTAAAGAGAAATATTTTTCAAAATCATATAAAGAAATCAACATTCAATGCTCTACTTATAATAAAATGACAAACATCAATTTTAGAAACTGAACAATCTAGTGGTAGTCTTGGACAAAATATTTTTAAATATGATAGATTCATGGGTACACTCATACACTATTCATGATAATGACATTCCACAACTTTGCTTATCATTTCATATCTCCACCACTAAGATTCATATGAATAATCATGAATCGATAGGACTTTTCAAGGACGTAATATGGGTAAAAGTTAAGGTGAGATGTATTGGGTTGATGTGGCATGAAAACCATCAAAGTTAGCAATGCAAGAAAAAACACATAATATAAAATCAAGCACAAAAACTAATATTCACTCAAAACTAGGTACCATCATCTATAATGAATGCAGGAATTATACTTCATAGCTCATATTCCATTCTTTACACCATAAACTACATGAAGCATAACCAATTAGAAGGGATCACTCACAAAAATAGATGATAATAATACATTGACACTATAAGGAGTGATCCTTCAAAGCACCATCTACCTCATATGCATCATACTCAAGTTACTCATTCCATACAACTGTAGGAGGAAAAACTAATCATTAGTAACTTTGCAAAACGAATGCATTTCCTCCTTGAAAGTTTTATTTGAACATTTTTTGCTTTTCCTTTTTCATTTTTTTCTTTTTTTAAAAAATTGAAAGAAGTTATATTAATATTAAAATTCATTTATAAGAAATAAAGTGATATTTCAAAAATTATAACCAACTCACATATATGCACACCCCCACACTTATACTTTTATGCATCCACGATCATCAATAATCTTTAAATGCTCCGCTAGGTTTAAGGCTTACATAGGAAATTTAGTTAGATTAAAAGCATTTAATAGGGTTAACATAAAAAGGAAAGAAAAAAAATGGTCAAGTAGGCTTAACCAAAGGAAAATCCATATCAAAGGGTGGACTATTTGGCTAGTGTAATTTAAAAAAAAAAGAACGCCTATATAATTTGCATGCAAATGCATGTGATAAAAATGTGGTTTTGAGTAGAAAATTAAAACAAAGTTAGGATGTACATGTCATGAAGGTCACCCATAAACTAAAAGACAATGAGATTGATATAGATGTGTCTATCTATAAAGACTCAAAATCTCACTGGCTTGTGCTTACCAGTAGTCATTACTTTTCTAAAGATATGTTATATTGAACAATCATAACAGTAAAAATGCATGCTCAAGTTACTATGAATTTTTCTAGTCAATTGACTCTCTAATTATGACCATATAGTCCTAGAAGTAATAGAAAAAGAGAAATTGTTCATTTATTTGTATCGATTCTCTTTCTTTTTTTGGAAAATTTAAAAACACATAAGAAACAAACAAGCTTAAAAACACACATACATACAAGAAACAAACAACTTAAAAGCACATTATAATCCTAGCAAATGCAAAAAAATGTAAAGGCAAAAAGTTCCTTTATTTATTGTCGTTGGCCCAACTCCTTGTTTTCTTAATCATATGACAAAGTTATGATCTTCACATGGCACAACTTATGGTTTCTCAACTCAAGGTTCTTCAAGATAGGGATTAAGTTGATGATCATTCCAATTCATTGCCTTCCCTATCTTCAAACTCTTGATCTCTGCTGAGTCTCTAGACTCTTGGGATATCTCAAATATTTCTTCACCCTTTTTTTCCACGTTTAATTTCTCTAACTTGCTAGGTAAATGTCAAGGGCTAGTCTTAATAAAAATTAGGGACATAGTACTCACCTTGAGCTAAATCATATATCCCTTTCTCCTTTGAGCTTCTTATCAACTTCTTCTTCACAAGTAATCCATTCAGTAGACTTCTCAAGATTCTCAAGCTCCTTTCCACTTCGTAAGGTTTCTATGCTAACGTTCCTTAGGTACAACTTAGGTTGAGATAGTTGTTTCTCTTTGCTTTATGATTCAGGTGGTTAATAATTCCAACCATTTAAACCTTCTGACTTACCGAGTTAAAGAATTGAGACATTGCATCTTGGTAGAATTGTTTTACATCCTGATGAAATTGTATAATATTAGAAGCAATATTATTAAGTAAGTCTTCTAGGGATGAACCTGAGTTTTGATGGCTATCCAAATTTTAGATGCTAGACCTTGTATCTTTAAAAAATTACCTTACATCCTACTGAAAATTTAAAAACGTTTGTTAAATCTTCCAAATATGTACTCTTGTTAGAATAAGAGGCTTTTAGTCTATACAGGAATTGCTTTGCATCCTACAGCCCATCTAGGAAGTACTCTTACTGGCTATCCCCTCTATAAATAAAATTCATATGATCACTCCAAACATTGTTATAGTATTGGAAATATGAGTTATTGGAAACTTTCTACCAATAGCATTGATAATATCTAGTAGTGACGTACTCCCTTCACTGTGCCCTTTTTATACACAAAACATAAAAGAAATGTGAAAAGATCAAGAAATAAATGTAAAAACTAGTTATGAACAAATATATATAAAACACTAATTAAAATCAAGGATAAAAACTAAAGCACCACACTCCCTAACAATGGTGCAAAAATTGATAGCACATTGTAACATTACAGAAAATAACTAAACTTAAAACTAGAGGTAGTGATAAGTCTAGGTTGATCCCACAAATAGTGAGCATAAAGCTTTCAGAATGAAAAGAACTGGTGTTTGAGTTATGGGGGAGGGGCTGGTTTGATTTCAAATAAGAAAATAAAGTGAAATTAAACTAATGAAACCAAATTAAAGCAAGAAGTGAAAAATTATAAAATTGATGAATGGGTTGCGAAATTCGGTTCTCAGTTCAATCTTGGCCTACACGCGAATAAGCATACTCCATTGTCTTGTTATTCTCACACTTCTCATTAGAAACTATTAATCATAGGTTAACAACAAGCTCTATTGACTTAGGTTTCCCTTAGGTCTTGTTCAACTAAAACACTCACTTTAACCGAACTTAGCTATTGAACAACCTAGAATAAGCTTTCTAAATTTAATAGGACAATCACATTATGAATTGGAAAATAGACTAATCTAGGTAACAACCACACAAGCTCGGGTCATTAACCTAGGTTATGTTATCCTTAATAATTCAAAACCATTAGTTTCCATAAATGAATCCAAACATAACTATTGTGCATTATGTTTAATGTTCTTATAATGAGTTTATATAAAAACAATCTAACAGAGTATTAAGATCATTCTTACATAGCACCCAATCAATAAACATAGGATAACATAAACAATCCCTAGGAGAGAAAGAATACAATGCAAAATGGATAGATACCCAAAACATGTCTTCAGTTTCGATTTCACCTCAAAACTAGAATATAGAAGCCTAACACTTCATTAGTCTCTAAAGAGTATGTGCTCTACCCCTCATTTTCTTCCAAAATCCATCCATACCTATTTTTGCCTTCCAAATGTTCTATTTATATTAGAATTATATTTATGGGCATATACATAGTTTGATACATGGCCATGTATCAAACCATATATTGTTAGTAGTGAGCCCTAGGCCAATGGATATTTGTGATTCATGTATTAACATTATGACTTGTTAATAATATATTATGAGGTATTCCTTT
>JANZLF010000221.1:27629966-27650130 GCA_026546835.1 Erythroxylum foetidum
CTCCAACTGCTTCTTGATTCTTGTTTCTTGAATCTTTAAAGAAACGGTTATTCAGTTGAGTTCTGTAACTAACTCGAGCTGACTCCTTCGTCTTCTTTTTGAATTCCGCATCTTCTTTTCTTCGTCTGTATTTTATCTTCTATGTTTTTGCGTCTGCGTCTGCTTTACTATTTCGCGTCTTCTTCTGCTTTGCTATTCGCATCTGCGTCTGCTTTGCTATTCGCATCTGCGTCTGCTTTGCTATTCGCATCTGCGTCTGCTTTGCTATTAGCATCTGCGTCTGCTTTATCACTTCGTCTGTCTATGACTTCGTCTATATGTCTGTAACTTCGTCTATCTGACTTCGTCTGTATTGTCTATGACTTCGTCTGTCTGACTACGTCTGTTTTGTCTTCGTCTATCTGACTTCGTCTGTGTTATTTTTCTTTTTATTGATTCTCTTTTTGTTATACATCAAAATCATATCTAAGTAAAGTCATTTGGACTTAACACAACATGCTTAAATCACCCAATCAATGCAACTTTAAGACATTCAATACAAATTTAGGAGGAGAAACCAATAATTAACAATTTTTCAAAACAATTATATTCCCTCCTTAATACTTTTATTCAACTTTTTTTCTTTCTTTTCTTTTCTTTTCTTTTTCCTTTCCTTTTCTTTTTTTTTCTTTTTCTTTTGACAGCGTGTGTCGAGTGCACTACAAAATTTACCTAACTCTTCACACTAAAATTTGTAATTGTGGTAAGTCGGGATCGAATCCACAGGGAATGTTCGGTTAATTTTTGTAATGAAATTAATTGATGCAAGGAAAGTAAATGGGAGGTTTTGGGTTTCAAACAATTTAGAAATTAAAGTAAAAGTAAACTATTGAAAACAAATTAATCCAAATAATCAAAAATGAGAAAAGTGTCGAGTATAAGTAAGGTCCGGTTCTAGGGTCAATCTCGACCTAAACACAATCAAGCATATTACTTCATGCTAAAGTCTTTACAATTTTTTTTTTCAGACTATTGATATGAGATTAATAGAACACTATACAAATCTTGGTTTTCCCTTAGGTTTCATTTAATCAAGATACGATCATTAGTTAAACCTAACCATTGAATAATCTAAGATACGATCTCTAGATTCAATTTGATAGTCACATTATGAATTGGAAAACGATCAACATAGGCAATAATCTCACACGTTTTGGATTAGCCAACCTAGTTATGTTGTTCCTAACGATTAACGATCCTTAGATGCTACTCACAAACATCAAAATAACGATTATGGATTACAATCAATGTTTTAGCAATAGGTTTTAAATAAAACGATCAAAATAATATATTAAGATCATTAATCGCAAAACATCCAAATCAATACTAATAACACAACAATCCGAAAAGAAATTACAACTTCAAAATGATAGAAATAGCTTAACTGTGACTTGACATCGATATTCCCATTAAACCGGTGTCGAGAAATTAGCCCTCCATGTATATTTTTATGCTCCAAGAGTGGCTCCTATTTTCCATTTACTGTAGCAAAATCACGTTACCTCCTCTCCCTTTTACGTTTACGAATGGACAAATAAAATGGAGAGTTTAATGGTTCATGTTATTACCCTCCCTCACACCTGAGCCAGCTCTAAGCCGCTAGCCCTCTCATGTCTCCAGTAGCTCCCAGTTTTAGGGCTGCGTTTACTCTCCTTGCGCCGACATTGATCATGACCCGACGAATAAACCTTGGCTGCTCCTTAAAACCTCCCCCGCATGCCTTCTACATGTTCCTTGGATGTCCTTTAAATGCAACGTTGTATGGACGCTACTTAAACACAACATATGGGCGTTGTTTCAAGACGCAACATTGTTATGTTCACAAAAACGCAACATTTCACGTAGCACATGTTGTGCTGCTGCGTTAAACACAACGCACGCTATGCGTTGTTGCGTGAAACACAACGCACAGTCCAGCAGCTTAAACCCCTTTTTTTAAAAAAAATTGTGTTCCACGTTGCTTTGAACATCTTCTCTTTTTAGTCTCAAATATATCGTCATATCCAACATAGTAGACAACACAAATTGAACACAAATTAAATATTTTATCTTGAAAATATGATTAAAATCACATAGAAATACATAAAAAATATAAGATAATTCAATCCTATCAAATACCCCCACACCTGATCTTTGACCGTCTTCGGGCAAATCGTTAAAATCAAAATCACAATCCAAAACTTTAACTTATTTTCCACATTTTTTAAAAATAGATATTCATAAGTAAAAGTGAATGACTTTCAAAACCTAAGCAAAAGCTCAACATTCAAAGTTTTTACTCATGATCTATCAACATTCAATATCTTCAAAAACTGAGCAATCTAATGACAGACTCGAAAAATGTGTTTAACTAAAATATATTCACGGGTACACTCATCACCATTCATGATCATGACAATCCACAACTTTGCATATCATTTCATTTCTCCACCACTAATGTTCACATACAAAATCATGAATCAAAGGACTTTTCAAGATTGTAATGTGAGAAAAGGTAAGGTGAGATATATTTGGGTTAAGTAGCATAAAAATCATCAAAGTTAGTGAAATAAAGCAACACTCATCAAAAATTGGGTATCGTCAGCTATGACAAATGCAACAATTATATTTCACAATCTCATTCAGTTCTCACACACAAACCATATGAAGCATTTACCAATCTGAAGGGATCACTCATAAAATTTATGTTAATGAAATCACAAGAGTGAACCTTCCAAGCCAACCTCTACCTCATATTCAACATGCTCAAATAACACATCCATTACAACTCTAGGAAGATGCATAAACCATAAACAATCTTTCAACACATATGCAATTCCTCCTTGGTACATTTATTGTAAACATTTTTATCTCTTTTATCTCTTTCTTGCTTTCTTTTTCTTTTCTTTTCGCTTTTTTTCTTTTCTTTTCTTTTCTTTTCTTTTTTATTTTTTCTTTATAAAAATTAAAATAAATTACATCAACATGGGAATTTCTTATCAAACTACATCAACATGGGAATTTCAATGATAAGAAATAAACTAACTTCCCAACATTATAATCAACCCTCATATATATACACCCCCACACTTAGAATTTTGTACATCTGCAAACTCAACAGTCACCAATGTTCCACTAGCTTTATAACTTGGGTAGGACATTTGATTAAGTTTAAAAGCATAAAATTCGGGTTATACAAAAAGAAAGGATAAAGCTTAAAAGGGTTATCAAGGAAAAAATCATGTCAATAGGGTAGGTTATTTGGCTAATGTAGCTGATGACAAACAAACAATGCCTAATCATATTCATGTTAATGCATGTGATACAAATATGGTCTTGAATAGAAATTCAATGTAAAATCTAGAAGTACATGTCATGAAGGTTACATATCATCAAAAGGCAATAAGACTGATATAGATGTGTCAGTCAAAGAAGACTCAAAAATCTCACCAACTTTATTTACCATTAATCATTACTCTTCTAAAGATATTGCACATTAACAAACCATAGGAGCAAAAGTACATGCCAAATTTTTCTATGGATTTTACTAATCATTTCACACTTTAATTATGATTAAAAAATCTTAAAAGCAATAGAAAATAAGAAATTTTTTTATTTTGTTCGTTTAATTTTGAAAACTGCCTGAGGAGTCACATAAGCTACGATTAAGCTCAAAAAACATGCATCAAAACTAATATACCCCACCCTACACTTAAAACTTGCATTGTCCTTAATGTAAAATCAAATGCCAAAAATGGAGTAGCTAACAAAAATAACATATGCAAAAATGTAAAAGATACAAATTAACTTCCTTAGGTTGCCTCCCAAGCAGCGTCTTTGTTTAAGGTCGTTGACTCGATCTTTAGTTGTGTGCTTTAAGTGACCCCAGTCATGTCCTCCAACATCAACACCTCCAAATCCTCCTTTTGGAAGCCCTCATAATATAGTTTCAAGCGATAAGCATTTACTCGAAATGCCTTGTCAATTTTGAGGCTCCATATCTCCACTGCACGAAAAGGGAAGACATGAGTGATAACAAATGGACCAACCCAATAGGAACGCAACTTACCAGGAAAGAACTTGAGTTTGGAATGATATAGTAACACTTTCTGGACCACTAAGAAACTTTTCCTCGAAATCATCTTGTCATGAAAAGCTTTCATCCTCTCCTTATATATCATTGCATTTTGATATGACTCATTCCTCATCTCTTCCAACTCCTTAAGCTACAACTTCCTATGCACTCCCACATCATCCAAGTGCATGTTGCATCTTTTGATAGCCCAATATGCCTTATGTTGTAATTCCACTGGAAGATGACATGGCTTTTCAAACACTAGCCTGCACGACAACATTCCAATTGCTGTTTTATAAGCCATCCGATAGGCCCAGAATGCATCTTCCATTCTTTCACTCCAATCCTTCCTATTGGGTTGCATGATTTTTTCCAGGATTAACTTAATCTCTCGATTCGAGACTTCAGCTTGCCCATCTGTTTGATGATTATAAGCAGTAGAAACTTTAGGCGTGATGTGATATTTTTTAAACTTTTCTTCCGTCACACTATTGCAGAAGTGGGTTCCTCTGTCATTAATGACAGCTTTCGGTATGCCAAACCTAGAAAGAATGTTAGCCTTAACAAAATTTGCAACAATCTTAGCATCGTTAGTCCTAGTGGATTTTTCTTCCACCCATTTAGAAACATAATCAACCGCAAGCAATATATAAGTAAAGTCAAAAGATGGAGGGAAAGGTCCCATAAAATCAATTCTCCAAACGTCAAAAATTTCACAAAAAAACAAAGGGGTTTGTGGTAATTGATCCTTACGAGACAAGTTACCTGACCGTTGGCATCTATCACAGGATTTGCAGAAGGTATATGCATCTTTGAACAATGTTGGTCAATAGAAGCTGCTTTTCAAAACTTTTTAGCCTATCCATTTTACTCCAAAATGTCCTTCACAAGCGTACGAATGGCAGAAGACTAAAATTAATGATGATTCATTTTTCGGTACACACCTCCTGTTAACTTGATCTACATAGTGCCTCTAAAGATATGGGTCATCCCATACATAGTACTTCATTTCACTTCTTAGCTTATCCCTCTGATCCTTAAACAAACCAACAAGTAATTCATTAGTTACTAAAAAATTGACGATATCTGCATGCCATAGTGGTGTCGCATCGGCATAAAATAATTGCTCATTCGGAAAGCTTTCTTGTAAAGGGATATCATCTTCTTCCTTTATCAAATGATTGAGATGATCCGCCACCACATTTTCTGCCCCCTTCTTATCTTTGATTTCTAAGTCAAATTCTTGCAAGAGGAGAATCCATTTGATCAACCTCGATTTTGCTTCTTTTTTTATGAGCAAGTATTGTAAAGTTAAATGATTAGAATAAACAATCACTTTAGCACCAAACAAATACGATCTAAATTTTTTCCAAAGCAAAAAACATAGAAAACAATTCTTTTTCAATAGTGGAATAATGCAATTGAGCTGGATTTAAAGTCTTTGAAGCATAGTAAATTGCATGCAAAGCTTTTCCCACTCTTTGCCCTAGAACCACTCCCATCACATAATCACTCGCATCACACATGATCTCGAATGGGAGGTTCCAATCTAGAGGTTGAATCACTGGTGGGCACGTCAGAAGCTCCTTAAGTTTGTTGAATGCTTCTTTACACCTCTCGTCGAACTCAAAGGAGGCATCTTGATAAAGAAGCTTGCATAGTCGCGCGGTTATCTTTAAAAAGTCCTTAATGAATTTCTAATAAAAACCTGCATGCCCTAAAAAAGAAGGCACTTCCCTTACATTAGAGGGGTAAGGTAAAAAAGAAATGATATCAACTTTGGATTTGTCTACTTCAATACCCTTAGCAGATATCACATGACCTTCGTTCCAAGATAATAACAAGATTCTCAATACATTCATCAAAAGAAGACCCATACACACTAAAATCGTTGATAAATACCTCAACCTTCTCAAAATATTTAGAAAAAGTGCTTACCATACACCTTCGGAACGTGACAAGTGCGTTGCACAATCTGAATGACATCCTTCGGTAGGCAAATGTACCAAATGGGCATGTAAATATGATCTTCTTCTGATCTTCCGGCACAATCGGGATCTAAAGATAACCTAAAAAGCCATCTAAAAAATAATAATAGTCATAACTAACCAATCTCTTAACCATTTGATCAATAAAAGGAAGGGGAAAGTGATATTTACGAGTAGCAGCATTTAACTTTCTATAATCAATACATACTCACCACCCGGTTTACACTCGGGCGGGAATCAACTCACCTTCCTTGTTTGTCACAACGGTGACTCCAGACTTCTTTGGAACTACCTGGACAGGACTTACCCACTTACTGTAAGAAATTAGGTAGATAAACCAAGCATCAAGAAGCTTCAATACCTCCTTCTTCACAATTTCCATCATTGGAGGATTCAGCCTAAGTTGAGCTTGCTTTGTAGATTTTACATCATCCTCTAACAAAATGCAGTGCATGCATATGGAAGGGCTTATCCCTTGAATATCTACGATGGTCCACCCGATGGCCTTCTTATGCTCCCTCAGCATTAGAACCAACCTCTCCTCTTGAGTTGAAGTCAACCCCGCCGAAATGATAACTAGGAGAGTCTGCTTATTTCCCAAATAGGCATACTTCAGATATATAGGGGGTGGCTTCAATTCCAATTCTGGGGCCTAGTAACAACTTTTGGTAAGCTTCAGGTAGTTGAATAAAAGCCAAATCATACATTTTTGAAGAGCTTTCTAATGAGTCCAAGGTGGCTGTCATTTCCACAAGCTCCTCTCCCATCTCAACATCAATTTTGGCTTTTACTTCCATATTCTCAGTTAAGGCTATTTCCAAATGATCCCTGTAAGTTAATTTAAACATTTCTTGCACCAAAGGATCGATCACATCAATAGAAAAAACACAATGATCATTAGGAAGATGTTTCATGGCATCAAAAATATTGAAATGAATTACTTCCCCATCAAATTCCATTTTGAGGGTGCCTTTATAAACATCTATCTTAGTTTAAGTCATATTAAGAAATGGTCTCTCCAATAGGATAGGTATTGGATTGCATGAGATGTCATCATTCATATCCACAACATAAAAATCTGCAGGAAACACTAACTCATTCACCTGTAACAAAACATCCTCAACCACACCATCATGATAAGCATTAGTGCGATAATTCAATTGGATGACTGCATTAATTTTTTTCATAGGGCCCTAATTCAAAGAAATATAAATTGAATGAGGCATCACATTAATAGAAGCACCCAAATCCAACATTGCTTTATTGATCATAGTATTACCAATTTTGCAAGTAATGGTGAATATACCTGGATGCCGGCATTTTGGAGACATCTTCTTTCTAAATACTGCTGACACATTCTCACCCATCATCACTTTCTCATCACCCCTCAATTTCCTCTTATGTATACATAGTTCTTGGAGGAATTTGGCATACCTTGGCAATTGCTTGATTGCTTCTTGCAAAGGTGGGCACTCATCAGTTGGATGACTTGTGTTGGAACATATCTCACACACTTTCACTTGTTCTTGTCCAACTGCAATCTGTCTTACAAAAGGTGTTAATTTATCCAAACGATGTTCAATGGACGAAGCACTTACCTCATTTACTCGTCGAACATCATTATGAGTGCCGAATTGTTAGGTGTTAGTGGCCATCTGCTCAAGTAATATCCTAGCTTCAATGAGAGTCTTCTCGCAAAGTTCCCCACCATCAACCAAACTCCTCTCTATTGATAGCAATCTTTCATAAAAAATGGGTTGAGAAGTTGCTCTGGTATATTGTGATGTGGGCAACTGCTTCTTCAATCACTCCCAATATTCGTAAAGAGACTCCCCATTGCGTTGTTTAATACCACATATCTCCTTCAAATACTTGTTATCTTTGAGGTCGGAAAATATTTTTCCAAAAAATAATATCTTCATCTCTAACCAAGTATTCAAACTTCCAATCGGTAAATCAAATAATCAATATTTTACTGCATCTTTGAGCGAGAACGGGAAAGCCCTTAACATAATCTGCTTGTCCATTACCCTGTGAGGCTTCTTGCTCAAACATACTACATAGAGTTCCTTAAGATGCTTATGTGCATCCTCACCTAAAAGGCCATGAAAGTTAGGCAATAAATGAATTAATCCAGTTTTTAACTCAAAGGTAACATGTTTAGCGAAATTTGGAAATGTTATACATAATGGTCTATGAGTTAAATCGGGTGCAACCAACTCCCTTAGGATTCTCGGATTTGTCATTGTGTCTTCGGATTCTGCTTCCAATTGATCTACCAAAGTTGACCTTGCTCCCTACACAATTTTTGTAATGTTCTCTCGATCTCTGGATCAATTTGCTCAATTTGTCTATGAGGAGATCTGGTCACTACCATGCACTAACACTAATGGACAATTAAAAATTAACAAGTAACAAAAAGAATGATTACAAACAAATATATCCACAAAACTCCAACTAAAATCAAATTTGAAAATTAAGCTACCATACTCCTCGACAACGGTGCCAAAATTTGGCAAAGTGTGTCGAGTGCATTGCAAAATTTACTGACTCTGCACATTAAAATTTGTAGTTGTGGTAAGTTGGAATTGAATCCACAAGGAATGTTCGATTAATTTTCACAATGAAATTAACTGATGCAAGGAAAGTAAATGAAGGGTTTTTGGGTTTCAAACAATTTAGAAATTAAAGTAAAAATAAACTATCGAAAACAAATTAAAACAAATAATCGAAAATGAGAAAAGTGTTGAGTATAAGTAAGGTCCGGTTCTAAGGTCAATCTTAGCCTAAACACAATCAAGCATATTCTTTTATGCTAAAGTCTTTAAAATTCTTTTCAGACTATTGATCTAAGACTAATAGAACGCTCTACAAATCTCGGTTTTCCCTTATGTTTCAATTAATCAAAGATATGATCATTAATTAAACCTAACCACCGAATAATCTAGGATATGATCTCTAGATTCAATTTGGCAGTCACATTAAGAATTGAAAAACGATCAATGTAGGCAATAATCTCACACGTTCAAATTATCTAACCTAAGTTATGTTGATCCTAATAATTAACGATCCTTATATGATACTCACAAACATCAAAAGTAATGATTACGGATTACAATCAATGTTTTAACAATAGGTTTGAAATAAAAAGATCGAAATAATATATTAAAATCATTAATCCCAAAACCATCCAAATCAATACCAGCAACACAACAATTCAAAAAGAAATTACAACTTTAAAATAATAGAAATAGTTTAACCGTAACTTGGCGTCGATATTCCCATTGAACCAGTGTCAGGAAAATAGCCCTCTATATCTATTTTTATGCTCCAAGAGTGGCTCCTATTTTCCATTTACTATGGCAAAATCGCGTTGGCTCCTCTCCCCTTTACTATTCACGAATGGACAAATAAAATGGTGATTTTAATGGTCCATATTACTGCCCTCTCTCATGCCTGAGCCAGCTCCATGCCACCAGCCCTCCAATGTCTCCAGTAGCGCCTTGCTTTAGCGCTGCGCTTACTCTCCTTGTGCCGACATTATTCATGACTAAACGAATAAACCATGGTTGCTCCTTAAAACCGCCCCCCGCATGCCTTATGCCTATGCCTTAGATGTCCTTTAAACGTAGTGTTGTATGGACTCTGCTTCAACGCAGCGTATGGGCGTTGTTTTAAGAAGCAGCGTTGTTGCGTTCATAACAGCGCAGTGTTTCACGCAACATATGCTGTGCTGTTGCGTTAAACGCAGCGCACGCTATGTGTTGCTGTGTGAAATGCAACACACAGTCCAACAGTTTAAACCTGTGCTCCACCTTTATTTGAACATCTTTTCTTTTTAGTCTCAAATATATCATCATATACAACCTAGTAGACAACACAAATTAAACACAAATTAAGTATTTTATCTTGAGAATAATATTGAAATCACATAGAAATAAATAAGAAAATATAAGATAATTCAATCCTATCAACTTTCCTTTTCTTTTCATTTAAAAATTGAAAGAAGTTACATCAATATGTGAATTTCATTGATAAGACATAAAATGACATCCCAACAAATATAATCATCCCACAAACATGCACGTCCCACGCTTATACTTTTGTACTTCCACAATCATTAACAATTACAAATGCTCCACTAGTTTTAAGGATTAGGTAAGACATGTGGTTAGGTTTAAAGCATATAATGTGGTTAGAATAAAAAGAAAGGCTAAAAAAACTCAAGGGGGCTTAACTAAGGAAAAAATCATATTAAGGGGCAATCTAATTGACTAATGTAGTTTATAAAAACAAAGAATGCCTATTCATTTCCATATTAATATACATGATAAAAAAGTGGTTTTGAATAGAAAATCAAGGCAAAGTCAGGATGTGTATGTCATAAAGGTCACATATAAACAAAAGACAATGTGACTAATATGGATGTGTCAGTCTATACAGGCTCAAAATCTCACTGGTTTTTGTTTACCACTAGTCAATACTCTTCTAAAGATAATGCATATTGATCCATCATAAGGAAAAAAAGTACATGCTAAAATTGCCGTGAATTTTTTCTAGTTAGTTTACTTTCTAATTATAACTATATAGTCTTAAAAGCAATAGAAAAAGAGATTTTGCCTTTTTGTTTTTTATTTTGAAAATGCCTAAGAAGTTATATAAGCAACAATTAAGGTAAAAACATTCATAAAAATTAAGATCCCCACCCCTGCACTATATGGAAGAACATTAGTTATCATAAAAGGATTGACCCAATAAGGACAACATTTATGCTGAAACAATTTATATTGAGCACAATAAAGAAGGACTTTTTGGCTAATGGTAAAGCTTTATGACGAGAAATTAAAAGCTTTGGCCTTCTCTTTTGTTGAAACTACTTCTTGTTTAATTTTATGCTTATACTTACAATCTTCCTATATTGAAAGTTGAAAATTTTAAAAGCAGTGTTCATTATGGGAGTGCTTATTAACATAAAAAAATATTGTAATAAGTAACTTTCCTATCGAATTTCAACATGAGGGCACCCTCACGAACATCTATCTTAGTTTAGGTCATGTTGAGAAACAACCTCCCTGGTAAGATAGGTATTATGTTTTGGGAAGTTTCATCCTTCATGTCAACCACATAAAAGTCATCAGGAAATATTAGCTCATTTACCTACACAAGCACATCCTCAATCACGCAATCTAGGTAAGCATTAGAACGATCATCCAATTGATAAGCATTGGAACGATCATCCAATTGTATGGTAACATTAACTTTTTAACAGCTTTAAATTTAAAAAAAACATACATGGAACAAGGCATAACATTAATTGATGCTCCTAAATCTAGCATGGCCTGTTTAATCTCATTGTTACCAATTTTACAAGGAATAGTGAACATTCCTAGGTCCTTACACTTAGGAGGTATTTTCTTTTTGAAAACTACATAAATAGTTTCACCCATCCGAATCCTTTCATTACCTCTTAACTTTTGCTTATTTGCGCACAATTCCTTGAGGAATTTTACATATCTCAGCACTTGATTGATTGCTTCTAATAATGGGAGATTCATCTTAACCTTTCGAATGGTCTCCCAAATCCCTTAATCCTTATCTCATTATTTAAATTCACTAACCTACTAGTAAAAGGATGATGAATAATCTTTTCAACAATTGGGAATTCATCATTTACCTTTGAGCTTGATTGTATATCCCTTTCTTCTTCAAGTTATTTCTCAATGTCTTCTTCATTTGTTTCCTTTCAGTAATTCTTTTAGGGTCCTCTAGCTTCCTACAATTCTCAAGGTTATAACACTAATGTTCTTTATATTTGTCTTCGATTTTGATGGTAGTTTTCCTCCTTATTATGATTCGAGATGGTTGATCCTCACTACGATCTAACCTATTTGGTTCTCTATGTTTTGTATACTCGACTTTGTCTTCTACTAAAACTATTGTACACTCTATTGAAGCTACTGTTGTATACCCTATTGAAGCTATTGAATATTTTGTTCAAGCTACTACTATATACCCTATTGAAATTAAAGATTGTTAGTAGAAAAAGCCTTGATAAAGTCATCTAAAGATGAACCTGAACTAAAAGAAGATGCTTATTACCTAGGTTGAAATTTTTATGATCCTTATGGTTGATTTTGAAAGTAATTATGTTGCCTATTCCCTCTATAGCTCAAGTTAGGATGATCTTTATAGCCTAAGTTATATGTTTGGGAGTACGTGTTGTACTGGTTAGGAAAGTTCCTTATTGCAACTTTCATGTATTATGCACTTTCTTCTTGCAATGTTGGGAACTCATTGACTGGATTGTAACACCTTAATACCCTCTGGGAGGATATACAGATGCCGCACAAAATAAACCTAAAACAAACCAAGACATTCCAACAATCTCCAGAAAATAAGGAAAACATACATCATATTTCATATGTCGTTGAGTTATAAGCAGGACACAATATACACATTGTTTTTATCAAATCCATTCCTTAAATTCAAACCCATCCTATGTTATGGTTATTACAGGCCATTTACACAAAATAAAAAAATATCTCATAATATTAAGTACAACTCAAAGCTTAAGCATAAAATCTTCCAAAAGATAATACGTCCTTCTTTGGCCACTGCGATTGTCCCAGCCTTAAACCTTTTTGTTAAGACCTACATAGATGAAAAACCACCATGTGAAGCATATAGCTTAGTGGGAAAATAAATAAAGCAAGATACAAGATGGAGACTACTTCCTACAATTGGCTAACATTTATATGCAAATGAATCTTTAATTATTAAAATTAGAGAGTAATCTGACTATTAATTTCGTCATAATAGAACAAATATCAAAACACATACAGAATTGCCTGCTAATATTTTCAAAAGTGGGTAACAAGAGCAAAATAGAAGATACCTATGATTGGTATCTACAAAAATAGAAGAGACTTAAGTCTCAAAAATAGAAAACTTCATAGTGTCTAAGAACATAAGCCATTGCAGAACCTTTTAGGTATGTCTATTTACCCACAATTAGGACTTCACAAGTTAAAGTAAATCATATTACATTTCAAAGCCATATTGAAAAACGTGTTGTAATGCTAGTCAAAATAAAATAACTATACTACTACTATAGCAATGGTGAGCGTGGGTCAATTCTACAGAGAGTGTGTGAAAAGTTGTTGTAATGAAATTAATCAATGTTTAGGAAAAAAGGGGGTTTAGATCTTGAAATAAGAAAATAAAATAAAATAAACGTAAAAAATTAAATAAAACATTTAAAAATGATAAAATTGGGGAATCGATAAGGATTTGGTTCTTTAATAAGGATTTGGTTCATTGATTTGTTGTTCTTTCATCTCTCTTAACAATTATTGGTCGTAGATTAACAACAAGCTCTATTAATCCTGATTTTTCCTTAGGTCATAGTTAATTACAAAGTGCTCGTTAATTAACCCTAGCTATCAAAAAACCTATAATAAGCTCTCTAAGTTTATCTAGACAACCACCTTACGAATCAGAAAAATAGACCAATCTAGGTAATAATTACACAAGCTTGGATTATTTAACCTAGGTTATGTGGTCTCTAATAATTCAGAACCATTAGTTGCTACACATGAATCAGTATTACAACAATTATGTATTGCATTTGACTCTAGCAATGGGTTTTCATGAAAAACGATCCAATAGAGCAGTAAAATCATCATCATCCAAATACCTAATCAATCCATACAAGATAACATAATCAATTTCTAATGAGAGAAAGAAAAAATAAAATAATAAAAAAAATGCTTAACCCGAGTCACCAACATCAATGTCACTTCTAAACTGACGTTGGGATGTTTAGCCCTTCATGAGTCTCTCCCAAGAAAAAGTTTCAACCCCTAAAAAAAATACCATAATCAAAGACCCGTTGTAATGCCTCTACTCTTTTGTCACAAGCTCCCTCTATTGCTAGCTTCCTTATTCACTAATTTGGCAAATAAACTTCTTAGACCATGATTTTGTTCACTCTTCTTTAAAATTCTCCTTGTATGAGAGAAAAAATTCATTTTTTCAACCCCTTTGCAGTGTTAAACGCTCGCGTTTAACACTATCTTTCACGTTCAATGCTATCATTTAAACCTATGCGTTAAACGCATGTAATGCTAGCTTCCTTCTACTTTGGGTTGTCCTACTATTGTTTGGTCTTTGTTTTAATCCACTTGCATAGATGTCATTTTTTCCTTTAACTCCCAACTGCTACATGTGTTTTGCTCTCTTGTTATTTCTTCATTTTTTCAGTAAACACTTTTAATTCTTCTTCTTTGTATTTTGATTTTTCTTATCTTCTTCTTGTCTTTTAATTTTCTTCTTCTTACTCCATGAAGACAAGTGAAAATAAATATTCAAAAAATGTCCCAAATATGGTGCTTTTGAATCACTTTAATTTCTTTGCTTCCAAATTGTATCTAAAATCATATATGAATTAAAGTGAGTATCTTAAGCATTTTCATATCATTAATAGCTAAGGGTAAATCATTAAATGTATCAACAATTAAACACATATCTCACATATATTAGAAATCATGCATAAAATATGAATTTATTCCCTTGTGCTCAAATTTTCTTGCCCGATCAAACTTAATATGCCTTATGAATATAAGTCTTTGGAATAATGCATCAATGAAATCATCTAAGTAATTACACATTATAAGCATGGTTCTTATTTACCCTTTTAACTTGCTTTGTTAAATTGTAGTGATATCTAAAAGAGTTTTGGAGGAGATTCAGTAGCATTTAGGTAAGGAAAAATTCATATTTGGGCTAAAAATGGGAGTGATGGACAGTTGTACACAGCTTCCAACCTTTCTCAGGACAAGTTTTTGGGTCAGTTTGGTATGACCATTATGACATAGACAATGAGGTTTTTAGGCAATATATTCTTCTAAAAAATGTTCCTATATTTCTTAAGTTTCTAATGACATAAATTTAATGCAATTTTTTTCATTATTTCGAGAGTTATATATAAAATACTACAGATTGTCCTCAAACAAAGACAACAACTAGAAGTCATCTTCAAAACAAATTTCAAAAGCCATAGGGACATAAATAAAAATTGGTTCCTTCATTAAAATTCTAGAAATATGTAAGTAGTTTCATTTCCAATTTAAATCATGCCATCTAGATGTCTACAAGTCAAGATATGGTTAAAATAGCGATTCCTATTCAGTGGAACCACTCCATCTAACGAGGAACACACTCCAATTAACTCACTTCAGTCATATTATGCAAAAGGAATGCCAAAGACACAATAAAATGAACCAGCAATATCCCATTTTCATCTAAGATACTTCTCTTCACAAATCCTTTCATGTTACAATTAAAAAACCCAGCAAGATATCAAAGTTTCCATACCTTTGAAAGGTTTCAAAACCCTTATTCTTTACTCCAATTGCTTGACTTTTTTGGTCTTCTTCTCTTGTACAATCAACATACCCATTCACTACTCATTTCCAATAATTAAAGATGTATGATAGAACCCTAGTTGAAGAGGAGATCAGAAAAGAGCTAAATTTCACACCAAAACAAGCAATTAATTAACAAGATGGTGGATGGAGAGAAAGAATCTCAATCTTCTGCAAGTTTTTATGTTTGCTGACCCTCCCTTTCTTCATCTACATGTTTAGACAAAAATACAAAGGGATGAAATGCCATAGGCCACATGGTTAATTGTTATGGCGTGGGACATATGAAAAATGGCTCCATCCTATTGGTTTGTACTTTTCACCTTTGTATTATTCTATGAAATTACATTCCATGAGAATATATTTAGCAATTTAGTCCATGATTATTGTATCTTTATGCATGTATAACATAATTAGTACAAGTTACTGAAATACCCCACCCTACAATTCCATTAATATCAATTATGTCTCAAACTAAAAACTCACTTTCGTAATTGTTAACACCAATTACATATACTTTGATGGAGAAGAAACATTTCTACTAAGGTATAGTTTGGGACCTCACATTTCTCTCCCCCTTAAAAGAATTTCTTCCTCAAAATTCATACCTAATGAGAATATCTTAGGATGTTGAGGCTTTAATAGTCGATTTTGGTTCACACATTGCTTTCTCTTGTCGACAATATTGTCAGAGTACTTTCACCAGAGGTATTTGTTTATTTATGAGTTGTCGGATTTTTTAGGACAAGATAGACATAGGTCCTTCCACATAAGAAAAATCTAGTTGTAATTGAATTTCATGCATAGGAACTTTATGTGTATCATCAGACCTATATCTTATCAACATAGAAATATGAAACACAATGTGCAACTTGGTCAATTCTTCAGAAAGAACTAACTGATAAGCTACCAGTTTGATTTTCTTAAGAATCTCATTGAGACTGATGTATCGTGGTCTAAGCTTACCTGTCTTCCTAAAATGAAGTAAATTTTTCCATAATGACACTTCCAAAAAAACCTTATCTCCTGCCTGATAATTTGAACTTTATCTTCAATGTCTTTTATAATATCTAGCCCGATCATCTTGTTTGCACTTAATTCATTCTAATAAACCAAATTCCTGCACTTCCTACTATATAGGGCTTCATAAGACACCTTGCTAATACTAGTCTAATAACTATTGTTATAAGCAAACTTCATCAGAGAAAGATATGTATCCCAACTTCCCAAGAATTCTAACCCACAACCATAAAGCATATCTTCCAATACCTGAATAACTTGTTCATATTGTCCATCTATTTGGGGGTGGCAAGTAGTACTAAACCTGATTGGAGTACCCAGAGCCTTTTTCATAATTTTCTAGAATCTTGAAGTAAATTAAGGATCAAGATTATAAATAATATACAATGGTACCCTATGAAATCTCAATATCTCATTCACATATATACCTGCAAGCTTATCCAAGGAATAGCTAGGATGAATAGACACAAAATGAGAAGACTTGGTAAACTTATCCATAATCACCTATACAGCTTCATACTTCCTTTGAGTGAGAGGAAGCCTAGTGACAAAATTCATAGTAATGTTATCCCATTTCTATTGACGAATCAAAATAGGATGTAATAAACTAGATGGAGCCTAGTGCTCAGCTTTAACCTATTGACTTGTCAAACATTTGGATACATAATCTACAGCATCACGTTTCATAACAAACCACTAGTATTGCTGCTTCAGATTTTGATACATTTTATTTCCATTAGGGTGCATTTTGAAAATAGTATTATAGGCTCAATCAATAAATTTTTCTTTATTTCATCACTAGATGGTACACACAATCGATCATTGTAATACAGATCATCAGCCCCTTTCACAAAAAAGTCAGGTTGATTGCCTTCCTGAGTTGCCAAGATAAGTTATTGCAATTTATCATCAACTTTTTGAGCATCATAAATTTTTTGTCTCAAGGTAGGCCTAGCTTTTAATTAAGCTATTAAAGCCTCATTAGATGCAAGTCCCCACTCAGCCTGCTACACTGATAATGTCGAAATGATCTTCCAACTTAAGACATAAATCACAACATTAGCCTTACTAGGATGATAGCCCATAATATAATCATGATCTTTAAATAGTTATAACCAACTCGTTGTCTCATATTAAGTTCTTTTTAGGTAAGTAGTTATTTCATACTTCTATGATTAGTGAAAATCCTGCACTTCTCACCATACAAGTAGTACCTCCAAATTTTCAAAACAAATGGTATTGTCGCAAGCTTAAGATCATGCAAAGGGTAGTTCTGTTCATATGGCTTTAGTTTCCTAGAGGCCTATGCAACCACCTTACCATCCTACATCAAAATACAACCCAAACTATTTCTAGATGCATCACTAAACATAACATATTCTTTACTAAAAGTGTGTTAAGTCAATAGCTGTTGGGTCCCAATTCCTCCTTATTAAATAAGCATGTTTAAATTATTTTGAGGTTTAGTTTTTTTAAATTTTATTAATTAGAATTATTTGAGGTATCAATACTTAGGCGGGTGGAATTTTAATGGAGGGATTAAGAGTTTAAATTAGAGTTGGTATGGAGTTAGAAATTAAATGAATAAGATGAAGGGGGTAATTTAGGATGTTCTCTTGGGTTCTTTAAGTTTAAGGCTTTCAAGGAGGGCTATTTTAGTCTTTTAGACTTATTAAAACAAGTAGGAAAGAAGCAAATAGGCTGGTGGCCGTATGAGAGAATGAAAGCCACGAAAATTCATGTTTAAAGAGGGAGTTAATGAAACTACGTGGTTTAGGCTTAGGTTTTAAAGTTAAGAAACAAAAAATTGCCTAAGTCATTTGAAAGAGAAGTCACGAAACTATCAAAGAGAAAGGAGAGAGGGAGACTTTTGGTTGAAGGAAGGAGAAGAAGAAGAAGAAAAGGTTAGGGATTTTGTCATTTCTTGCTTTAGAGAAAAGATTCTAAGAGTTCTTTAAGAAGGAAAAGGAAAAAGGAAGGATAAAGCTTCCATTGGATGCAAGAAGCATTTTCATGGGAGGCTTCTAAGGTAAGAGAATTTCAAAAATTGTTGGTTTTATAGATGGGTTTTGGTTTTAATAGCTTAGGAAAGGCATGGGTAAGGTTATGCAGGTTTTAATTCATGCTTTCCTTTCCTTAGAATTTCCAATTTTGATATCTCATACTAACATGGGATTATTGTGCTTGATGAAGGTCAAGAGAGGCAATTGGAGTTAGAGGAAAGGCAAATTGATCGAGATTAAAGCTAAAGGAGTTAAGGTGGGTGACTTTTTAATAATTGAGTTAATAAGCTACTTAATTGCCTTTAATAAATGTCATTTAATGCTTTCCTATGACTCTCAAATTTTGAATTAATTACTCTTTGTGATGATTTAAACTTGTATGAGATGTCTTTTGTATGTAAACACATTGTGGAAATATTTGAAAAATTGTTTGTGAAGTGAAAAAGATTAGAATATGTGATTTGAAAAAATGCCATTTTGGGCGCTTATGTGTGAATTATGTGAAATACATGTTTATATGGGTTTGAGGTGGTCCCTTAAGAGTCAAGTGCACTTGTCTAATTCATAGGCTTTTCCCGCCTGCCCGCTAGTGGCCTTGGAGCTCCTCATGGACTCCCATAAGTTTCACGGCTACACATGACCGCTTCGCGGGAATGTGTAGTACGTTCCGTTGAATCCACCCAAACCAACCTATATGTGATTATGTGATATGCTTTGTCTATATTGTTTTTGTATGTCTACGTTGTTTTTGTAAATGTTTTGATCAATTGAATATGATGGAGATTTTCTTAAGGGCAAAGATGATTTTGGTAAAATTGCTTTGAAAGTAATTGTTAAAGAATGTTTTTGCTTATTTTGAATTATTAAATTGTTACTACTAAGCCGTCGAGCTCATACCCTATTTTCCTCTCCATAGGTGATGAGCGAAAAAATGAGTAAAGGCACCGGATCAAGGCATTACTTCTGTTTTATTTTGATTTTGGAAGTTAGATTTTAGTACCAAAGCTTTAGATGCATTTTAGCAAAAAGTTTATTTGGTTATGTAATTTTCTTTGTAATTTGACTTTTGGATACTTTTGTTGTATTATGGCTAAAATGTCCTCTAAAGCTTTGTATTAACCTATGTTGTTCATGTAAATGCAAGAGAATTGAGTTGTAAAGTATTCTTGAATATATTACTTTGAAATGTGTTGCTTTATAGTTTGAAAATAATTAGATGTATAGGAGTGTGGTTGCTGCAATTTAAGAGAATATATATGGATTGGCTTGTGTTTTGGGAGATTGAGGATTGTGTAGATTGAGTTTTGTGCAGGTGCTTAAGTTTGGGTTGAAGATTGAAGATTTGGCTAGTTGATTTTTATGGGAGGTGTTGTCAAATTTTTGTAAAAATGGGCATAAACTTTGTTTATGTTTTTGACTCTCTTAGAGCTTGAATTGGATTGGAAGGTCTGCTTGAAGATTGTCGTATATGTTTAGAGCTTTTCAATGGTATATAATTTGTCACTTTTGGACTTAGGATGAAGAAGTTATAGAGTTTAAAAGATTGTTGTTACTGTTGATAAGGGTATTGTGCAGGCAGTATCTTTGGAAGGGTTTTCACCTCCTTAGAGCCTGCATTGATTTTTTCATTCTTCA
>JANZLF010000221.1:27657935-27672450 GCA_026546835.1 Erythroxylum foetidum
CATACTTGATTCCAGATTCATTTAATAGTGCCATTATCGATAGTCTACTACTATCATGATATGAAACTCATCATTCCTTTTAAGTAAACTCCTTTACTTGTTTGGAGATAAATCGCAACACTACAGTTTAAACTATAATCAAACGAAGGAGATAAATCACAACACTACAGTCTAAACAATAATCAAACGACCAACTTGATTATTCAACTGTGAATCAATTAATTTAGATTCTTATAATATACATGTTTCCCATATATTTCTATGCATATGTATATTACTTACAAAATAATCTTGGTATCTTTTGACCAGATATATAACGCTCACACAACAAACTCTTTTGTTTTATGAATAATAAATATTATCATTACAAAAATGTAGCTGAAGAAGATAAAGTTACATGTGAATACACTTGCTTTCCAGGGCACTATATTTACATAACTCCAACACCTCCTCTAGCAAAATCTCTTTGTTGAGCTTTTTCACTCTTAACCATCTCTTGCTCCTCTATTTTAATGGCAGCTTGCACCAGTTGATGATAACTCACTTGTTGCAGGAGAGGGAATGCTGTAAAATGCTATTTAATTGAGTCATTCAAATCTTACTTAAATTAATGACACTAGAAATCCTCAGTAAGTACAAGTTCAAGGGCATATTCACTAAGTCGATTGAATTCTTTGTCGTACTCAGCAACAGACAAATTTCTTTACTTCAGATTCAAAAACTACTTCCAACTCTCCTTTTTATAGGCTTCCGTAACATATTTCGCTTTAAAATCCCAGGGAAAAAAATCCTAAGTTAAAGGCTCAAGCTATTGAGGATATCTCAAAACAAATTTCCACCATTCATAGGTCACTCCTTGAAGAAGGGAGACAATACAATGCACCATCTATTCAAGTGGGATGCTAATTTCATCTAACACCTTTTCACCTTTTCTAACCAAAATTCATCCTTTTTAGATTCATTTAGAGATGTTCCAGTGAATTCTTCATCTTCATACTTTCGTAACTAATCAATCGGAGCCTTGGGTATAGTCTTTTGGTGTAGTAAAATCATCATGTCTTGCGATAACATAAATATAGCTTCCCTCTGAGTTGGAGGTGGAGGGGAGATGATGCTTTAGCTTCATTTCGATTCACAATGTTTAAGCATTGACTAATCCAAAATTGCTTAAACCATGCTCTGATACAAAAATGTAACATCTTAATACCACACAAAGTAAATCTAAAAGAAACCAAGACATTCCAATAATCCCCAGAAACGAAGGCTTGAGTTATAAATAGGACACAATATACACATTGTATTTATCAAATCCATTCCTTAAATTCAAACCCATCCATTGTTATGGTTATTACAAGACATTTACATGAACTACAAAAAATGTCTCATAATATTGAATACAACTCAAAGCTTAAGCATAAAATCTCCCAAAATATAATAAGTCCTTCTTTCGCCACTACAGTTCTCCTAGCCTTAAAGCTTTTTATCAAGACCTACATGGACTAAAAATCATCCGGTTAAGTATATAGCCTAGTAGGAAAATAAATAAACAAGATATAAGATGGCGACTACTTCCAACAGTCGTATAACATTTACATGCAAATGAATCATGACATATCACAAAGTAATCTTTGATTATTCAAATTAGAGAGTAATTTGGTTATTAATTGCATTAGAACAACACAAATATCAAAACACATACAAAATTGCCTGTTAATCTTTTCACAATTGGGTAACGAGAACATAATAAAAGATACATATTATTGGTATCTACAGAAACAGAAGAGACTTAAGTCTGTAAAATAGAAAACATTGTAGTGTTTAAGAACAGAAGTAGTTGCAGGCCCTTCTAGGTATGCTTATTTACCCACAACTAGGACTTGGCAGATTAAAGCAAAACATATTACATTTCAAAGCCACACGTAAGATAAATAATTCATAACATATGAAGTTATTCCCTTATGCTCAAACGGAAAGTGTTCATTCATGCTCAATCAATATATTATTCTAAAAAATGTTATTATATATCTTAAATTTCTAATGACATAAAGTTGATGAAATGTGGTTCATTATTCAGAGAGTTATACCCAAAATACTATAGTTTGTTCTCAAATAAGGACAATAACCAGAACTCGTCTTTAAATCAAATTTCAAAACCGTTAGAGATTGAACTCAAATTCAATTCCTTCATAAAAATTGTAGAAATATGATGTAGTTTAATCTCCAATTAAAATAGTCCCATTTGGATATCTTCAGGTAAAGATATGGCTAAAATACTCGTGCGTATTCAGTTGAATCACTCCATCTAACTAGTTACACACTCCAATTAACTCACTTAAGTCATATTATGAAAAAAAAAGTAATGCCAAAGACATATGTAAATGAACAAGAAATGTCCCACTTTCATCTATGATACTTCCCTTAACAAACCCCTCATGTTACACTCAGAAGACCATCAAGATATCAAAATTTTCACACCTTTGAAAGGAGTGTTTCAAAACCCTTATTCTTTACTCCAATTGCTTGCCTTCTTTGGTCTTCTTCTCTTTTACACACAACATGCCCATTCAGTACTCATTTTTAACTATCACAGATGTAAAACAGTACCCTAACTAAAGAGTAGATGAGAAAAAGAGATAAATTTTACCCCAAAACATGAAATTAACATACCTTAACTTCAAAAACACAAAGGGATTTAAGAAGATGGTGGATGGAGAGATAGAAGCTCAATCTTCCATAGTTTTTTTTTGTTTGCCGAGCCTCGCTTTCTTCATCTGCATGTTTAGAAAAAGGTACAGATGGATGACATACCATTTGCCATATGGCTAAACATACCATTTGCCACATGGCTAAGCGTTCTGGTGTGGGGCATATGGGAAATGGCTCCATCCTATTAGTTTCTACTTTTCGCCTTTCATTAATAGCAAAAATGACCACACCTTTGTATTATTCTATGAAATTTTCAATTTGAATATATTTATCAATTTAGTCCATGATTAATGTATCTTTATGAATGTATAACATAATTGACAAAAATTTCTAAAATACCCCTACAATTCCATTAATATCGATTATGGGGCCTAAAAACTACTAGGGTATAGTTTGGGCCTCACATGGATGGCTTGTATTTGACCTTATTCCATATGTGTTTACCTGTTCCTATTTGATTGCAAGTTTTCTAACAAAAGATGTTAACTCATCTAAACGATGTTCGGAGGATGAAGTACTTACCTTGTTAACACGAGACACATCATTTAAAGTGTTGAATTGTTAAGTATTAATGACCATTCAATTGAATTGTTAAGTATTATGGCATATATTTCATTCAATACACTTGATTTCTTTAATGCAAGAAATTATTTTTCCAAAGGTATCCAATTCATTTCTATCCAAGTGTTCACACTCCCAACAGGTAGATCAAACAACCAATTTATTTGCTACATCTTTCAATGAGAATGGAAAAGCTCTCAACATGATTTACTTGTCTATCACCTTTAAAGGCTTTATGCTCAAACAAACCACAATGAGTTCCTTGAGATGCTTTGGCACATCCTTACTTACAAGACAATGAAAATTAGGCAACAAATGTATTAATCCAAACTTATGTTCAAAAGTGACATGCTCAATAAAATTAAGAAATGTAATGCATAAAAGTCTTTAGGTTATCTATTATAGCCAACTACCTTAACGTTCACAGATTTTCATTATTTCTTTGAATTCAAGTTTTGGTTCTACTTTTGGACTTGTTCTGCCTTCCTTCTTAATCTTTGTAGCATCCTCTAGATCTTCGAATCAAATTATACAGATTCTCTATTATGAGATCTAGTCACTACCATACACCAAAACTAATAAACTTGAAAATAACTAAAAGAAACTATTATAAACAATATGTTTATAAAACACCAACAATAATCTTAATCAAAAATTAAATCACCACACTACCTGCCAATGGTGTCAAAATTTAATAATGCGTATTGAGTGCAATGAAAAATTTACCTAACTCTGTCACCAAAAATTTGTAGTTATGGTTAGTTGAGATCATATCCATAGGAAATGTTAGGTTAACTCTCGTAGTGAAAATAATCGATACAAAGGAAATAAAAGGGGGGTTTTGAGTTTGAAGCAATTGAGAAAATAAAGTAAACTTAAACTAACAAGAACAAATTATAGAAAACATTCAAAATGATAAAAGTGATGAATATGTGTGAAACTCGATTCTCGAATCAATCTCAACCTACACACAAAACTCGATTCTCGAGTCAATCTCAACCTGCACACAATTAAACATCCTTTATTGTTAATAACTCTTTCACATCTCTCTTAGAACTCTTGATCATAGACTAATAATAAGCTCTATTAATTCCAGTTTTCCCTTAGGTCTTGTTTAATTAAGATACGATCGTTAATTAAATCTAACTACCAAATAACCTATAATACACTCTCTGGATTTAATTGGGAAACCATATTATGATATCGAAAACATGTCAATATAAGAAACAACCACATAATCTCAAGTAATTTAACCTAGTTTAATTTATCCCTAATGAGTTGAAATCATTAGTTTCCATAAATGAATCTCAACACATCAATTACAAATTATATTGAGTATTCTAGCAATGAATCCAAATAAAATGATTACAAATTGTATTAACAATTCTAGCAATAGGTTCACAATATAAACAATCTAATGATAATGAGACTGTAATTATCCATACATAGATACCTAAATCGATTGAGCAAAGGATAACCTAAATAATGCTAAGAGAGAGATTCAATATTAAACAAAGATAAGATAAGTCTAATCGTGCACCTTAGGCATCAATTTCAGCTTCGAACCAGTGTCGGGAAGTTAGCCTTACATCTTCTCCATAAGTCTCCAAGAAGTAGCTTTTTTTGCCTCCATTCCTGTTGAAAATCTAAGAGAAAAATGAAGACAAACTTAATATGTTCACATATGTTTCTACTGTCACACAATATTCCCTTTATAGTAAAAAATAGGTTAAAATAGGATAGGTGGCAAGTAATGGGTGTGACTTAGTTTATCATGCCCATGAAACCTAGTGTCACAACCATGACACAATTGTCATAGGTGTGACTTAGGTCTCGCATCCATGACAAAATTTTCACGGCTGTGAGACACATCTTATGGCCATGATTTTTGTCATTCTTCATTCTTTTGGAATTTTCTTGTTTCATCTTCATTCTAATCCTTCTCCTTCTTGCGCTGTGAAGACAATAGAGTATAAATCTCGAAAAGATGGCTCAACAAGTATGCTTTCGACTCACTTTAGCTATTATGCTTCCAACTTGTACCTAAAATCAAATATGAACTAGAATGAGTGTTTTAAACATTCTAAAGCATTGATCACTAAGTGTCATAGATTAAATGTATCAACAGTTAAGACATATCAATAAATCATTGGAATGCAAACAGGTTGTGTAAGGTCCCATTTGGGGACTTAAAAAAGGATTATCTTATCTGAAATAAACTATAAACATATTGTTAGAGCATTAGTGTCATAGATAACAATCACTTTCTTATTGAAAAGACAATCGTGATTAGAGATAATTTGCCATTGAGCTAGAAAATAGTTCAGTAAGTTACAATGATCCTCTCTAATTTTATTTTCCAAAATTTCTTCTACAGAAACTTTATTCGGCAAAATTATATTCTTGATTATCGACTTCTTGCTAGTAGAATTTGCTCCTTTAACATTCCAAGTTAACATGTTCGTGTTGTAACCTTGCTTTTTTTCATAATTATTAAAAGTTTTATTTGGGTTAATCTTTATAAAAGTTGGAGTCTCTTTTGTAGCATTGATGGAATTTTCCATATCTTCATTCACTTAGTGAACATTAAAAGATACATTGTTTTTAGTCATGTCTATTACATCAAGAAGGATTGCTTTAACATCTTTTTAATGATTAGCGTTGATCTCAATAAGTTCCTAATGATCTCCTGTCTTAAAAATTCTTCCTGTTGATCTCCATATTTGCTTCTTATCGAGTTGATTTCTCCAACCATATGAGACTTTTAATTTATCATCGACAGGCTCCAAGTCTGCATTTAGTCTTATGAAAGTTATTGCTTGTGGTAACTTAGATAGTGAAGTAACTAGGATACAAATTCTTGCATAATTAATTCACTTAGTCTCAACCGTTGACTGATCCAAAGACATTAGCCTACCTTTATAGCTTGCAAGATGGATAAGGCACTAGTAGTCCAATATTCAAGAGGAACCTAATAGAGACATATCCAAATGGGGATGTTTTATTTGTTAAGTTACTCCAACTTAAGACCAGATCTCCATAATTACAACAATAGAGGTTTATTATAGACATACTAAGGTGCAACTTGTACTACAATTTTTTTTCCTTTAAACTCACAAATCTGAATAGGAATACATCATCATTTTCCAACACAACTTCAAATAAACTATGTTGTTTCCAATTTTCAGATGCCCACTATTTCATGACTAGAAATGTAATCCTTTTATCCAACTATAATCTTCAAAATTTCCATTAAAGGTGACACAATTCTCCACTCAGCAGTCTTACTAGGAGGACAATAGGTTAGTTTCAGCTCAATTCTTACATCATTGACCACCTAAGTCCATATTTTGTTATCATATGATCTAAAGATTGAGTGTTAAATAAAGTAGAAACAAGTAGTTTTCATAGGGTGCCTTGGAACAATTAAGTTCAAAGTGGGAAATATGAAGTGTCCATAGGATAAAGATAGAGACAATTATATAAAAATCAAAAAACAGGATAAAGAGTGTTTTGGAAAGTAATGAGTAAAATAAGGTAGAATAGTTCAAGAGAAGAGGTTGATGGAGCAATGATTCTAAAGCAGATAAAGGGAGAGATGAGGTCATAAATGGTGGCAGAAATGAAAAGAGTTAAGAAAGATGATTGAGTTGTGAAATGATGTATAGATTCATAAAAGCAAGGAATGTAATAACAAACGGAGAAAAAGCCATTGAATAAGATAAGGAGTTAGAATGGTGAAAAGTGATTAGACGAGGTTGAGAGAGAAGAAATCAAGAAATCAACTTTTTTTTCTGGTCAACATTTATTCTTTCTCTTTTAAAGAAATAAATTGTAATATGTGGAACTTTCTCTTTCAATTACAATTTGAACTTTCCTTTTATATCATATTAATTATTTACTAGTTCATATAGTGATTTTTTTGAATACCACATAAGTTTCTTTACATGAACAAGGGACTCAAGGAAGGCAAAGTATTTTCAAGCTATAGTAGGTAGGGTTTCATTGTTATTGTCATAACCTAATTATTCTACAATTTTTAGTTCTCTCATGGCCAACTTCCCTTTTCTCTATGTTTTTTAGGAAATTTCTCTACTAATTCGTATGGAAAATGAAAATAAAGCTCAACATTATGATGCAAATAAGGTACTATTTTCTTTTTATGATGTATTAATTTTACATCCTTAATTCATTTTCATAGTTGCATCTGCTCATATTAATTGTTTTTTTATAATGCCTTAGAAATTACTTTGTTTCCTAATTGTTATTGAAAATGACTTCATCAATTCATCACATATAAAAGTATGGTCTTTAACATTTTTCTTGAATTGGTTTATGGAGGATGGATCAAATCTATATGTTCCTTGAGCTTGTAACTCAAGGTTCCCTTCTTGATCTCTATCATAAATACCACTTCTTGGATTATGTTGTTTGAGCATGCTTAAAATAGATAATGCAAAACTAGAAGTATCTTCATGAGCATGATCTTGTTTATAGGTAATGGGTGATTCACTATAATTTATAGTTCAAATGGTCTTAAAAATCTTCTATATTTAGTTTCTGGTTGAAATTGATTTGTTTTTCTAACTTTTTATTCAATTACTTTTCAGAATTTGCAGGATTTACTTGCTTTCACTATCTCTTATGTCTCGTGTTCTGAGTAAACATCTAAAAGTTAAGTGAATTATAGCAGCATTATGTTTTATACACCTTTCCTTACTGAACTGTCTTTAAATTTAGAGGATATCAAATATGCAAATATTTTAGTTGATTCAAATTGATCTATAAAACTTGTAGACTTTGGATTGGTAAAGCTAACATTTATGTTCATTTTGACTGTCCTTGCTTCTTTAGGACTCCTAAAAGTGTTAGTATTTCTTTTGATTACATTTTTTCATTTTTAGTCAAACAAATTAAATGATGATAAATCTTAAGATAGGAAAAGTTTGGAGCCCTTAACTATTAAAACCAATCTTATCCAATTAATGGTGTTTACTCTAACATCTTCATGTGAGTTACATTACCATTTAAGAACCTCAAATTTCTTTCCTTCTATAAGGAGTATATAGAGCATCCAAGACTTAATTAGGACAACATTAGGTCATATTTATATATACTAGTTACACCTGAGATCTACTAAAGAACCTAGATCTAATTATGACATGTAATTTAAATTGCACTAAGATAAAATGTCATTCCATATCCATTTAGAGAAATGATAATCAAATAAAAGATGGATAAAGGATTCATCAGAGCCTCTATACAACCGACAAATAGTTGAGATATTGGTATCATCTCTAATTATATCCAATGTTAATAGTCTTTACCTTATTGTTTAAGCTCTCAATGCTCTTTTATGGATTTAAAGTTCTCTTTCTATTATGCTATTGTAATGTTTATAACATTTAAATATTTTTTTGTTATAGATATCCAATATAATAACAGCTGGTAGTAAAAAGAGAGAAGAAAGTATTATAATAAAAATTATAGAATGCAAGAATGTGTAACTCTAACTAGATTAATCAATTGAGAGGTTAAAAATTGTAGAACATAGGAATGCCTTTTTCTTGAATTACAAAATGGATAAAGATGCAACTAATAAGTGACCATGTTATGAATGATAAATTTTTATGGTGTTTGCTTTCATTAGAATCAAATAATTAGTGTATCAAATAGTCTCACAAAAAAATTTACTCAAAATTTAAGAAACCTTGTTATTTGTTACAAATTTATGGACATGGACAACCCTTGGCAGTCGTTTAGGTTATGCTCAAATGTTTTCATAATTTGAGCAACTTTTTTATGTTAAACATGTTCTTTATTGTGAATTTCTCTATATATTACTTTATTTCTATTGTTAATATCTTGTATAGGACCAAAGGTCATCTTTTAATATTATATTATTTTTGTTGGTATAATTTGATGATATTTATATAATTTTACTTTATATATAGAATGATCAACATTTTGAATTAATAATATTTCTTTATAATTTAATTTTATAGTAATAAGAAAATAATTCACAACAACAAATGTTAATATTTATATAAAAATGTCTCAAATTACTCAATATCATGGATTATGAAAAAAGATGCAAATAATGTTTAACAATGCCTTTTTATATTTGTAATCAAAAGTCTTTCCTTAAAATATTTATAAAAAAGTAGTTAAAAATTGTGCCTACAAAATAATAAAACATAGAAAATAATATATCGCTACAAAAAATATAGCAAAGACTATATAGTTTAAAAGGAGAAAACATGGTCAAAAATTATTGGCTGTATTTTTATTTAGTTTTCAATCATTTGGTGCTAAATTTTTTCATGTCGATGTTGACTTATATTCAATTTTTAGGTACATATTTTAGTTTTTTAGCTATGAAACCATTTTGTAGCTAATATCTTTAGACTATGATTTTTAAGAATGTTAACTATAATTTTCAGCTACAAGGAATTAGTCACGCTTTATACAATGAAATGAATATATCATAAATACCTATATATAACATATTTAGATCAATTGATTATGTTTTCTTTCATATCTTTTGTCTATGATTTTTAAGAATGTTAACTATAATTTTCAGCTGCAAGGAATTGGTGACACTTTGTGCAATGAAATGAAAATGTCATAAATAACTATATATAATATTTTTGGATCAATTGATTATGTTTATCGTCTACTTTGTTGTAGTAAGAGACAATAACTCTTAAGAAAGTAAAATTAAATCTACCTTTATTTATAAAAAATATCTCCTTTATATAAGGTGAACTTTAAAAAAAAATGTGGTTGACATCTGAAAAGTGCTTGATTGATTATATTTTTACTTTATAATGCTTCGTGATTAATGTTATATTGTGCTTAAGATACTTATTTTAGTTCATATTTTGTTTTTAGTACTAGTTAGAAGAACAAGAACCAAAATGAGCTAAACTCATATACATGGTGTCATTCTACTAATGTTCATCCTTATTTACCTAAATAGAAGCAAAAGAGATGAGATAAGGTGAAAAAAGGATAAAGAATGCAAGAAATGAAGTTATTATAATTTACACAGTCATTTATAAGATCATGTAACTTACTAAAAGAATATAGGAACACAACGATGTAGCTTCAAGCACCTCTGTAACTCTATACGACCATGTGTGGGCTTACATGGTCATGTAAGTGAGCTACACGACTATGTAAATGGTCGTGTAGCTCACTTTGAGCATGTATTTTTATGATTTTTACAATTTTTACATACACATTCACTTGTATATCAATGTATCTGACCACATATTAAGATACAAACCTTATTTTAAGTACTAAAGTGCATTTAAGAGTCCAAATGAGGTATGAAACATTAAAGACTCAAAATGGGGAAGATTCCTTACCATTAGGAAATTTATAAGGAGCTAAACTTCATTTTTTCAATTTAATGGGATATTAAGACTAATGAACATGGTGGTGACGAGATCTCCTCATTAAGACTTTGTACAATTTAATCCCAAGATTGAAAAGACATTATGAAAGTTGTATAGTGAGCTAGAACAACTCTAGGAAAATAAAAAGAGTTTTACTTAAGGAATCCATGGCCAGTACGAGAACTCTTATAGAGTTGGTTGCACCAAACTTGGCTCAAAGACATGCAATACTTTACCAAATGTTATTGAACATTTTACTTTTGAGATTAAGTATGGTTTAATCCATCTTTTGCCTAAATTTCATTATCATGCAAGTGGGGGTGCTCACAAGCATATCAAGAAGCTTTATATGGTGTTTCTTAATGTAAATCCTCCAAGGGTGATCGAAAATTAGATTATGTCGAGATTCTTTCCATTTTCATTGAAGGATGTAGCAAATGTTAGATTTTTTATTTTCCTGTAAAGAGTGTGAGCACATGGATCAAAATAAAGAGGCAAAGTTTGGAGAAGTACTTTTGAAAATCAAAGATAGCTAACATAAGGAAAGAAATTTTTAAGATAAAGCAACATCATCGAGTATTAGGAGCACTTCAAGAAGATAAGTGTCAGTTGCCTTCATCATAATATGACATAACAACTAATAGTTATATATTATAGTATTTTTTTCTAGAGGTTTAAGTTTTTCTTAGAAGATAATCATGTGTTTAGGGCTTAGAATTATGATTTTGTAAATGTTTTATGTTTTTAATTGTTTGATTGTCTTATCAAGTATTTAATCATAATATTATGTTTCAAGGTTTGTTTGATGTCTTTGATAGTGAGTGGAATCAGGAAAATTTGAAGAAAAGATGAAAGACTTGAAGAATAATAGCATATACTATCATGCACATTATTGGTGTGCATGGGACGAAGCCTCTAGCACAATCATGCATCCCATATAACATCCTGTCCCCATATTAAGAGTTAGAACCTAAAAGTATGGTATATGTGAGATCAATGAGAGATTAAGAAAAATGCATTTTTCATACTCATGCATATTTTAGCATACACGCACATAAATTTGGATGTTCTGCACACATTTTAAATAACTATACATGCACTCATTGACATTCCGAGTAAAATTGAATTGTAATGTGATATTGTCAAGAATTATGGTTACAGTGATGAATATTTTAAATGGTGGATTTGAGAATTTGGAATTGTTTATAGCTATGTTGAATGGATTCTGGATTGTGATATATAAAAAATTTATGTAAGTTGATGAAGAAATATTTGTCTCTGTTAGGGTTTAGAAGATTACGTATATGGTTGATGTACTATTCATACATGAAAATATATGAAGTCTTAACAAAAGTGAATTTGAATAATTAATGTAGTGTTAAGTATTTAAATGTAAAGTGTATAATGAAATGAAGTTGTTGAAAATGTACAATATAGAAAAATGGACGTGTAGGAATTAGTGTTATCTGAATATGCTCTATTTATGGTATTGGTGTGTAGTCTTCATTTTGATCTGTTGTGGAAATGAATTTAAGCAAGTTTAATGATATGAAATAAAGAGTTAGTGAGGTTGTGGTATAGAGTTGATAAATTGCTTAGTTGTTGAAGAATTGAAAGTGTGGAAAAAAATGGAAAAATGCATCAGATGAGAGTAGAAAGAGAAATAAAATGCAAAAAATGGAAATTCATGCATGAGAAATTAGATTTTTGATGTTTTGTTTGAACCTTGTATTTTTTATTTGTTTGTGTTTTTGAGTTGAAATGAAGCTAGAAGAATGTGTTTCAGTTTTCTATACGTTAATTAAAGAAGATTGAATGAGAATAAAGAAGAGGAGAACTAGAGTAAAGAGAGAGGTAGTAAATATGAGTTTCAAAATTTTAAGCCTTGGTGTATAAGTTTGTTTTTGTTTTGTTTAAAAATTATATGGAGTATATAAATGCATTATTAATAAGTTAGAAGAATTTAAGTTGGAAAAGTATAAATGAAGATTTAGGCAGAAGAAGCACAGTGAATGAAAAAGAGAAGTTAGAAAGGTTAGCACTGATATGAAACTTCCTTGATTAAACTGTATTGATCTAAGAAGATTTTGACAAAATTGTATTGATAAAATTTGTAGATATTTGTTTTAGCTTTTTATTTATATAGATTTTACAATTTTTAGAGCTCTAGATCAAATATTATGGAGGTTTGAAGTTGGATATGCGACTAAGGAAATTCAGACTTTCGCACGAAAGTCACTATCATACAAATGCACGATAGCGACTTTGAAGGTTTAAAGGTGAAATTTTCTATCGTGCAAATGCACCATAAAAACTTTGAAGGTTTTAGGTGAAAGTCACAATTATGCACAAGCACGATCACGACTTTGAAGGGTTAATGGTGAAATGTGAAGGATCACGATCACGAGTTTGGAATACTGGGAGGCTGAGAAACATCCTTAATTTTTGGCTCTGTCGTCTTCGTTTGACCTCCAAATGATGTGAGACTTAAACCATTGGACTCTTTATACATTTCTCTACCTCTCCACCAAAAACCATAGTAATTTGAAATGAATTGAGAGATAATGAGTGTTAAATGTCGGACAGATTTGGTTATTATGCTCTCATCCAACCTGTTTGTCTTTATTTGTCACCCCAGTGAGTTTTTCTCATGCCCTTGACTCTTGCACAGGTGTAATTGTTCACTCTCACACCCATGAGTTTCAATTAATAGATGCTCACAACATTAATTGTCTTTTCATGCTACAGTACCCTTCAATTGTGTGACCTTCTGCACCCAAGAGTGGTTGCAAACTGAACAATCTTGTTTCTTTTGACTATAACTTCTTCTATAGACCTCCAAATGACTTGATTTTTGAGCCAATAGATTCCTAACACATTATTCCACCTCTCTAAAAAAATGGATAACATTATGAATTGATTTGAAAAATATTGATTGAATGAAAGTGGCGTAATCTTTTGGAATAGTATGAACTGGTGTTATTTGACTAAACATAATTCGGTATTTTGATTATATTTGGATCTGTAGGATTCAAAATGAGATGATTTATAATTTGGAGTAAACTAGAGAAATAGGGCTACAGATCATATGAAGAAATCAAATTATAATTCAATCTCTAAGATGTTTAATTTCTGTATGTAATTTGTGTACAGTATACTATTTTAGAAATAGAATAGTAAACCCAAAATTCAGTTTTTATGGAAAAATCTTACAGTGATTCAACGAGTTCTGAATTGTGATTTCAATGGTTTTATTGAGGTATAAACCTAAGTATAAATTATACTTAGTTCAATTTTAGTATGGGGAAATGGATAAGAGGCCAAGAAGTGAACAATTGTCCAAGTTTTAAAGTTAAGTTTTTTTAACATTGAAAGAAAAGTTACTGTTCTTACCTTCGTCTTTTTCGAAGCTTCTTTCTCCCATTTTTCTTTAACACAGAGTTTCTCATCAAATCTACACCAAAGAAAAATCTTGTTTTCTTCTATCCACTACCACTCGTACTTTGTTATTTTTTTCACTTGGCCCAAAGAAAACTGAAACCTACGAACCTCTACAATGACCTACGTGGTTACACGAGGAGTTAGGGTTCACATAATTTGAAAGATTTTGGAGTTTTAATAAGCAAGTATTGTGTTAATCTATATGAGAAGTATGAATATGATATAAAATTGATGGTTTATTTGATATAGCATAATCATAGAAATAGTAGCCATTTTCATGAATACTGTTGATTGAAGCTAAGGGGGTGTTTGGTTTGAGGGTTTGGGAATGAAGGAATGGAATAATAGTAAAAAATAGTGTTTGCTTTGGGGTTTTCAATTCCAAGGGAATGGATTTATTCCAT
>JANZLF010000221.1:27672550-27687876 GCA_026546835.1 Erythroxylum foetidum
GATCAAGTACATGCATAAATGCTCTCCATGAATGCCTCTAACTACCAAAAGAAGGAATACAAATACAATTCTTACCTTAAACAAGTTACAAGCTCTACTTTCCTCAAATCTTCAAGTTCACACCAACTTCTTTTTTTTTCAATCCTCACCCACGGTTATCATAAGCATCATAAACATTATCATCAACTCAAAGCTTGAGCTGGCTTTACATGAGAAGGAAGAAGGAGCAAGCACAAGAACAAGACACTTTCTTGGATAATGAAGACACCAACGAAAGAAGAAGAGGAAAACACCAAGGAAGGAGAAGCATGGTTTCGGATGAGAGAAGAATAAGCTTTCCAAATGATTTTGTTTATAAAAAAGACCAAGGAGAAAGTTGTGGATGAAAGTCGTGGATGATGAGTAATAAAAGACAAAACTCATAAATGGAAGGGACACTTGTCCCTAATGGATAAAAACCAATTAATCAAGTCATCCTCTTTAAGTACCTTAAATAATAGAACATTAATCCCAATTAATCTCTAATCATAGCTCTACAATAATTCCCAAAAATCATTTATCCAATAATCTCATGCCATTAGGCAGTCCCTTTTCAGTACAGAAAAAATCCGCTCAGTCAGCCAGTTGGAATTTTCCGGTCCGGGCAAATACCTCGAAAAATTTCAGAAAAATTCTCATAAATCCCTAAAAATGGAAAATACACCTAGAACCCTTCAATTCAATTTTCAAACACAATTATCAAACAAATTCCACAAAAGATCTCAATTAGAAACCTTAGCCGGGAAGTATGATGAATGCAAATATGACCATGTGCCTGTGCAATAATCACCAGTCATATCACTATAGAGGCTATAGATGCATATGCATGCCGATGAATTATTCCTAACCCATCCCAAATTACTAAAATAACCTTCCCATCGATGATGGGATGTTACATGAAAACCTAGCTTTCCTGCAAAACCCAAACTTTCATGCCAACCAACCTAGGAATGGTGATAATGGATGTAATAGGGAGCATGAGCGAGTTAGTGAGAATAATGGGAATAAAAGAAGGAAGACTATTAGGGAAGCGACCTCTTCTAACATGAATTATGATCCACTTACTGTTGCTTGTCCTAATTTTGACGTGAATTTTGAAGTTAAAGGATTGCTCATTAACTCTCTTCCTAAATGTCATGGTTTGACAGGAGAAGATCCCTATATGCATTTGCAATCTTTGTCCATAATCTGTCAGAGTATGAAGTCGGTGGGAGCTTCGCTTCATCAAGTACTATGGAAGGTTTTTCACCTATCATTGGAGGAAAAAGCAAGGGAGTGATATATAAGCATCCCAAGGCATGTGGCCAATGCCTACCATAGTTGGGCCAATTTGAGGAAGGCATTCCTAGAGAAATATTTTCCGCCTCTAGAACTTCATCAATAAGGAAGGAGATATATTTGGCATCTCAAGATTATGATGAGTCACTTTATGACTATTAGAACCGCTTACAAGACCTATTGTCCAGAAGCCCCTATCACCAGATACCTGAAGAGCAGTTAGTGCAATATTTTTATGATGGGTTGAAAAATCAAGATAAAGGTATGTTGGATGCAGCATCAGTAGGTTCTTTGATTGACCTTACAGCTACAAAGGGATGGGAGAGATACCAGAGGTGTCCATAAGTTAGGAACTTCAACAACACAATCTAAAAGAATGGAGAGTTTGGAGTCTAAAGTTGACTCTTTAGAGAGTAGAGTAACTTCATGATTGTCCTTCATCACTGCAGAACTAGAAAACATGAATGTGCATCTCCCGACACCTTCTATGGATCTTACTGCACCCAGTTGTGATACTTGTGGGTCAGTAATGCACATTTCTAATGTTTGCCCGGGTCGGTATAAAAAGGTGTCTACAGTGTATCAGGATCGGACCAATCAGAGATGGGACCCCTATTCAAACACTTATAATGAGGGATAGAAAGCAAATCTCAGGCTCAGTTGGAGAAACGAGGAAGGAAGAGGATCGAATAGATTTCAACAAGGTGGAGGAGCTGGTACTCCCACTAACCAGTCCCCAACCTGGCAAGCCCTGACTATCCTACCAAAGGAGGAAACCAACCAACTTTTGCATAATATGATGGCTCTGATTAAGGAGGAAAGGACTTTAAACTACAATTAGTTCAATGTAATGGCCTCTCTCATTCAACAGGATTCCTCTAAAATTGCTGCTCGGTTCAATGCTCTGAAAAAGAGAATGGAACAATAGGAGACGAAAGCCGAGAACATCAATTCCTACATCACCTAGTTATTTAACAAAATGAGTGAGAATCAATCAAAAAGCAGTGGAGCTATACCCTCCAATACCATTATGAACCCCAAAAGTTTGAATGCCATAGCTCTCTATAATGGGAAACAAGTGAGGTTCAGGAATCAATATGAGGGAGAAGATGAAGAGGAGATTGAGAGCAGAGAATTGTCTTCATCAACTAAGAGAGTTAAGAAGTCAAAAAGTTTAAAGGAAAGAACAGTCTTGACCGAAAAGGAGTTAAAACAATCTAAGAGCAAGGAAGCAAATTCATAGAATACTCAGGAAACAAGCAAGCAAGGAACCCAAGAAACAACCGACAAGGAGTTAAGTACAAAATACCTTCCTTTTTTGAATTCATATTTGCTTAGCAAAAGGATGACTGATTGTAAACATGAAAAAGATGTCATTGACCTGTTTGGGAAAGTAGAAATCAACATCCCTTTGCTTGATCTAGTGAAAAGGGTTCCTACTTATGCGAAATACCTTAAGAACTTGTGCACTAACAAAAGAAATTCTGGGCCTAATGAGAGAGTACATGTTAGCTTAAACGTGTCTGGACTTTTCAAACCCCAAATACCCGTTAAGTGTCAAGATCCTGGATCTTTCACCATTCCGTGCATAATAGGAAAAGTTACTATAGGAGGAGCCTTGTTAGATCTAGGGTGGTAATCAATGTGATGCCTTAGTTGGTCTACACATCATTAGGAGTTACGAGTCTAAAACCGACATTTTTAGTGTTGCAATTGGCTGATAGGTCTCTTAGGCATCTGGTGGGGATCATAAAAGACAATTTGGCCTAGGTAAAGGGTTTGATCTTTCCAACTGGTTTCTATGTACTTGATATGTCTTCTAAAGTTGTGCTGGACACTACCTTGATTCTCGGTAAAGCCTTCTTAAGGACTACTAGCACTATGATTAGCATGAAAGAAGGTACAATCACCATGGAGGTAGGAGATCAACAAGTAAGTTTTAACATGTATGAAGCCATGAGACACCCAAATGAGGATTATTCACTTTTGTGAATAAATGTGATTGATGTTATTGTTGATGAAACTTGTTCCGATTTTGAATTCAAAGAGGATTCCTTTAATTCTTAGTTGCATTCACTTGATTTTTATAACTCATGTGAAATTTTAACATCTCTTGCTACAAGTGGTAGCCCCATTCCAGAAGGGATTTCTATTGATTTTTCAGGAAATTTTTGTATAACAAAGACTGACATCGATGAGGGCATAGTTGCAAGTATTGTACCTCAACAAGAGTGTTTGATTGAAAGGAGACAGAAGAAGTTGGCCCAGGTAGTTGCCACTATAGACCAATATGAGATGGGTTCAACATCCGAAGGAAAGGGGACTAATGTTTTCTTTCTTGAACTGCACAAATTGATTCCTTCTATTATTCATGTGATTGAATTGAAACCCTTACCCCATAATTTGAAGTACACCTTTCTTTAGTCTAATGAGTGATTAACTGTTATACTTGCAAATACCTTGTCTCACAATGAGGAACAGAGACTCCTTGCTATTTTGAAAGAACATAAGAGGGCTATAGGGTGGACTTTAGCGGATATACATGGAATTGGCCTGGCTATTTGTACACATAGGATATTATTGAGTGAGGGTTCAAAATATATGAGGCAGCCCCAAAAGAGTCTAAATCCACTTATCTTAGATGTGGTTAAGAAAGAAATCACAAAATTGTTAAGTGCTGGGATCATATATCCCATTTTTGATAGTAAGTGGGTCATTCCAATACATGTAGTGTTGAAAAAGAGTAGGATAACAATGGTCAAAAATGATAGAGACGAGCTTATTCCCACTAGGGTGCAAAATTCGTGGCGAGTGTGCATAGATTATAGACGATTAAACAATGCCACATAAAAAGATCATTTTCCTTTACATTTCATTGACCAGATTCTTGAAAGACTTGCAGGCAAATCACATTACTATTTTGTATATGGTTTCTCTAGGTATTTTCAAGTCCTTATTACACTAGAGGACCAAGATAAAACTACCTTTACATGCCTTTTTAGTACCTTTGCCTATCGAAGGATGCCTTTTGGTTTATATAATGCCCCAGGAACTTTCCAACGTTGAGTGACGACTGTTTTCTGTGAATTTTTAGAAGAATGCATGGAAGTTTTTATGGATGATTTCACAGTTTATGGATCATTTCCCTTTACCTTTCATTGACCAGATTCTTGAAAGACATGCAGGAAAATCACTTTACTATTTTGTATATGGTTTCTCTAGGCATTTTCAAGTCCTTATTGCACTAGAGGACCAAGATAAAACCACCTTTACATGTCTTTTTAGTACCTTTGCCTATCGAAGGATGCCTTTTGGTTTATATAATGCCCCAGGAACTTTCCAACGTTGAGTGATGACTGTTTTCTATGAATTTTTAGAAGAATGTATGGAAGTTTTTATGGATGATTTCACAGTTTATGGTGATTCTTTTGATGCTTGTCTATCTAGTCTTGCAAAAGTTTTAAAGAGGTGTATTGAAAAGAATTTGATTTTGAATTTTGAAAAATGTCATTTTATGGTCAATGAGGGTATAGTGCTAGGTCATTTGATTTCTAGCAAATGGGTTTAAGTCGACAAAACTAAGATTGAGGTTATATATTCCTTTCCTTACCCTGCTTGTGTTAGGGATATCAGATCATTTTTAGGTCATGCAGGATTTTATAAAAGTTTCATAACGGATTTTAGCAAAATTGCATTACCCCTTTCTAAGCTTTTACAAAATGATGCAAAATTTTAGTTTGATGATTCTTGTAGAAATGCCTTTCATAAATTAAAATCCAAACTCATTTTCCCTCCCATTTTAGTTACTCCTAATTGGAATCTACCTTTTGAGCTTTCATGTGATGCCTCTAATTTCGCTGTAGGAGCTATGTTGGGTCAACGGGAGGACAAGCTAGCAAGAGTTATTGCCTATTCCTTGAAAAAACTAGATCCAGCTCAAATCAACTATAAAACAAATGAGAAAGAGCTATTTGCAGTAGTTTTTTCTTTGGGAAAATTTAGGCCATATTTGTTAAACTCTCATGTGACGATTTTTACTAATCATGAAGCTATTCGATATCTCCTCAGGAAACCACAATCGAAACCTTAATTTATAAGGTAAGCACTGCTTCTCCAAGAATTCAATATTGAGATAAAGGATCGAGCTAGGATGAAAAGCCATGTAGCAGAACATTTAAGTAGGCTAACAAATGATACACAGGGAGTGGAATCTTCAGAACTAACTTGTGATTTTTTTCTTGATTCGATTTTATGTGTTTTAGTTTTTAAAGAACCCTGGTATGCACATATAGTTAATTATCTCATGACTAGACTAACTCCTCCTTTTATGTCTAAGAAACAAGCCCAAAAGCTCAAAAGCAAAGCAACGTATTACATTTAGGGTGCTCCTCATCTACAGAGAATCTGTAGCGACCAAGAATCAGAAAATGTGTGCCTAATGAGGAATTCGATGCTATAATTTTAGCTTTCCATTCAATGGTTTGTGGGGAGCCATTTTAGTGCAAGGAGAACATCTAGGAAAATTCTAAATCCCAGTTTTTATTGGCCTACCCTCTTTTGAGATTCATTTACCTTTTGTCGATTATATGGCAAATGTCAACGTTTTGGAGGGTTAGGCAAGCAACATGAAATGCCTCAATAACCTTTATTGTTTTACAAAATCTTTGATGTATGGGGAATTGATTTCATGGGTCCCTATCTGTAACATCTCGTCCCCATACTAATGGTTGGAACCCTAAAATTTGGTACATGTGAGATCAAAGAGAGATTTAGAAAATGCATTTCATACTCATTCATAATGACAACATATATACATGCGTGAATCGTGAATTTTTTACACATGAAAAAATTTATACATGCATTCATTGAAAATTTTTTGGTGTAATTGTTTATAATGTGAGTATATTGAGAAATGCAATTTTTATATGTTGAAAAATTGATTTGGGGAGTGTATAAATTCATTTAGAATTTTTGGATATTTTTGGAGAAATTTTTTAAAATTGTTGAGTATTTTTAACTAGGAAAAATTGTTAAGTGGCAAAACAATTGTTAAATGGTAGTAGAAATTACTATCTAATAGCAATGGAAATTTTGACAAAGGACTTTGGGATTTAATGACACATGTCATTGAAAATTGGGAGACAACTGGATTATAAATTAAAGGTGAATAGACTAGTTTTAATAAGGGTCCATATGGGCTCATGAGAAGGTGATAAATGGCAGTGACAAGTGTCACTGCCACTCACCATTCCTTTCTCTCAGCGTCCTTTCACTTGAAAGATCAAGTGAATGGTTTTTCTTTCATTTTTAACTCTTTCTTTTCTCTTCTTCTTCGTAACTCCTCCATTTTTCTCTAAATTTCTTCTCCTTCTTCATGATTTTTGCTACCGACCATCACCAACGTTAAACATTGCTTTCCTCTATTAATGGTTGCTTCCATTTTGTTATTTCTTGCATCTGATACAAGAAAAACCTAGCCTACCCACCTTTAAAATGAAGATTGTATATGTTGGAGAGCTAGGGTTTCTTGGTGATTTGAAGGAGCATTGGAAGCTAAATCAAGTAATTGATGTTTTAAATAATATGGGCAAGGTTAAATGAAGCATTTATGATGATTATTAGAGGTTAAATGACATATAATGATGTTTTATGCATGATGAAAGTGGGTGATGAAATGCTTAGGTAAATTTCTTGTTTTGTATATGTATGGTGATTAATGATTTATAATTTGTTATAGAGATATTTTGAGGTTGAATGATCATCTTCATGGGGTTAGGATGAGTGCAGAAATTTAATAATGAATGGGTGAATGTTTATGTTTTATTTTTGGGTTAATGATCAATTATGGATCATGATCTGTCTTGTGAATGTTTTGGAGTTGATAATGAATAAGAAAAGAAGTAGAAAGGATGTGTTAGGTGTAAAATGTAGGGACTTACAAAATTTTGGAGAAATTGGAAGAGAGAAAGAGAGAGAATTGGAAAATGCTAGATGTAACAATTTCACTGATCATGCTTTTGTGTTTTAACCATAACTTGTCCTGTAGATATCCAAATGAGATGATCTTTTATTTGGATTAAATTAGAGACATAGGACTATATTTTGTATGAAGATATCGAATTCAAATTTTGTTATTAAGAGTTTCCAATTTCAACTTGAAGTTCAGTACTAGGTATAGGGAAAAAAGTGCAGAAAAACTTGATACATATTAGGTTTTTGTTTTGTTTTTCTTGATGAATTAATGCGAATATTTTTGGGTGTTTTTGTGATGATGTAAAATGGGTCTAAAGTTAAAGAAAGGGATTAATGTGGTGTCTTGAAATTTGAAGGATCAAGGTGATAGTTAGAAGTGAAATGAAAGAGGAAATAAAGTTGAATATGTGCATAAAATAGATGATGAATGCACATGTATGTGTATGTTTCGTTATTAATGTCTATGACTGATCATGGGCTATAAATTGGTTATGGATGATGTTGAGTTGAAAGGGAGTTATGACAATGGATAAATGGTGGGAATTTGAACTAGAATTGATAGTTTAAGCATGAGGAATTGAATGTTGTACATAAAGAATTAAAAATATTTTGATCTAAAACTTCCATGAGTTTTCTGTAATGATATAGAGAGTTTTTGACAAAGTTGTCTTCAAGTTCTTTAAGCTTTCCATTGATATAAATTATGGAATTTATAGACATCATAGTAGAGAGCTATGGCCTTTATGATTTTTTAATGCTGTATAGGAGGGACATTTGTGATAGTTGCATTGGTTTGAAGTTTTGACTCTTATAGAGGCAAAATTTGTTTTTGAGGTCTTCAAGGAAGTTGTAGGCTAGATGTCTTCTTTAAAATGATTTTTGAATCATCTTAATCCAATATTTGTAGTAAAATTTACACCTATTTTACCAAACAAGTCTAGAGAAGAGAAAAGGGAGGACGAGGGCGAAAATCTTCGCGATTGCGAGTCCGCCGAAAATGCACACAGTCTTCTCCCAGCCTTAACATGTTTTATTATTTTGGCCATAACGTTTTCGTCCGACCTCCAAATGACTTGATTTTTAAAGCATTTGCCTCATAATACATTTTTCTACATCTCTATAAAATTTCCTAGTATTATGAATTGAATTGAGAAAGATTGATTGAATCAAAGCAGGGATATCGATTAGAAGTATATGAACTGGTGTTGTTTTACTAAACACCCCTCAGTATTTTGATTATATCTGGATCTATAGGATTCCAAATCAGGTGATTTTTGATTTGGAGTAATCTAAAGATAGAGGCCTACAAAGTTTCTTAAGAAGTAGAATTATGATTATCTAAGATATTGAATTTCGAGATAGAAGTTGTACATATTATACTGTTTTTGAATATGAACATCCCGATAATGTTTGAGGCATATCTTCCAAATTATTAAACCAAATTGAGTGATTTTGGTATCGATGGAAAGATAAGACATAGAGGAACACTTTTCTAGAAGAGAGTACGACCAAATTTCATCAATTTCACTTTTCGATTGAATGTGAATAGTAGACCTAAAAGTGTGATTTGGAAAACAATTTTGAAGTAAGCCAATAAGAAATGAATTATGATTTCAATGGTTTTAGTGAGGCTTAAACCTAAGTATGAATTATACTTAGATGAGTTTTATTATGGGAATGACTTTGTGATAAAATTGACATATAAATACTCGGAATTTTTAGGAACCTGCATTGTACATAGTCCACATACACATGTACACATAAATGGATGCTTATAATTGTGCAAAGTTATTAATGCATGTGCAACGGTATATTACAAAATTGTGAAGTACAGGATAAATATTCGCATTCAGAAGTTTCTAAAATTTGGAAGCAATTGTTAAACTGGAGCGTACTGTGAATAAACCTAGATGGTCTCATTTCATTATTTGTTCTGTTTTAAATTTTGTATTGATTGACTACTAAATGTCTACATGAATGGGTTTGATTGTGTTGGTTCCCGGACAGGAGGTCCGATGATTGTGACATTAGGGTGTGATATTGAAGTACTACTTGTATGTGAATGAGATGAACTAAGTGTACATAATTTGATTGTGAAATGTGTTATGAAGGTGCATTTGCATGTAAGTGAAAATATGTTGAATGTTAGACTAAAGTTCGATGATATGGGAATGTGATTGAATGGGAGCATACAAATGTGATTGATGCATTTCATTTCATAAATGCATGAAATATAATGGCAGTTGTGACCTGAGTAGCCACTGATTAGAGTTTAAAGCTCAATGAGTGAAAATGAGCCTCGAGCTTAAAAGTGATTCAGAGCCTTAGGCTCAATGTTTATTGAGCCCTATATAGGACAGTTATCAATGAGCCCTATCTGGGACAGTTTACGCACTTGGTCACAACAAAGTAATAAATAGAAAGTGGGTCTTAGGTACACTGCATATGTATAATATGAATGATTAAATCGTATTGAATGTGAGATATGAAATGTTATGAATGTGATTTATGTGTTATGTGATTGGGTGAGCCATCAATGATGGTCACTCATTGAGTTCGTAAAACTCACCCAAAATTTTCAAATATTTTTCAGGATCACAAGAATACCCTATTAGGCAAACGAGAGTATATGTATTGCACACAAGTGAGGGATAGAGGTCGGGATCAGTTTGTGCCTGAATTGTACTTTTTTTCCTTTATATTGAATTGTATAATTTTTGCAATTTTTGTATCAAATAATTTATTCCGAAACTTTTGCGCAATGTGTATACAAATGTATTTATGTTGAAATTGTAACAGGCCTAATTGGAAAGTGAATTTTTAACGAGCTATGTATTGATTGTTTTGTTATGATCGAAAATATTTACGAAATGAAGTGGGCCCGAATTGGTTATCATCTTTGTGGTTTCAAAAAAAACAAATTTGTACTGAAATTTTAGTGATTGAGTGCTCTAGCATGCCACCCTAGTGGGGTACGGACTCGAATACCACCCATCGATGTCAGATTCGGGTCTTGTAGGAGTGGGGTGCTACACTTTCCCCCATCTTTTGGATTTGTGTATATCCTTTTACCGGTTGACTTCGTATCAAAATGGATAGAGGTTGTGCCAACTAGAAAAGTTGATGCATAAACAGTTTCTAAATTTCTTAAATCTAACTTTTTTTGTCAGTTCGGGATTTCGATGGCTGTAGTTAGTGATAGAAGGACACACTTTTGCAATAGAGTTATTGATAACCTATTTTCCAAATTTGGAGTCATTCATAAAGTTTCCACTACATACCACCTACAAACCAATGGTCAAGTTGAAATATCGAATAGAGAAGTGAAACAAATCTTAGAGAAGATGGTGAAGTCATCAAAGAAGGATTGGAGCCTACGTCTAAAAGAAGCATTGTGGGCATATCGGACCGCCTACAAATCTCCAATAGGAATGTCCTCGTACCGTTTAATCTACAGAGAGGTTTGTCATTTGTCGGTGGAGTTGGAGCATAAAGCATATTGGGCAGTGAAGCTATGCAACTTGGACTTGGAACCTTTTGGTATGGAGCAAAAGCTGCAATTGCAAGAATTAGAAGAGTTAAGACTAGAGGCATACGAAAATTTGCACCTCTACAAGGAGAAAACAAAGTTTTTGCACGATAAGGTTCTTTAGAGGAAGAGTTTCAAGGAAGGAGACAAAGCTTTATTATTAAGGCTCGCTTCGCTTTTAAACATGTAAAGTTCAATATTTGTTGGGATGGCCCATACTTAGTCACTAAGGTGCACAATTTTGGTATAGTAGAGCTTTTACATCAAGAAATTGGAGCCACCCTTAAGGTGAATGGCCACCTACTGAAGCTCTACCATGAGAACCAGCAGCCTCCATAACCACCAGATTGTTTCTTTCCTTCACTTGTATATTTACTTTTGGCCTATGACGACTTATGAAATATGTTGGTATATTAGTTTACTGAACAAGTGTGGGGGAGGAACCATCTCATCAGGAACATATCTTAGTTTTTATTTCAGTTAGTAGATTTCAAATTCAATAAGATTCCTTTCTCAGTTCTATCTCTTGCCTCTCTTTTACTGTGTTGATTGCCCCCTTGAGCTTTATCTTATAGCTGCTCTTTGTTTCTTTTCGCTATGTATAATTGTTTTAATTGTTCTTCACATTGAGGACAATATGATGTTTAAGTATGGGGGAGTTTGTTCTAATTTCAAATTCTTGTTTATGCATCATTCTTAGCCATTTAACCACTTGTGCAATTCATTTGTGTGTAATAAGTAATTGAGGAAAATCGTTTGTTTTAAATGGTTCTGTCATTTTTCACTGCGGCGATGTTACGAAATTGATGTTTCCTGAAACTGTTTTATCCTAATTTAGATTCTTTTCACTCTTGTATCTTAAAGATTTTATAAATTTCAAAGTGGTCCTTATGTTTTTGAAAACACCATCTATGTTTTTAAATGATAGTTGTAGCACCCCCTTATCATAGAGTATACACCGGGACGCCCGTAGGTCATTCCAATGCATATCCTACGATGAGGGAGAACTACGAACAATCACTACTATACCTCACATGGCATCAAATCATAAAACATCAATATTGAAAATCACTAATTTTTGAAACCGTAAATTTTTCTCATTTCATATCATCAAAACAGTAATTTACATATCTGTCTGTACAATACTCCAAAAGAAATCTAGTGCAAAAAGCCTAACTAGGTCATCCCCAAAAGATCCCAGCTGACTGACCTGTGCCACGACTTCTCTTGCCAACACGATCTACACGGCAGGAGTCTACTCTTTCGGTCCTGAAAAATAATTTGCAATTTTGGGTGAGTTTGCAAACTCAGTAAGGAACCATCATCAATGGTTCACCCAATTCATGCATAGTCAAGTATAACACAATTATAGCATAATAGCTCATTCATAAGTACCACATGGTCATTCACATGAACACAAGGCAATTTGCCTTTCACTCAATCAAAAACATTTAATCAAATGCATATGTAACGCGTATGTGACCCTTTTTTCAATTTATTTCGTTGTTGTGACCGAGCGCCTAAACTGTCCCAATAAGGGCGCATTATTCGTTGAGCCTGAGGCTCTGTAGCACTGTGAGCTTGAGGCCCAAATACGTTGAGCTTTAAGCTCTCGGTGGCTCCTCCGGTCACAATTGCCAATTACTGATCATGCATTATGCATGGAATGCACATGGAAATATAAAGCAAAGCTCACATCACATTCAGTACCAATTTACCACATTCACACAAATAGTAACATTTCAAATCACATATAACACTTCTATGTCATGATCTTCCAATACATCGGACACCATCGGTCCGGAACTAGGCATAAACAAACGCAAATCCCACCGTTATTCTCCACAGTGTTATAAGTACAAAATATAAACAATTAATAATCGAGAAACCATCTAGGTTACTCACCTAGTAACTTCTGAGCTAATGCCGGGAAGTCTCGGCAACGTCCGTAGGATGACGTTCCAACTGTGTCTCTATAACAATCACAATAATCACATATTACCAAATACACAATCAGAAATATTAAATAATGCACATGTAGCAATTTATATGAGTACAATGCATGTTCGTGACATTCCTGACACTATTTCATAATTTTCCATCACAATAATTTTCTCTAAACATTAGAAACTCATTGACACTAAAATCGCTCAATTTGGACCTCTATAGGTTCAATTATTAATAAAACATGGATCGAAAAAAATCATTACCCGATCCCCTTACTTTGACCTAATAAATACCTGTCTATTTCAGCTCCAAAAATTCCCAATCTCACAAATAAATGAAATTTAAAGTGTTACGAATCTGATGCCTCGAGAATCAGGTCTATCGGGTGTCGGAAGGAAAAGATATTCCCAAAACACACTCAAACCAACACACTATATGTAACTTCACTCTAGAAAAATGAGCATCTTAGGGGCTAACTTGAAATCTGACATCTTCATGACATTTGTATATCTATGTCTCTAGTGTACTTAGAAAAAAAATTTAGATCGATCCGAGCTCTATAGCTTGAGATATCTCCAAAATACTGAAGTTTGTTCAAACCATTACAAAACCGAAACTGAACACTACACCTAACTTCGATACGGCAATTGAAAGTCTTAGGGGCTAAATTGTTAATTGGCTCCTTCAGATAAAATTTAGATCCATGTCTCTAGTTTCATTTTCAAGAAGAATCAGATCAATACGAGCTCTATGGCTCAAGATATCTCCAAAATACTGAACGATGTTAAGACCTTTTCTACGGGTCAGCTCACTTAGATCGGGTTGATCTTTTTCTATTTAATGTTAAAGTAGATCTACTTGGTATTAAAAGATAGAAAAATGTATTAGGAATCTAACGCTTCAAAAATCGGGTCGATCGGAGGTCGGTCAAAGAAGTTATGATCAAAAGAGTGAAAGGAGGTCAGTCGGCTGAAAGATCGAAAGAAATGCGTCTCGGCCAATTTGCCAAGCGGTGCGCGCATGGGCTGGCGATCGGCCTGCCGAGAGCTGGGCTGGCCGAGCGCTTGCGCTGGCGAGCTCTCCCGTGGGCCGATTGGCCAGCCTAACCGGCCTTCCAACTTCTAATACTTATAACTTTTGACTCCGAACTCTGAATTTTACAAACTTGGTACCATTGGAAAGATAAAAAAACCGATCTACGATTTTCATGAAGGACTTAACAACAATTTCGGTCTCTAAAAAGGTCAAAAAGTCCCTCAAAGTGACTGATCGATCAGCTTCACACCAAACAGCATCAGAAGTTTCAAAAATCATAACTTTTCATCCCCTTAGCCAAAAATTTCAAATTTTATATTAATAAGAAGAGCAAAACAAATGCTACATCTTTCAGGAATAACTAAGAAGCCAATTCCATCTCTAACCAAATCAAATTCGCAAACAAAGGTTTCAGCCTACCCAATTTATCCTCAACAGAAATTCAATCTTTCAAAGTTCATAACTCCTCATCCCCTTGGCAAAAATTTTCATACCATATATCAATAAAAATATCAGACAATATACTACAATTCTCAATAAGGACTTTTGACCAAATTACAATTTAAACTACGTCGAATTTTCTCATGAATGTGGCTTTCCTATTAGAGTTTAGGAAATCAGTGTTTAAACTAAACCAAAACAAAAATTTCCAAATTTATATCTTACAATCCTCACATCCAAAATTCCCATAAAATACTTCATTAGAAAGCTATAATAATCCTCTACAACTTTCCAGAATGTCACTAGAGCCAATTTCACCCTTTACAGTCCCAAATAAATATCAGAACACAAAAAGCACAGAACCTATGCCCTTAGAGCAATTGCACACCAAAACACGTTTTGGACTGAATTACCACCTGAGTATTATCAAACCATAACTTACAACCTACACATCGAAAAATACCATACTCATTGGAGTTGGAAAGCTAACACATAAATCTTCAACTTTAAGTAATACCAGTTTCACAAAATATATCTCCTTTATCCTAGAAAAATTCTCAAAGTTTCAGGTCATCAATAATGGAACCAAGATCCGGATACTGTTCATCCAGCACACAAATCTCAACTTCTGAGCTAAATTCACAGCTCTTCAATCCAAAATTGAGCAGAACTTCCTTCATAGGAAATATAACCATACTTCTCAAGTTTAATTTAAAGCAAACCTCAACCCAATAGCATAACTACATCAAAAGTTATAAACAAATACCTGAAACATATACAAGTTTCATTTTCCATATTTCATACTAAATTCCACTCCTTTCATGTAAACATCAATAAACATCCCATTTAGCCAAGAGATCAGCAACAAATTCATCAAGACACTTACTTGGGTAATAAAGCACAATTTGGTAGCACACAACATACACCATTTTCCTACTTCATTTCCACTCATCTAACATCATAAACTTCATTAAAAACACTAAAGTCGCATTCTTTCATTACCATGCCATTTTCCCTCACACAAGCATACACTTATACCCATACAATTAATACACAAGCTTCATGAAATTAATGCACCAATAAG
>JANZLF010000221.1:27687976-27712454 GCA_026546835.1 Erythroxylum foetidum
ATATATTACCAATATATTCATGTAAGTGAATAGTGAAGAGGAAAAACAGAGTATCCATATATATATAAATATATATATATACACACTTTTCATATACAATATATTGGTAAATTAGTGAATGAATAATTGACATCAAAGTACCAAAGGTATAAGTATGTTGGGAGTAAAGATATTCACATGATGAAGGTTATGATTCAAAGAAGAGGAGTAAGGTGTATCTACTTAAGTGAATGAGAATTTGATAATAAGAGTAAGTGATGTTAAAAAAAATGATGAGTGATTGAGTTGTGAAATAAAAATGAGCATAAGATATGAAGTTTGATAAAGTACCTGAGATTGTCATTAAGCATGCATGGTACATAGTCCATACACATATTTGTGCATAAATAAATGTTTATACTTGTGCAATTATTAATGTGTGTACAATGTGTGTATTGCATAAATAGGATGTGTAGGATAAACATCAACATTGAGACGTTTCCAAAATTTGGAAGCTAATGCTAATTTGGAACATACTTTGAGTAGACCTAGATGGTCTTACTTTATTGTTTATTTTTTTTATGTTATGAATTGAGTGATTATGAATATTTATGATTGTGATTTGATTGTTGAATTCTGGACAATGAAGTTCCGATGATTGTGATATATGAATGAGATATTGAAGTGCTAATTATATGTGAATGTGATGAACTAAATACTTCATGATATGAATGCATGATCACAAAGTGTTCTCAACATAAATGTTGAATGTCAGACTAAGGTCCAATGATATATGATAGTGAATAAGTGATCATATGTGATTTATGCATTTCACTACATAAATGCATGAAAGATAAAGGCAGTTGTGACTAGAGTAGCCAACGTGAAAAGAGCTTTAAGCTCAGTTATGCGCGTTAGAGTCTTAGGCTCAATTTTTAATAAGCCCGATATCCTCAACGGATACGAGATAGTTATTAATAAGCCCAGTATCTACAAAGGATATGGGATAGTTATCAATAAGTCTGATATCCACAATGGATATGGAACAGTTATATGCACTCGATCACAACAAAGTAATAAATGAAAGTGAGTCTCATATGCATTGCATATGAAAATTGATATTTATGTTTTAAATGAACAAAGTGAACTGTGTGACTACTCTAAATGTCAATTGTGAAATAAGTGATTAAAATGATATGTAATGCAATGTGATAATTGGATAAATGATGTGAATTATGTGTTATGTGACTGGGTGAGCCATCGAGGATGGTCGCTCACTGAATTCGTAAAACTCACCCAAAATTTGCAAGTATTTTTCAATCTCAGAAGAGTACCCCATTAGACAAATAGGAGTATACTTACTGCATTTAAGTAAGAGGTAAAGGTCAGGATCAATCCACGTCTTCTTTGTAATTCTTTATTTTTGTACTGAATTGTATATTCCGTAAATTTTTGTATCATATGTATTTGAATAGTTCAATATGTAATAACTTTCGAAATTGGAAATGTTTTGTATTTGAATTTGGGCCTAAGTGATTAGTGAAATTCTGATGAGCTGTGTACTGGTTGTAACTTTGTTTTTGAAAATGTTTATAAATAAAATGGGCCGACTTGATTATTGAATCTTCCCAAACGTGTATGTTAATGAAAAAAATTGTACTAAGTTTTGAATGTTTGACTGTTCTAACATGTCACCCTTGCGAGGGATGTACTTGGGAATCACTCAGGGTGGGGTGCTATATCCCATGCATGATCGTGCTAGTGAGTCTACATGGGATGCACGATTTAGCCAGTAAGTCTGGATAGGATGCACTATCGTGCAACCACAATGCAAGATCATATACATATTTCTCCAAAACTTGAAGTTTTTGTATTCTTGATGATTTAGGGCTATTTTTGGAATCAAAACAAATGGGGGAAACCATAAAAACCATATAAGCCTTAAGAATTATTTAAGGAAAACAAACAAAATTCAAAAAGGAGGTTGCACATTGTAAACAAGGAGATTAAAGTGGAAATATCAAGATCTACTCCAGTTTTCCAGAATTTTTAGATCAAGACTTAAAGTTGTTTTCTTTATTTTATCTTCTTATATTTCATTTTCTTATAAGTTAATTTTGATTAGTGGTATGTTAAACATGAATATATATTTCTAAATCCATAATAAGGATTATTCTTAAATTGTTTTGTTTAACTTTATTCTTGTTCAATTCAATAAAGTATTGCTTTATGGTATCTGTTATACGTATACTTAATAATAAATTAAGAGATTGAAATAAAGCTATACATATTAAGTTGCACAATGAGAGTTGCTATCTTAATAGAACTATAAATATTAGATTAATAAACAATTGAAGAGAGATCTTAATTGTGAGTTAATTATCCTTTGGATTGCTTCAAATCTAATTAAGTAGTTAGGAGTAGTTCTATGAATCGAGATGTTATTATCTATTTCAATTAGCATTACTTGATTAAATCTTAAGAGAGGGTAATTAAAACCTTAGGATATCTGAGATCAAGTATAATCGAATTAATAAGATAAAGGGAAGAGAAAACAAGGACAAAATAACCCCTAAGTTTCCTTTGTTAATTAACTTCATTCTTATTAGTAGCTTCAATTATTCAAATTTTTTGTTAATCTATTTTAATTTAAGTTAATTTATTTTAATTCAATTAATTGAATCCTTTATTACCTTAGGCAAAGTGCATTTAAGTTGTTAGGTGACTAACTTATATTATATTATACAATCTGTATACTTGCACTATTAAAGTTTTTATGTAAAACACAAATAAGTCTTTGGCACCATTGCTAGGGATTGAATTAGCATTGTATTTGACTTGAATTCCTTTTATTTAAGGAATTGATACTTTTCTCTTATGTGATTGCAGGTATATGGACATAAGAATCACTCGAAGCATGAGCAAACTAGAAGATACATCAACTTTTAACATCACACAGTAAGAAAGGGAGATTCGAATAGCAAAGCACTAGGAAGTAATAGAAAGAACAATGGTGGAGGATAGAAATTAAGAAGAACAGTAAAGGACCCTGGTGGACTTCACGAGGCTAAGTTTTAGTGTGAATCAAAAAGGGATTACAAGACCACCACTGCAAACAAATACATTCGATTCAAAGTAGCATTGTTGAACATGTTTCAGACTAAGGTACAATTTTATGGATTGGACAATAAGGATCCCAATGCTTATTTGGACAACTTCTTGGAGATTTGTGATACATTCATGTATAAAGGCTTGTCATATGATGTAGTAAGGATGAGGCTCTTTCCTTTTACACTTAAGGATTGAGCCAAAGTGTGGTTGCATTCTCTCAATCCAATGAATTTCACAACATGGGAGCAGCTAGTGCAAGCCTTCTTCACTAAGTACTTCCCCTTAGAAAAGAATACAAGGCTTATAAAGGAAAATACAAATTTCCAACAAAACTAAGGGGAGTCTTTATATGAAGCATGATCACAATTTAAGGAATTACAATGGATTTTTCCACACCATAACTTGCCAAAGGCTTTCCGCTTGTATAAGTTCTATAATAGAGTGAATTTGCCAATGGGAGGCATCATTGATGCAACAACTAGTGACTCATTAATGTGAAAAATAGTTAAGCCGGCATATGATTTATTAGAAGAGATGGAAAATAATAATTATCTTAAGACATTAGAAAGAAGTAGACAACAAGCAACCTGTTAAGATTAAAAGGGAGTGCTTATCATAGATTTAATAATGGAATTGCAGGTTGTGATAACAAGCTTAATAAAATAATTGAACAACTTGAAAGCAATATCTTCTAACCCATTTAGGGCAATTCAGCATAAGTATGAGCTATGTGGATAAGAAATTCATATCGCAACTGATTTCTTCCTAGTGAAAAGCAATAATGTGGAGCAACTCAACTTTATAGAAGAATAACAAAGTTAGGGAGGTAATAATCCCTACTCAAACTCTTATAGTCTTGGGTGAAATAACAACCCAAATTTCTCTTAGTCTAACAATGCAGGAATCAAATGAGAGCTCAAGCTCTAGAAGGATTTCATAAAAACAAACTTGATTCATTAGAATCAAAGATGGATAAGTTAATGGATAAGTTGAATTCCAAGTTCATGAGCCAATATGAGATCTAGAATAATCATACATCTTCCATTAACAATTTAGAGGTTCAAGTGGGCCATCTATCCAGTGCATTGTCTACACAAAGTGTGGGGAGCCTTTCGAGCAACATGGAAGCAAATCTAGGGGAGAAACTAAAAGCCATCACACTTAGGAGTAGGAAAGAGTTGGAAGAATCATCTAGAAAGCAAGTTGAATCCCATCATCTTGAAGAGAGAAAAAAAAGGGAAAGGATGATGAGAAGAAAGAGGATACTGCCATCTACACTAAAGATTCCATTCCTATAAAGGTTGCAAAAAACAAATTAGATGTACAATTTTGCAAAGTTAGTGGAAAATATAAAGAAATTACAAATCAACTTGTCTTTTATGAAGGATTTGGAATACATGCCCAAGTAGACAAAGTTCTTGAAGGATATACTATCAAACAAGCAAACTTGGGAGCATAACCAAATGATTTATCTAACTGAAAGTTGTAGCTCCATCATCATCAACCTTATGCCTTCAAAATTAAAGGACACAGGGAGTTTTACTATTCCTTATAATAGACTATTAGGTACTCACACGAGATCTCTTTTTGTATAAATTACCGATTTGATTATTTGTATGATCTATCATATTATTTAACTTTCATTACCCAATCTAATTGTTTGCTATCAATTCACTCTCTCGATTTGTTACCAAAGTATGCAAATAGAAAAAATAATCACAACACCTAATGTATTAAAGTCAAAAGAAATTACATTAACATTGATTCAAAAAAATCCCTAAACGGGTTTAGAACATCATAAGGGAACCTAAATCAATCACTATCAAATCCATCTTATACATTCAAAAAAAAGAATGAAAAAATGGACTAGGAAGACAGCAACAATAGTAGCCCTTCTTCTTCCTTCTTCCTCTCTTCTCTTCTCTCCTTCTCTTCTCCTTCTTTGGATCTTTCTAATTGTAGCAAAATGGAGGCTCTTTCTAAAGTTTCTTATCTTTTCTTTTATATTCTTTTCTATTTAGCATAAAAACTAGTTTTAACCTAGGCAAAAGTGTCCTAAATAACCTTCGAAAGATTGAGTTCGGAAGTAATCTCCATGTCTGTATAGGCCACGATCGTGGCATTTAAAAATTGCTTCTTTCATGATCATGTCCAATAAGGCTACGATCGTGGCTTGTCATACTTGCTTCTGTACCATATATGCTTCTGTCATGATCATGGAAGTTAAGGCCACGATCATGGCATTGGGTGCTCCACCGGGCTTCCTCCAAATCTTCTCGATTCTTCGATATTTTTTCTCAAAAACTAACAAATGCATCAAAGCACCTCAAACACATAGCATGGTTTAACGCATATAACACTTAAAACAAAAGTATCTAACCAAAACATAACTCTAAACCTAAGCCTGCATGAATCAATTGATTAACAACTAAAAAGATAATAAAATGCCTACTAAAATATTATGCTACCTACAACTATTAAGGCCATAGGTTGAAAAATATTAGATATAAGAGGAATCAGTCCTAATGTGGTGATGCATTAGATTAATTTTGAGGAAAGAAGTAAGACGGTGAAGGAAAGACAATGAAAGTTAAACTCTTACATGAAAGTAGTGGTTAAGAAGGAGGTAGTTATATTGTTAAAAGTAGGTATCATTTACATAATTTTGAATAGACAATGGGTAAGCCCGGTACAATATGTACATAAGAAAGGAAGTATGATAGTGATAGAGAGTGAAAGTGGTGAGATGATCTCTACTTACAAAGTCATAAGTTAGAGAGTATGTATTGATTATACAAAGGTCAATAGGGTGACTACAAAGGACCAATTTCCTCTTCCATTTGTGGATTAAATGATAGAAAGGGTGGTTGGTCATGTATTCCATTGTTTCCTTAATAAATACTCTGGAAACAACTAGATTTTTATCTAACTAGAAGATCAAAAAAGACCTTTTTTGCATTTCCTTATGGAACATTTTCCTATAGAAGGATGTCGTTTAGGTTATGTAATGCTCCAACAACTTTTCAAAGGTGTACGATGTCTATTTTTGCATATATGATTGAGGAAATGATAATTTTTCGATCTTTGGAAACTTATTTGATCACTACCTAAAAAAAATTTGTATAGTTCTTCAAAGATATGAAGAGTCACATTTAGTTCTTAAAATCTGGATAGAGTTCTTCAAAGATATGAAAATTCACATTTATTTCTTAACTGGGAGAAAGGCCACTTTATAGTGAACAAAGGTGTTGTTTTGGGAAATAAGATATCATGTCAAGTTATATAAATGGATAGAACCAAAAAGAAGATCATTAAGAAGCTGCCACCACCGATTAATTTCAAAGGCATTCGGGAATTTTTAAGACTTACAAGGTTTTATAGTTGATCTAGTAAGGACTTCTATCTCATTGCTAAACCTTTAAGTAATCTTTTAGTTAAAGATGTGTCTTTTATATTTACTTATAAGTGTTTATTTGCTTTTAATGGGTTAAGGAGGCACTTACATCAGCACTGATATTGAACTCACTAGATTGGTCATTCTTGTTTGAAGTCACGAGTGATGTTAGCAACTAAGCTATAGGTTACGTATTAAACCAATGGAAGGAAAAAATGTTGCATATGATTTACTATGCAAGTAAGACATTAGTTAAGGCCCAACTAAATTACAATACTACTGAAAAGTAGTTGCTAGCAGTTGTGTTTGTATATGACAAGTTTTAGTATTACATTTTGGGATTTAAAGTGATCATTTTACTAATCATGCACCGTTGAGGTTTCTTTTTTCCAAGAAAGACATAAATTTGAGATTTATCTAATGGGTGCTTCTCCTACAAGAATTCAACATTAAGATTAGAAACAAGAAGGGAGAAAAAAATGTAGTGCTTGATCACCTACCAAATCTTGAAGGAGGGGAATTGAAACAAAGTGATAACATCAATAAGCAATTCCCCAATGAAAACTTGATGTTGCTAACCGCCTAATGGTATCATGATATAGCAAATTACATCATAGGTGGTATCCTCCCCCTAAACTTTTCTTATTAATAATAAAAATGCTTCTTGTATGGGTACACTCGGTACTTGTGGGATGGGTCAATCCTTTATAGAACTTTTGTTAATGGTTTGATTAGAAAATATGTTCTAAAGGAGGAGATGTTAGACATACTAACACATTGTCGAGATTTTACTTGTACAAAGCATTAAATAGGAAACAAGACAACGGTGTGAGTATTGTAATGCAAGTTTTTATTAGCCTAACTTGTTGAAAGATGCTCAGGAATTTGTTGCACAATGTGATGAATGCCAAAGATATGAAACACTTGCAAAAGAGATGTTATGCCACTTTCTGATATTTTTTAAGCTAAATTATTTTTTATGTGTGAGGACTAGATTTCATAGGACCATTCCCATCCTACATGGGGAACACTTACATTTTAGTCAGATTAGATTATGTATCACCATGGGCTGAAGCAATGGTGAATTCAAATAATGATGGTAAAGTGGTTATAAAGTTCACCAAGATATTATTCAATAAATTTAGAGTGCCAAAAGCCATAATTTTTGATGAAGGAACCCATTTTTGTAATAAATCTTTCGAAGCTCTTCTTAAGAGATATAAAGTCTATCATCATGTGGCCACACCATGCCATTTGCATACAAGTGGATAAGTGAAGGTTATTAACTGTGAGCTTAAGAGAATATTAGAGAAGATGGTTAATAGGCATTAAAGCTTGATGATGCATGCTCTATGGGCTTATCAAGCCACCTTCAAGACTCCAATTGGTACAATACCCTTCCAACATGTTTATAGAAAGGCTTGTCAGTTGCCTATGGAGTTAGAGCACAGGGCATATTGGGTGGAAGATGCCTTGAATTTTGATTGGAAGAAAGTTGGTAAAAAGAGACTCCTGCAATTAAATGAGCTAGAAGAACTTCAATTGAATGCTTATAAGAATGTCAAGTTATATAAGAAAAATTTAAGCACAGTGATATTATTTAACTAATGACAGAAGTTGTTCCTAGGAAAGCTCAAGTCATATTGGAGTGGGCCATTCAAAGTAACCCCCGTATTCAAACATGGAACTTTAGAGTTGGAGAATGATAAAAAGGAAACCTTCAAAATGAATGGACATAGATGTAAATTGTGTCTCGAAGGATTCTTTTCACAATAAGGGAAGTGATTTCTTTCCTTTTTCTTGATTGAACATGTTTGAATGAGGAATGGTCAAGCTAATGAACTTAAATTAGCATGTGTTATTAGTAAGGTTTTTTGTAAATTCTTTTGTGTGTGTTTATTATTTTCTTTTTTACAGTGAATTTGATTGATAAATATCATATTTGGATAGGTGTTACAGGATAGGGAACATATTCTGGATGATGCATGAGGATTATAGTACATAATATGTCAATTTTGGAGGTAGCATGGCCAAACACGATTGTGCATGGTGTGAATTTACATTCGGGCATGATTGTGCACCATATGCATGCTCATTTTAGCAACTAACTACATCACTTACATGATCATGTAAGACCTTTTGACCCCTCCCTCAAACCTTAACACGTATAAATAGTTTCTTTTCTCTTCTTCCACCTCTCATCTTCTCTCTCTAAGTAGCAGCCCCTCTTTATAGCTTCTTGTTTTTCTCTCAAATCTCACTTAGATTTCACACTTTCTTTCACCTTTATTCTATATTGACATTATTTACATATAATCTAGTGATTCCACCTTAAAATACATCTTTTTAGTGGGTTTTACAAGAATTTGTCCTCACTTTCTCTCTCTTTCATTTTTTCCCTTTATTGTTGTTTCTTAGTTATTTTGTAGGTTTTACTTTCCACAATAATTTCTCAAAAAATGAAAAATACTAAATGCTCAAACCCAAGGGAAAACAAAGGTGTTGGCGATGGTACACGTGAATCGGCAACAAAGTTTAGAGCTCCTTTTCCATTCTTCTCTCAAAAAGAAGGTAAGAAATTTCAAAGCCTTCATTCTAAAAAAATTATATTTTGATTTTTTAATTTTATAAGATTTGAATTTGAAATAAAAATTTAAGTCCTTGAGTGTTAGAATTTAATGGGATAAATTTATACATTGTGATTATCTTGTGTTTAAAAAATTAACCCTTGAATTCTACACAACATTATAATATAAGTCAGGTAAGTTAGATAATTTTTGGTTTCAATTGTGAGAAAACCCATATTATTTGAATTATGATATCATGGATAAATCTTTGGTTTTCTAAAGTCAAGAATTGATGAGACATTAAAATTTCCATGTTAAATTCATATGTCATACTATTTTTACTAAGAGTCAAAGTAATAAGTGCTTTAAAATAGATTTATTACTACTTTAGTGCATGGATAATAAGGTTCAAGTCTGTACATCCACCAATGTTTTCCAAACTATAGTTACTTTGTTGACTAAGAAGAGTAGCTATCTAGGCATAGGTTTTCTTATAATTGCTCTAGCTCAATTTCAAGGTGTTAATGTTGTCAAACTAACCCTTAGGTGACTTCAGATCTTGAAGTGCCATGGTATGTAACTCCAAGATATCATCTATAAATCAAAAGTTAAACACAGGATAGGATAAGCAATTTTTAGTTCCATACCTCCACAATAAGACCAACAAATCTCATCAAGTGAAGAACCTAAGGAGGAAAAATACTGGGAGATGGTGCGTGAAAACTAGAAAAAATTAACAAGCTCTTAAAGGGTCGAATAGACACTACAGAGGCATAATCGAAAGAGGTCATACACCATCAACAATATTTAAAAAAAAAAAGAAATTGTTAAAGTTTTTTGTTGTCCAAGATGTCCAAGTTCCATCCCTTACACCATCACCACCTAAATCGTTGTAAGTATTCTTGCTCTTATTTTTTATTTATTGTTATTTCTCTTTATTTTTATTGTTTTAGTTTCCATATTGAAAATAATGTATTATTTAAGTGTGGGGATGTATATGCAATTGCATGTCCATTATATGTGATTTTATATTTTCGTTGTTTTACTTCTGAGTAGGTTAACATTGTGTGAAGAATTGGTTGCATGATGTTTGCATTGTGTGAATGTTTCAATAGCTTAGGATATGACACATATTCTTTTACTTTAAGACATTTGTTAGGATACATTTATAATTACATACATTTAAACATCATTGGTAACGTTTCATGAGAGTTATTGACCAAAAAGAAATGAGGTAGGTTAAGAAATTGAAAACATGTGTTAAATAAATTTCCTATTGTGCTAACAGTTTTTGAGAAATTTGGGATAAGAATAGAGTTGTTAGCTAGTTGAGAGTTGTGATATAGTTGAGTAACTATAGGCATTCATGATAAAATGTTTTTCTTTATGTCAAAATTTTAGAATGTCACTCCATCCAAACTAAATAAAAAACTTAACCTAGTTGAATAAGAGGTGGACATTTATGATAAATTATTTGCCTTCATGTATAAAAGGGCATTTAAGATGCTAAATGAGGCATGAAGATATTGGGTAGATTCTTTACCCTTTAGAGAGCTATGAGGAGCTAAACTTCATCTTTTTAGTTCAATAGTGATTTCAAGTCTGACAACACATATTGAGCATTAATAAATCTATCGATGTTGTTCTTAACTCTCTTTATAATTGGTTATGTCATTATATGACTAATGTTTTAGGATTTATGTATGAATGATTTAGATATTCCAAATAGATTTTTCATGTATGAACTTATTGCTAGACTCTAGATTGAAATATGTAATCATTGTAACTCTGATTTACTTGTAGTAAAATGGTTGTGCATCTTACGGATAATATAACATAGGTTCAACGATCCAAGTTTATGTTGTCGTTGTCTAGCCCTAATTAAAGATCTTACTTTGATTAGTTGCAACCTAAGGAAAATTTGGGATTACCAGAGCTGTCTTTTATTCTATAGTTAATAATTTTAAAGAGAAGTATGAGAAAAATTTGAGATTGATTGTGTACATTCCAAGATGGGTTCACAATAGACATAACATTCCTTTTCCTTTTTGACAGATGGGTCCTTTTAAACAAGTTTCATAATTGTTTAAGCGATACTTGCCTAAAATTTGTAATACATATTGAAGGCTGTACCGAGCACATCAAATCTTCTATGCCTGTAAAGGTGTTCTAACCTTGTTCTAGCCAATTTTATCCACACATTTGTGTGGATCTCACATTAATATGTGAATGAGATTTAATAGAACAAGGTAGTAATTAGTTTATGAGAACAGAAGATCTAGTCCCGTACCTGAGATACAATAAGAGAGCTAATTTATTTACAAGCTTGATGTGAAAGATTAAGGAATGAAGTCTATACGTGTATCTAAATACATACACTTTTAATATTCTGAATATAGACATGTTTAATTATTAAAATGCTGAGAATCATTTTTGTGACACCTTCTCTCATATTTACTTTTAAACACTTTAATTAACGGTCGAAGGACATGGGCATCTATAATTATATCATCTGGTTGTACTTGGCACCACTTGCTTTGCGCTGTAACATGGACCCCAAACCCTTGTGTAGTGATCCGGATGATGCATGTGTACTGAGTGCATAGTTGTACCTCCAATTCTCCGTGAATCCTCTATTCGTAGCTATCTGTGTTGGGTGATCGAGACGAGAACCTTGGGACCAAATATCTCTTTTGTTTCTTTTCCAAATTCTTTATAACAATCATCCTTTTGTTCGGTCACCAAAGAATTTCAGCCGCTGCTTTTGAGATAACGATAGTAAATCAAAGTCATTGGGAGAGGTAAAGCAAAACTTTCTTTATTTGTGTGTGGTCTTTAATTATATGAATACATTTCAGAATATTCTAGCAGAAGTAAGGGATGCGGATACAAAGTACTGCAGCAGTAGCATAGAAAGAGAAGGAACCTATTACTAGAAGATAACGTGTGGTGCGACTGAACGCGTGACGCCATCAAAGCCATACATCTAGGCGTGAGGGAGGAAAGACCGTCCTCAAATGGACAACAACACCACATCACGAGCTCAAAAATACGGTGGGACCCAAACCATATGGAAGCATCCAACCCAGTTTTACGGTTGAATAGGACCAGATACTGTTGGACAGATTCAAAGATGATATTAGAATCCGATTGGATGGTTTACTAGCATTTGTCGCCTTTCCATTGTATGTCAGTTTGATGGGCTAATTTTAAATATGGGTTCGCAGAAGAACCTTCCATATGTAGATTATAAAAAAAAAAAAGGAAAAATGGGCATAGGCTGAAGAGGATATGATTCTTTCCAAACTATCAACCTCAGAAAAGCATCCGTCACCTTTATGTCACGTCTTTGCTTCTCTGCTATATTCCCATTTTGTTTTTCCCTCCTTTTATCAGATTTTTGTGTTCGGTACGTCTTAGTTTATTTGGGTCCAATCTTCTTAGTTAGAAATAAAGCCTAAAACCATCTTCTACGTCGACCTTTCTTTTCCCTAAATTTTTTACGGGAAGACTACTTTTTTAATTCTTTTTACTTGTCTAGGGCTTCTTCTATTGCATGAGTTATTTACACCCAAATACAAAGTTGTTGATTTTTTTGGAAAATTAGTTTTTAAATTTTTTTCATTTATGACAATTGGACCAAGAAGAACAACAAATTTCTCATATTAATTTCTAAATTTTTCAAAGAAGTTTTAGAGAGTAGCATTAAAATGATTCGAGATTCTTTCACCATGCCTTTTGACACTATCAATTAATGAATTTATTATTTTTACAGATATTATTATTAGCTCATTAATATTAAGTACTATTTTAAATTTAACGATAAATTTCTTTATCCAAATAATTTATAGTCACCTCAAATATTGAAATTGAAATATATTTGACATTGACTGTAGAAATAGCAACAATCAATTGATTTGAATTCTTCTATCTTTTTACACTTCCATTTGGAGTAAGGATGCATCTTAATTGATAATATATGTCATCTTAATCAAGCTAAATATGGTTTGTATCACTAACATTTGAATGATCTTGAACTTTTAGTTTAAATCTTTCATAAATTAAAAAAAAAACTTTAACGCTTTTCAAATACTGTTTAAAAAAATTCATAATTGTCAATTAATTATCAATAATAATAACTTAATATCTGCTTATTATGTTTAAAGTATAAGAAATATCTAATCTTATACGTATTATCACATTCATGATTGATCTAATAATTATAGTATATGGACCAAAATCTATTTTTAATCTCTCTCGCTATAAGTCTTTGGACAGTTATTCTTCAATAGAGAAATCTCAGTCTTAAGACATAGACAAAAATCCTCTCTTAGAAGTTTTCACATTAATCATTTTTATCACTTTATCTATATATGTAAATTAAGATAAACTAAGCAACTTCTTTAATCTCTCTTCATATTAGAGTATCAGTATATCATTTTCAATAAAATCCCTATAGATTTAAGCATTATTATTGACAAAAAGGTTTCATCAAAATTGAATATATTTCTTTTATCTACATCCTTTAGCTATTGGGTAAGTTTGATATTTAATAAAACTCTCAATACCGGTAAGTATACGGATCATATATTGTAGTATCAAAAGGTATTGTTCTCACGAGGATTATGCAAGAACCAATTCGAACCTATCTTTTTCTAAGGTCAAAAGAAATTGATTTTAATAGAATTAAATAATAGAAATTGAAATAGAATAATAAAACAAATCAATTAAATCAAATAAGAAGTGAGCAACTAAATTAATATTAGAGTTTGATCAAGAATGAATGCTTAGGACTTATTCTTTCTTTAAATATTATTGCCTCAATTATATGTTGACCCTAGATTTCTTAATGTATTGATTAATCTCTCTTAAGACCTAATCAATTAACCCTAACTGAATTCGAAAATTCTAAAACTGCAACCTCTCGATTCACAAAATTTTCTTTAACATTTTCAATTACATCTCAAGTTATCTATTAGATAATTAATTTCTCACACAAGATTTCTCTCCGAATGACTGTTAATTTGATAATTGTGGGACTTATTAAATTGCCAACTCTCGTCGCATAATCTAATATGATTACTTAAACTCACTCTTTCAATTTATTATCAAGTATAAGTATGCACAATTATCATAACACCATAATATATATGGAATCAATAATAATCAAAGTCACATAATAAATTCAGAATAAACCCTATTCTAAAATTTAGAAACCCCTAAACATGTTAAACATCTTGGAATTCATATTACAAATCAAGATTGATGAAATAACTAAAGGAAAGAAGAAAAACTCTATTTAGGCCTTGATCTGGAAAGTTGGAATTCTTGGATGTTCTTCTTGACTTCACTTGTTTGATCCACTTTTGTGTGTTGGCTATTGCCTTTTTTTGTCTCCTTCACATTATTAGGGTTTTGCGACTGTAACTAGGTTTTTCCACTTTGATTGGTTCCAAAAATACTGCCAAATCCTAAAACATATGAAAAACGTCGTGCCTACAAAATGTCTGTCATAAGGTCCAGGTTTTGAATTATAGCTACCATTAAATCCCTAGTTGTATCCCAGGTTTTTTGGAAAAAATAAGATGCTTATATAGTCTGGAACTAGAACCTTATTAGGCCTTAACTCCTTAAGAAAATTCTTAATTTCCATCTTAGTTACTAGTATGCAATGAACTTTTATTTTTGAACAGGACCATTGATCCTATATAATATTCTTAATAAGATGATTTAAGGAAGTAGCTTCTATAGGATTTCCAACAATACTAGAAAAATAACTTTCAACTTCCTTTAGCTACTCTTCCAGCTTTTTGATGATTGTATCTCCTATCTTGATGGGGACAATTTTGTTTGTAACCTTTCTTGTAGAAACTTTCCTAAGAAAATATGTGTTATTTATGTGCCCTTCAGATATCCATTGCTCTCTTGATCTTTGCCTCAGTAAGTAGTATTTGGATTCTAGTGCTTGGGAGTACTTGCTTAATGCCTACTTTTTAAGGACTTGAAGAATATGATTAGTAGGATCTAAGTATAGTTGAGATTGTACCTTAACTATTTTGTATTTGGAAGACCTTACAATCTAATGAGTGTTACCAATTACTTCCCTATTTAAGCATTTAAGTTCTTAACTTATGCCATAAATCATTATGTTTATATTAATTTGAGACTTCTAGGTACTTACCGGTACCCCTTGCTACAACCTCCTCAAACCCCCTTACATGAGAAGGAAGTTGTTAAACTGGAAAGGAATTTTCTTGGTTATATTTACACTTATTAGTTGTATGATAATAGGGAGTGATTAGAGCATATAGTTTTAAAAAACACAGATACACAATTTGGAAATTTATGAAACAATTATAAGTTAACCATGCTTTTGTTTAATTTCTTCCTCAAAAACTAGGATCCTTTCTATTTGTTACTCTAGGTATAAAAGTTGCCACTAATACAGAGATCTTCCTTTTAAATGTCCATCACACGTTTAAAGTCACTATTATAGTTCCTCAAACTATAATTACCCTTTGTCTCATTAAGGTATAGAAATGAGCTAAAATCCCCTAAAATCAACTAAGGATCATGACTTGTGGTAGCCAAGTCTGTCAATTTCTTTATTTAAGGCCCATCTATGCTCTTGTTACCGTAGTCTATATTATCGTGACTCTAACTGTCCCCTTCTATCTTCTTCTCTTTTGCATTGGTTTTTATTTAACCATCATTACATTAGCTAATTCCTAGTAACCACTGTTTTTGAATATTTTACTGGTTGGTTTCTAGATTTTCTTATGTGTAGTCTTTAGTTTCCAGGCATAAGTTATTTTCACTACATCTTCTTTATATTACTTTTCATCATTTAACCTCATTATTGGTATTTCATTTGGTAGATTCCTTAAAACTTTAACTAATACATAAATTCTTGCTTAATTGATTCTTTTAATTGTAGTAATTGTTTGATCCATGTACAAAGGTTTACTAACATAACTTGCAATATAGTTGAGGGCCTGATTTGTCCAATATTTGGGGACATACATATACATTCACATTGGTATGCTTATTGATCTAATATCTTCTACTACTATTCCAAGTCTCCAATTTTAAAGTAATATTGGCTTGTTCATAACATGCTATAGGCCTGCTTCAACAACTTTCAATATACTATTTTTACTAGAAAACCTCAAGAGAAAGTTACCTTCTTCGTTGATAAGAACTTTAGTGATGCCAAAATATTTTTCATTAGTGAAAGCCTAGGTCTTCTTGTTCGAGTAGGAGACTCATGTAAAATTGTAGTGTCAATAACATATAACTTTTCTTTCTTGATTACTCCTACTATTTTAAACAAATTAATGGGCTTCTCTTTAATTATATAAATTAAAAAATAATTTCTTCGTAAGTAGGATCCTATTTAATCTAACTTACCTTGATTTTAAACAATAAAGCAACCAAAATAAATTAGGTAGATAAATACTTACCAATCACATCTTATATAGATCACAGATCAATTAGGTAACAAATTAACGTTAAAACATATAGTGTATATTGTCCTTAATCATGTAAATAAATTTATGTGATCATTATTTTGTTCATCCAAATCACATAAGTTTAGACAAGTATGATATATTAATTTTAGGAAAAAAAATATTCAATTTACTAGGACCTTGAATTTTCTCAAAAAGCTTTAAAATAAATATAATTATGATTTTATAATTAAATAATTGAAGATAACAATAATGTTATCAGGATGTACTTAGTATTTAATTTAGAAATTTTAAAACTTTAGGTCTTATTTAAATTATTATAATTTTATTAAATTAATTATATCGATCATAATTACATAATTATTTACAATTGTTTTTACTAGAAGAGGTAAGGTTAGGAATGTAATGGTAAGAGACAAATTAAAGGTGACTAATATTAATGAAAAATCAAGAGGGACAAGACTTAGGTGGTTTGGACATGTTTAGAGTAGATATCTTAATATTCCAGTGAGACGATGTAAGAAGATTGTATTTAAAGACTGTAAGAGGAAAAGAGGAAGGCCAAAGAAGAATTGAGAAGAGATGATCAAGAATGATATGACTCTGTTGGAACTTACTGAGGACATGAACCTCAATGGAAAACTTTGACGTAATAGAATACATATAAAGGATCATGCGTAAAGAGGTCCTTCTCTTTTTTATAAGTCTTAAACATTTTTCTTCAAGTCTTACGTCTTGTATTTAGCCTAAACATTTAATATTTAATACTTCTCTCTTAGTTATTTAGCCTAAATATTTCCTTATTTAGTCTAAATATTTTCTTGTAATGAATTAATTAATTAATTTCCTTTTTTGTTTATGCATTTATTTACTTATTTTATCTTTTATTTTTATTCTTCACCTTGTTTTGTATTTATTTTTACTTATTTTTATATTTTATTTATTCATTTTTATTTATTTTTATTTTTATTAGTATTATTATTATCTTTTATGTCTATTTTATTTTTATTATTTTATTATGTATATGCGTTTTTATTTTGATCCATATGAGCTTATTGAAAACAATCTCTATACTTGTTAGGGGTAAAGTTGCAAACTAATGGACCTCCCCAAACCCCATGTTTTAGTGGAACTATCACCGAGTTATTGTTGATTTGATAAATAAATTTAATTTAATATTTAAGTTATTGAAAACTTTAAATTCCAATATAATTCCTTCCTTAAAAAAATTAATAATTTAATCTAATCTAAATTTAATCTAATGATACTTAGTAAATATCATGATACATATAATTTATTAGGCAAGAGGTTAAAAGAAAAAGGACTTGAACGTAAATTATAATTGAAATCCTAAACTTTTTTTTTACAATATTAGAATCATAAAAAATAAGAATAAAAATTTTGAACTTTTAATTTGTTACAAATATGACTTGATGTTACAAATAATGTTGCTGATGTGACATGTTATTAATAATATAACTACAAAAGAGAAGATTCTCTGAAATGTAGACATTGACAAAATAAAAAAATTACACTTTAGTTAAGTTATTGAAAATTAAAATAAAGAAACCTAATTGGATAATCCTTTTTTTTTAATCAAAGCCACCTTATTCTCTCTGTAACCTAACCAAAGTCATGGATATCTTCCTCTTTTGTTATAAAATCACATTATACCTCATCATTTTCTATTAAAGAAACTTGCAAACATTTTAAAGCTAGCTACATGGCTTTTTTTAGACCCTTATGTCCTAATTGGAGAATTGTGTGAGCATTATAGAGCCTCGACCAATGTTTAATATTGTGTGGACGGAATAGAGTGAAGACTTATAATTTGGGAAGGAAAACATGCATTATTGATGAGTTGGCATGCATTGGTCCATATTGGCACGAATCTTTGATAAGATGCAAGATTTAGATGTGAGACCAAAAGATAGCTTGAGATGGACCTTAAGTTAAAGATTAGTTGGATCACATGCATGAGAGAGACATATGAGAGCTCCAAGGACTTAATATGTGCTCAAATAGACGAATTATAACTAATAGATTTGACAAGGGTAAGCATTAGATCGAACCAGTGTGTTGTGAAAAACTTTGGGCTTGGATGACTCATCATCAATGGATATAGATCAAGAAGAGATCTTAGATGATGTGACATGTAAGATCACAATAGATAGACATAGCACTAAAATATAAAGACCATATGGGAGGATCATTTAAAGATAGTAAAATTCTTTATGGATATGGATGTATCTTTCCGAATTGAATGTAATCACTTATGTTGTTAGTTATGATGTAGCTAAATCCTATAATATAGAGTCCTATATGATGGCCGTGTCATTCAATTAGTTAGTGTGATGAAATTTGAAAAGGATAAAGGTGATTTTATCAGTTTAGTTTAATTAAGATTATGAATTATAAAGCTAGAGATACCTATAAATAGCTTATTTGAGCCTTGCTCCTAGAGAGAGAGATAGGAGGAATAGAGATGGGAGGGGAAGCGAACACATTAAAAGAGAACGCTCCATTGTATACTTTTGGAAAAGTAATAAAGGTTGGATTTTACCGTAGCTCTTATGTGTTTATTATTGCCTATAATTATTTAATATTTTCATAGCATTTTTACTCAAGGGTGAGAGTTAATTATTTCGAGAATCATGATACTTTCGAAAACAAGGTTTTGTTAAGTCAACGATGATGTGGGAAGTCTTGGTCTCACTTAAACAAATCTATGTGATATTGTCAAACAAAGGAATAGACGCAACTTTGGTATAAGTTCGACATCTAAGAAAACATTTGCAATAACTTCCATAGCTTGGGGCGGAGTGCAATGCTTTTGGGTTTAATTTGCCATAGTAAAACTATCCTACGGAGTGATCACCATTAAATATGCTAGGAATGCTCGACCACCCACTAATATGGTACTCAAGGACTATTCTCTACCTAAAGGTTACAATGCAACTGAGCAAATAAGATCATCACCTTTTTCTACCATAAGCTTCATTGCAATGGTTCACATTTGTTCCTTTGACAAGGATAGTTTAATAATGTGCATGTTCATATAATAGAAAGAGAAATGGCCTTGCTTAATACAACTCTCAATCAAATTGTCAATTAGGTTCTCTCTCTTTCTTCTCTTTATCTTTTTTATCCTTCTCAATGTTCTCACCATCGAATGAGATCTTATGTGTCAAATCCTTTTTCGTGTAGATGAGATCCTTTGGCACAAAGTTGACATAGAGGATTGATCTCATCTCCCTCGCTATTGGCTATCTTAAATATGCTTGGGTGTATACATCAAGTATCAGCCTTTAACGTTGCTTTAGCTACTTCAATTGTAAAATCACGTCATATTTTATCTGGGTTTTTTTCTTTCTCAGTATCGGAACCAAGCTTTACTTGGGATTGAAACTTGAACCTTCATGTCTGCGACCATTTTTTTGGCTCTTTCCTTCAATTTATCTTTCTTTATTTTTATTTTTTTTATGTGATAGTGTTTTCCTTTGCTTATTAATTTTTAAGGTCTCTAATATGCAATTGGAAATGCTAATTTAATTGCAAAATCAGGGCTTGCGAAGCAAACAAAAAAGAAGGCGTCAAGTTGATTATGGTGATGAAATATTAGGTATGTTATTCTTTTTAACTTTTAATAAATTAGCTAATGTATAATTTTTTTTGTCACGTATACGTATACGTATACGGTTATGTCAAAGTATGTTATTGATAACTATAGTTTTAATGGGAAGCTAATTTTATAATTTATTAGAAATTCAAATATTTTACTACTATTTTCAATAATAAAAATCACTCAAAATGTTATAAGATGCAAACAACCCCAATTATTGTACGCGATGGCTAACTAATTTGATAAACATTATTATCTACGACAATGACAATAAACTCAAGTAATTTATCAGTACACTTTAATCTAGGTTATTGACGTATCTTCTATTGATTGAAATTCCAACTTACAAATAACTGCGTTTTAATGTGTAGGATTTTACTATGCCATATATGGATACGATCCTTAATCTCTTTCGCATACCTTTTACTCTCGTTTTATGCCATTGTACATACCAGCTAATGTTGTGAACAGATGAAACACTTGCCCTTCCTATTTTCTGCCAAAATTAAACTATGGGTATTAATTGAATGGGCCATGACCGTATTCCGTAATGTAAGGAATTGAACACAAATCGTTCAATGGGCCTGTGAATGGAACAAGGAACTGGCAAACAATTCAGTGGCGTTTAGAACGGCTTTCACTTGCTCATTTGGAGGGAGAAGAACAGTAAGTCCACAACAAACCTGAGCTAGATAAACATACCTTAGCATATAGATAAACAATTGCCACAGATTGATAAGAAACAATGCAAGGAGTGCCTGGAGCTTAAACTAGCTCCTAAACTTATTACTTTGTTCCCTTGTAAGCAGATTAGAGTCTACACCCGATCTGCAACTCCTTTTTTTTTTTTTTTGTAGAAGAATAGTTTCCAGCTTGTAATTCTTGAACACTTATAAGCATTCCAGCCAACCAGGTTTTTTAAATACAATTTATTTAAGTTCCGAAAATTTTTTTTTTTTTGAATTTTCATTAAATCAGTGAATTTAAACACTTACTAATTTAATTAGAGTTAGAGGGTGTAAACACTTCCTAATTTAAACCATAGTTGTATTCTTAAGCAGGCTCATTGTGGCATTGCCCTTGTAATTTGCAAGTTGCCTTGTAATTGTACCTCTTTATTGCCTTCTACGGCTTAGTTAATTCAAATTTCTCAAAAAAAAAAAAGTGCCTCTATTTTGGTATGATTAATGAGAATATATATTGTGCAGGAGGTGAAAATACAAAATGCAAATAGGACAAATTGAAGGATTAAGGATGCAAGTGGAATGGGCGGATACGTTATAAAAGAACATAGAATATGCCCAGAAGTTAATCATTCTATTAAGAAAAAGAAGAAGAATAAAGATTGAATACATGTCAAGGTAAAAACCATTAGTAGGAGTTTACAGGGTTAACATTGATGAATAGAAATCAAGCTTGTGACCTAAAACAAACACCTATTAGAGGCCAACCTAACATTCTTTACCTTTAATTTCCTTATATTTAAATGTTTCTAGTTGTTTAGGTTATCAATTCTTTATTTTCTTAGTTTCATCTCATTTTCTTGGATTTGACTTGTTGAATTTACCTTACCAAGTATATAGAGTTAGTGTTTTTTTTCTTTGTATACTTTAGGGTCTACATAAGCTCTAAAATGCAATTGCATTCAACCCATGTAGATCCACCTAGAGAAATAGATTGTGACACTTTTATACATAGCAACTAGATGGTATCATACAAGATGCTATGTACACACTCATATTTCTCCAAAGGTAAATCTATATTCACTCACAAAAAAGGATAAAAAATAACAAAATATGTCACATTTTAACATAATCAAACATATGGTAGGATGTCCATAACCATGTTATGAACATAACCTAAGGTAAGTATACACGCTCCTGTGTTTAAGCCCATGCATAGGAGACCTAAGAAATAGAGAGAGTGCCATTTTTATATGTGACACCTCCACGATTTGGTGTAGGCCCTATATATCACACCTATTTTTCTTGCTTTTGAAAATCATTAATTCAGACAACATTCCCCCTTGTTACATATATGGCCCTATATATTAGCACTATATTGTGCCTATACAACTTCATGTATGTGTCATAACTATTTCTTCCCTAAATGTTTCTAGGATTTTAGTTCCTCTTTTAGCTCTTAAAGAGACTAAAAAAAACCCTAAATCTCCTTAATCATACATAAAGTAACCTTATGCATATTTATAATTTTCCTTTCCAAATCTTTTGACCTCATTCATATATTTTTCTATAACACCCTATTTTCATTATTTAGATGAGCTTTGGAATATTTAATGCTATGAATTATGTCTTATTCTTAATTCATTATTAGATATCCATTAATCTTTTTTCTAGTATGTTAGAAAAATGATTTAGGTGAATTGGAATTTATATGTACTTTATATGGTCGGAGATTCTTAAAGTGAAACATATAAGTAGCTTTAGTGCCTTAATTTTATGATCTGGTTGATTTAAGCTCTATAATGGACTAAAACACATGGGGATTGATATTTTAGCATTTTAGGATGTAAGAAACTATTAGAATATGCATGCAGAATGAAAATATGTTATGGGTATATTATAGGTTGATTACAGTTTGCTTAGTGGCTCAATATTTCCTTTTATATACTTTTACGCTTTATTCCTCACTTTTTTCATTCTTATGTTATTTTTATCATTTTACGACCTTATTTTTTCTTCAAATAGCACATTATGGTAAGGGCTTAAGGACTACTTAGATCACCTAAAAGTTTTACATATCAACCATCATACAAGAGGGACAATAAGGATAACTCTGTCTCTTCATCACACTCCACTACCTTTTTGTCGCACACCACTACCCTGTGGATGCAAGCTCTAAGGAGGTAGTGGACGCTAGAGTAGTCTACACTCTCAGTGCTACCATCACCTCCATTAGAGATGCAAGTTCCTATGGATGACTAATAGCAGGCATATCACTCATTACTACATTTTGCTATACAGTCATAACAAAGAGATACAAAACTTTTCGCACAAGATAGTTTAATATGCCACCGAGCCCATCTCTTTGTTTTTGAGTTCGATCCAGTAGTGTTAGTGAAAGGACAGTGAGGGGAAGGGGTGGCAATCCTCAGGCCAATCATCGAATTCACTCCAATAAACAGACATGGTTCTATAGTCAAAACAACTTCGTCACTTTTGTGTACCCATTAGACAGTAGCCCTTTTGGTGGTTCCTTAGGGACAGATTCACTATAAGTAGAATTGATTAGGACATCCTTAGATAGGTTAATCTTGCTAACATGATGTTTGAGATAATTTTATCTAATAGGTGGTCTAACATTTCAATTGTCATAAACTAGTACATAGTGAGCTTAGACTATAACTTCTATGCACACTAAAGGTAGACAACACGAAAATGTCTTTGGCAGACTCATCAACATTCAGGTTTAAATTGAGAGGCTTGGACTATATTTTGAGCTATAACTAATTTACAATCGATGTCATATTTTACATTTAGGAGCATGCGAGTTTATTGATACTGAGTAAGATCCATCTCCATTAGGAGTTTCTAGCTACAAATGTGAGGAGCTACTAGTAGTAAAAGTAGATTATATATCCATATCACCTTATAAAATCTAAGGCATCTAGGTATTGATTCCCCTAGACAAAATTCATGCACAAGCTCCTAGTCCATGCATTTTATATAAGCAGGGAGTAAGTTAAGCCTATGATGTTAAACAAGCGATACTTGTGAGGAAACCAAATAATTAGGATATTTTTTATTTTTTATTTTCAATTTATTTTGTTAATACTTTGTTATTTGTATTTTTAATGTTTGTTTTATAAGGAGTGAATTGATGGATCTTTATGGCATAGATGGTCTCCTAATTTCGTCGCCAACATCACCGCCCCAATCACTAAAAGTACACTTGCTCTAACTTTTTTTATTGTTCTTTATTTTTCTTTGTATTGTTTTTTTTCTCACATTGAGGATAATGTGTTGTTTAATTGTGGGATTTATATGCAATTGCTCATTAATTGTGTATAAATTTTACATTTATAACAATTGTGTGTGAATTTTGCATTTGTATTGTGTTAGCTTTTGATTTTTTGGATGATGTGTGCATTGTGTGAATGCTTTAATAGCAAGAATTAAATGGAATTAGTTTCTGACTTTGAACATGTTCTGTTAGACCCCGAATATTTTTTAATGATATTAATCAGCATGAATTGTGATAATTGTGGTTTTATGTCTTAGTTTGAGTAAATTGGGTGTATTAATGGATCATGAAGGTTTAATTGTGATTAAATTGTGTAAGGGCTTTTTGAGGAGTTAACTTAAGTTGTATGGGC
>JANZLF010000221.1:27716167-27726711 GCA_026546835.1 Erythroxylum foetidum
AGCAATCACCTCGTCGTCAAACTTTATGCCCATCTTTGATAACTGATCAACCATTCCTTCCATATTGTTTAAATGATTAGCTACAGAAGTACCTTCTTGGTATTTTACCTACATCAATTTTGTCAGATAAAATAATTTGTTGTTACCGGTCTTTGAAGCATACAACTGCTCCAGCTTATTACACAACGTTCTTGCATGAGTCTCGCTACAAATGTGATTGTATACATTATCATCGACAAACTGTCAAATATAACCACATGCTCGTTCATGCTCAAACTCCCATTCTTTGTTGAACATTTCCTCCAGTTTAGTTGTCGAAAATACCTGTAAATGCATCTTTGTAATCATCAAGAGATCCTTCATCTTGGTTCGCCATATACGGTAGTTAATATCGTTTAAATTGATTATTTTGTTCGTCTTCACCTCCATTTGCCAAATTAAGCCAATTTTGAAAAAACCGTCCTCAAATATGGAACCAGAACATTAAAATTTGGCAAAAAAGATACCTTCTAAATTTTCACCACGAGATCGGAATAGTGTCGTCGGACCCCACTAGAATAGTACTGCGAGATCTGATAAATAGTAACTCGTCGGACCTCACTAGAATAATAGCACGGAACCCGGTAAATAGTAACTCAAATAGTATCCCGAGACCCATGTACTATTGATGCACAGTGCGTCACCTTGTAAATTAATTAAAACAACGTAAACTACTATTTAATACTATTCATCACCTTTGTCATTTTACGTTAACTTTTCGAATGGATCACGTCAAAAAATTCATTGTAATTTTCTCTTCCCGATGACGTGTTTCTTTTCAAAAAATACCTTCAGTGAAAACACAGCTCTGATACCACTTGTTGAGCGCAGCAGGTGTATTTTGTGAAAAAAGAAAAATAAAATGAACAAAATGGACACAGAAAATTTAATGTGGTTAACTTTGGGCGTTCACGGACAAAACTCAAAATATTTTTTTCACTATTACAAATAATGGATATTCAGAGATAAATCAAAATAGTGGTTCACAAGGTGTTTCCCAACCTAAAAAATACTAACCTCACTATTTTGTCACTCACCAACCCTTTAGGATTATATTTTCTAACTTCAGAGCAAAACAAAGCTCTGGTTTCTTTCTGAAATTTTTTTCTCTGTTTTCTGTTTTATTGTTTCTGAAGCAGGGAGTGCCTTATATATGCAGCTATCTTTTTTTTCCTTCTTTTCAACAAATGATATATTTGTTAAAGTCAACAAAGACTGCATATTGTGTCGCCGAATTTGGTGCCGCAATATTAGACATAGAGTCCCTCCTTGTAAGAGGGACCCGTGACTAACAGTTTTATGGGATCTTAATCTATACGGGCAAATGTGAAAGCAAAGTGAATGGAAGAAAGAGAGAGAGAGGAATTTGCAATAGGATATAAGAAGAAAAATGAATACACATTACCTGTAGACTTGAAATGATTAAATAATACTGAAGTCACTCTACTGCTAAGAAGCTACTCCATCCGATTCATAATGAAAGTCGTTTTAGAAAAATACATGCTTATTAAGAAAGCTAATAAAATTATAGATATACTCTTATTAATACTCCCATAAAATTACCTCGGTATTTAACATCTTAAATAAAATTGTGAGAGAAATTGTCTTGAAATTGTGATCTGTATAACTAAGATGAGAGAGAAATGAAAGGTTAATTTTGGAAAAAAAGTTATATACATACAAAGTCAAAAATGACACTTATTTTGAATAATTAAAATGTATCTAAAACGACTCTTATTATGAATTGGAGGGAGTAAAAAGTAACGATGTAAAAATTCAAATCACTTACTAACCTTGCACATAAGAGAATAAATGACACTAACTTTGTCCATTATATGTTAAGAGTTGATACACTAGTAAGTTTGTCCATTACATGAGTTAACCGTGTCCATCGACTGCACCAATAATTTTGACGATATTAATTACATTTCAAGTAGAGCGGACTACTAGGCTATAGCAGGTAAGATTACAATTTCGTGCTCACAACGGTTGCAAAGAAATATACGAGGAACTTCTTGATTATTTGGAATCCTAACGCATCTTGTGTGTTGCCAAACCTCACAAATATCACATGATACCATTCGTTCACCGTCATCCTTTACGGTTCCACAAGCACAGTTAACAACCTTGTTATCAACGCTACCTTCGTATATTAACTCATCGCTCATTACTCCTTCACATTTTGAAGCTTGAAACAAAAATTTTCGGCCTACTTCAACTAGACGAAAGACCAAATCTGTGTCCTTGGCGTTGAAGTTCATTATGTACCCTACTCTGATGTTTCTCAATCCCCAATACAGTTCCCTGAAGTTGCTTTCAACTTCTTGTTTAAGCTTGTTAATGGTGTCATCATTTTTTAATGTGATACACTCAAATGGCAGCATCCCCTCGACCGTAACCTCATGACCATCTTCATTGTTCCTTAAGACGATAGTGCAATAGAATTTCAACTTTCCTTCTAGACCAAGTTCAATCTTGGAAGGCACTTCTTCAATATATTCTTTAACGAAATATTTGGTGTCGAGAATTGTTCGGGCAGCTGCTGTTATTGCGCGGAGCATTCCAATGTTCGATGTTGACTTTTGTTCCTTAAGAATATTTGTATACAAACAAAATAGATCCCCAGTTAATTGGGACTTATTAATCCTGTAACAGGACTTCAAATTCGTATTGCCAATGACCACGCCGCCATGGTCAGGAATTCCGTTTGATACGTCTTCCAAACAATACTCTAAAACCTTAGTGACTGGATTCAAGCTTCGCCGAACCAAATAATTGCCAACCACATGATTTCCAAGTGACTTCAGAACAAAATCTAGCAACCCAGTGTCACCAATATAGACCCGAGCAGCATCTCTTACTTCTTGCCTTGAAACCCATCTATACTCAGCCCTCTTCAAGGCTTCAACTATCACTCTTGTAGCCATCTGGATGCGCTTTGGAGACCATCGACAGGTAGGTTCCAAGAAGATGGCCGGGCTACAGTTATCTTCAGGAAGTCGAGCTTTAAGCTCCAAGATAAAATGAAGAAGGTCGCCAAGTGACACCAAACGATTCTCAGACAATGTTTGGTATCTTGAGAAAATGACTGGAACATCATGGTTAAAATTACCGATGCAATGGGCAACTATACACAAGGGCATGCATTGTATAGTTTCTATGGCTTTTTGGTACATATGCTGAGTGACCCCATAGCTTCCTCGCCCGAATTTGTAACCCCATCGACCAAACCATGGCTCGCCGTACGCTACACCATACAATAACCTCATATCCAATCCTCTCTTCTGTGATATATCATGCAAAGAAACATTCCTACAATAGAGATTAAAATTTATATATGTTCTTTTTATTCAATTAACTAAAATCATATCGTTGGACGGACTTCAATAACATTGGCGTTTCAGTTGGATTATCATTTGTGTATTGGTAAGTGATTTGGAAAAGTAAGATAGCTGATTTATGACAAAGATGAGAGTTCCATTTACTAGTCGAGTCTAACCTTGCTCGCAATCCAGTGCACAACCGATCCCAAAATTCCATGATCTGCCATCCTGCCAATGGTGAACCAGCTTCCAACCCGTTGATATATACCAAATGCCCGAACCCATTAGAGTGAAAGACACCGTGCAAAATATGGCTTTGGGGTTCAACTAAATTCAACTTACCCATGGGTGAAATTGCAATATTGTGATTATCGAATTTGGCTTCACTGCTCACCAGTGCTTTCAATTTGTCAATATTGGAGCGCAGTAAAAAGTGATACTTCTTATTACAAATCAAATGGTGACCCCAGCCTGATGAGTCGTAAATAAATTACATTAATAATAATGAGATGTTGCCATTTGTGCTATGTGGTGACTCCAAAAGTAGGTACTCACACCCCAATGAGAACTAATAATATAATTTAGAGACGATGATGCTCAAGAGAAATTGCGAAATTTTGGAGTAAAGGACTCACCAACATACTGGCAGTTCATGCAGTGATGTTCAATAGAAGCTTCAATGGGCTCTTCCACGACATACAATACTATATGGAATGGAGGGTGGCGGTTCACTTCAAGCTGAAATGACCAGCTCATCGAGCCATTGTATGTAGTGCCCTCGAAATGCCCGAATTCAAGAAGTGCTCTTACATTATGTCTAAACGAGTCATCAAATTCGGCTGGGTTACCACGTTCACAAAATGTCTTGAACCTATAGATCCTCTCTTCTCTTTTCCTTTTTCTGCCTCCAATTGGATCCAATTGGGACATCATAGCCAAACAAATGAATGGTTGATCTAAATGACTAAGGAAAGAAGGACGGATTTGCTAGACAGCTAACAATAATAAGAGACTCTTTCTTATAGAGTGCGTGCTCACACACTTAGTGCCTTTAGAAAGAAAACAATGTGGAGGGCATAAAAGAGTCAATGAGGGTTATGAAATTTAGCAAGAGATCGCTCACTATATGCATGATTTTGTTTAAAATTTATGCCCATGCAATTTTGTCGTGGTGACCTATGCCATGACAAACCTTCTCGAGTAAAAAATTATAAGCATGCCTTGAACATGTAACTTTTTGTCAGTTGAAATTCCTTCCCTAGGTGCTAAATCCGTTTGCAAGATCGAGAGCTAAACATAATTATTAAGTGCGGCATTTCTTGGTCAACTACTCTAAAGGGTAGTATCTAGATGATTACTTTAAAAACGCTCTTGGTACTTAAGCAGATTGTGAATCTTTTGTGCATATCTTCCTATCTTTATTACAAACCATTTTATTGACGAGGAATCTGAAAATTTTTGTGAACTTTTTGTTGATAAAGAAGTAAAGAGGGGAATGTTTGATATTAACTCAAGCAGTTCTACAAGTCTACTTGCTTTAAGGTTTCTTTCCAAAAGTTTTGACCTTTGATTAGAAGAGTGGTGACAGATGCACTTCCAAAATCTTTTTGTTAACAAAAAATACTTAGAATAATCAGTAAAACTTTTATAAGTCTCATTTCCAAAATCTCTAATCCTTATTCCCTTCAAGGTTATAGGCAACTACAACATCTTAATCAAGATCATTACTAAGTTGCTTGTTTCCAAATTAAGTATTGCTCTCAAACCTCTAATCAATGAGTCACAAGGTGCTTTTATGTAAGGAAGGTTGATATTAGATTAAGAAATGTTCAAAAACTATAGGAGGAAAAAAAAATCTCTAAGAAATGTCTTATCAAGGTGGACTTTCGTTAGAATTTTAATTTTATAAGACAGAATTTTATTTTACACATGCTAAAAACTTTCAAATTTCTTAAATATTTTATTGAATGGATTGATTAGTGTTGGGACCCGATCCCAAGAACTAGATCCCAACCGAAAAACCATAACACTAATACGAAAACGAAGTGCGGAAACGAAATTGGAAGCGGAATAGAATATCGAAAACATAAATCGAAAGAATCCGAAGCGGAAATACATAATACGAAAGAACAAACGGATCAAGAATCAAAGCGAAGCAAAAACAAATCGAAATTACAAGCGGAAACATATCGGAGACGCAATCGACATCAAAGCAAACCAATCGCTTAAACGAATCAAACACAAATAACATAGTGGATCCAACATCCGGAAACATATGCTTTCGAAAAAAAAAAACCGTCACGTTGGAAACTCTAAGACTACAAAACAAATGCAAAAAGCGGAACGAATCGAAGCAAACAAACGGATCAATTTGACCGAAACAAATGTCCAACATCCGGGAACAAATTTCCTAGAAACTATACTATCACGTTGGAAACCTTAGGACTAAACTAACCCAATCTGGTATAAATTTTTTTCTTTTTCTTACAACCATCTCTATTCAAACTCATGCAAATTCATACAATTTTCCCTTTTCGGAAATTTGTCCTTAATCTTATACTAATCTCAAATTACTTTATTTTTCTTACTCATCATTTTCCAAACTTATTAACAAAAAATCCTATATCTCATTCTTATTCTTTCTTTGTCATAAAAATTTCGGTAACATAACGGCTGCATTTTATAAAACTCAAAACCTGCAATTGGCAAATGAACACTTCTATAATACCCAAATAAAAACTCAGAATCATCGGACTCTCCCGTTCGGAAACTCAGCATAAACAAACGCAATTCTATTTCTAAAACACTTCAATAAGTCGCAAACAATCAAATTCATCCATATCCAAAATACATTTTTATCTCTACTCAATTTACATACGAGACCATAATGCACAATCCATAGCCATACACAATTCCAATTCCATAACTCGAGTTCTTATACAATTTCATAAACCATACATATCATAAGTATTTCTTACAAAACCTTAATGGCATTCTAAGCCATTTACAAACCTAAAATACCAAAATCCAACTATACGAATTATAACAGTATGCAAAATCGAATAGATGGCTTGACTCTCTTTTATCCGATCTCCTGTTTGAAACCTGGAGATGGGGACGAAGGGGGGAGCACAAAGCTCGTAGATAATATGTTGATAAATTGAACAATAAGCAAAAACCTTGCAAAACTCTTTTTCCCTTTATAAAACATTTTTCAACTAGAAATTCATCAATTGCTTGTTTTTCAAACTTTTCACATCATTGAAAAACCTTCATAAACAGATTCCAAAATTTTTACGATGGAAAAACTCAATTTCACATTACACAATGTCTCAAAAGTTTTCTCCAATCACAAACAAAATTCAAATCATGAATGCATCACATAACTAACAAAATCAAAATCACATAACACTTCAAACGGTTTGGGTTCGGTCCAAAACGGAACGTATTGCACATTTCCGCATAGCGGACCTGTGCAGCCATGAACGAAACGTACTACATCTTCCCGCATAGCGGTCCGGTGTAGCTATGACTTATGGGAATCCAAAATCAGAACTCCAGTGCCACTAGCGGGTAGGCGAGTGAAGCCTTTAAATAATGAGACCAGTGCACTGACTCACTTAAGGGACCTAACCAAACCCATATAACACATATCCATGCTTGAAAAATCAGATTACCCGAAGGTACATTTCATAAACTAAATTTTTCATATCAAGTCACGTCATATGCAAACATAAAGACGCTCACAAATTTCAACTAAGATTCACATAACATCAAAATCAGAGAATGCAATTTTTTAGCAAAAATTCCAAATAATTCAAACACAATGCCTCACAAATTCACATATTAAAAATTCTTAATCAATTAAAACACAAGGAATTCTAACGATTATTTCAACATTATCCAATCATTCAAAAATCCATTGAATATAGAGATTTTTTTGAAACAATTTTAAGAATTTCTTAAATCATTAGGAAATAATGAATTTAAAGATTTATAACTCATTCCAAAATCAAATCAATTCAATCATTGAAAAACAATAATCTATAAACATTTATACTTTCTTTTTTTTTTCCAAAACTTATATAAAGCTTATATTTCAAAGTATAATCATATTACCCACCTCGAATCGATGTTAGGAGCTTGTCCCTAGCTTCAATTTGACCATTGCTTCTTTCTTTCTTCCAAATTAAATTTCCCTAAACCAATTTCACCCAAATTCAACATCATAAAAAGCATAATCCTCAAAATTGATTTCATAAATTACAAACCCATACTATTTTCAAAGAATCTAAACCAAAAATTCACTAAAAGCTCAAAAATCAAAAATTGCTTTTACTTTCAACCTTCAAAATTTTAGATTTTCCTTGGTTCCTACAGAAAGCTTTCATCATCTTCCATTCTTTTTCCTTTGGATCAACTCAAAACTCCCTCCTGAACTCACAAAAATCGAAAACCCTAACCTCCTTTCTCCACCAAAATGCTCCTCCCTTCTTTCTTCTTATTTTCTTTCTTCCATTTGCTCAAAGTGTCGTGGCTCTTCTTAGGGTAAAACGACAGCCACCTTATATATTCACTTAATGATAGACAAAAGACCATTTTGCCTTTACTAATAAGCCTTGAAACCCAACTCTTTAAGTAACCTTCCAATTTTGCCCTTTTGCACTACTTTATACTTTAATTTCAATTTCTTTAATTCAATTTTAATCCAATAAATTTCCCATATGCTCTTACTCACTTTAACATGCTAATTATTTACATTAACATGTTAATTAAGTCCTCAAAATCATAAATTTAACAAAGTCCCAAAATACCCTTAAATCATACTTAACCTTAGGACATTTTTCAAATCATCAAAATGAAGGAATTTGCTAAAAATTCCTTCTAAGGAAATGTTCCTCATTGTCTTAATTTAATAACGCCAATAAAATCATTCAATTTGGTGCACTACACCAAAAGTTATACTCTAAACATTTTGGACTTGTCTTATGTTAAAACATTTTCCAGGAATTTACTTCCATCCGAAAATTGACATTCTTAATGACTAAATTGAAACTCAAGTCCTTCATAACATTTGTAGTTCTATTTCTCTAGTTTAATCCAAATTAAAAATCTCCTCATTTGGATGACTAGAGCAAAAGTTATGGCCAAAATACTTTTAGATTTTTCTAATCCAAGACTGCACACTAAACCCGATTTCCATTCAGAAATTAAAAGTCTTAGGGGCTAAATTGAAATTTAATTTCTTCATATGACTTGTAGCCCCTTGTCTCTATTTTATTTTGCCTCAAGAATCAATTCAATTGGATCTACACGTACCAAGAATTTCTCAAAATACTAAACCATGTTCAGAAGATTATCCAACTCACTTTGATTTAATCAAACACCCTCAATCTAATCTCACAAATATTCATAAATTTCCACTGAGGATATAGATCATTGTCTTAGGAATCCAACGCTTCAAAAACTAAGTCAATCGGATATCGGACGGAAAAGATATACATAAAAGATTGGACAAAGGTCGGATGAGGAAGGAAATAACTCAAAATCAAAAGGAGCAAAACGACGTCGTATGGCGCCAAACGTAGCGCGCAGAAAAGGAGAAAAAGAAACGACGTCGAGTGGAGGATACAAAACGACGTCGTTTAGCGAAACGGGTGCGGGCGTAGAGCAGAACAACATGAAATGGCGTCACTGGGCGAGCGCATAAATGTTGGAACCGAAACCCAATAACTTAACCTAAACCATAACACTTACACTCTTTGCAAATCATGAAACATATACGTCTTACCCTGTAGGGTTAATCCATTTTTCCCCTTTCATAGCATGAGCTTACTCTTTAAACAGGGCCCAAAAATTTAGCCAAACTCGAATTCATTTAACCCTCATAAAGCCTGAGCGAGTTTCCTTGTTAGGGTTACTTCAAAGTACCCTTATTAGTCAACATCGGTTCACATTGTTCACATAACATCTCAAACCACAAGGCGCGAGCCACACAGAAGAATCACAAAAATCACAATTTACTTCTTCAAACATATAGCTCTTAGTCTGTAGTTCATTTAGAAACAAGAATTGACTCAATCGGAGGTCTATACTCAAGATATGCTTAAAAACTCAAAGTATGTTCATAGTTCGATCAAGCACTCTACACCGACCCCTCATTTCTCTTACCCCATACTTTTTGATTCTAACTCCAAATGATATCAATTGTCGTGGAGAGGTAGGAAAACATGTTAGAAATCTAACTCCTTAAGAATCACCTCAATCGAAGGTTGGACGAAGGAGTTATGGCCCAACAAACTCAACATGTTCATGTTCTGATTCCTATCGAACATACTTTGGCGCAAACACCATAACTCTCACTATGGGTATCTTATTAACTTTATTCTTAGACCATTAGAAAGTAGACATCTAGGAACACAACTTTTATTAAGAACAAAAATTGAAAATATGTCATTAAAAGGTCCAAAACACACGGACCGTGTGAAATCACACGGTCAGGCTGTGTAACCTTCGAGTGAGATAGTGTTCCTGCACTGGAAAACACACGGCCCGTGTAAATTCACACGGGCAGACCATGTAACCTTCGGTTATAACAAATTTTTCACCCTCCAAGACCCCTCCAAAGGGTCCTAAATCCATCCTAACTTCTCCTATACTCATAATCTTGCTAAAATCCACTCTTTAAGGTCCGAGATTCACTTCACAAACTCCAAAGGTTCGGAAATTTCGTTTACCACGACATCCTAGCTTGTAATACGTATAAATCTCAACTCCGATCTTGAAAACTTGCATACTTAGTATTGTTGTAAAGATTAAAAAAACAAGCTACAACTTCAAAAAAGGCAACTTTGGCCAATTCTATTTCAAATCTACTCAAATCTCAAAGTCATCAAAACCAATCAATTTCTTTTTTTTTTCTAATCAATTTCCTTAAGGCACAATAACGTCTATAACACAATTTATATATAAAAACTGTTGGACCCCGAACTTTTGGTAGAAATTAGAAATATTAAATGGAATTAAATGAGTGTGTTTGTATAAGTATTGTGTTATAGATGTTATTGTACTTAAAGGAAATTGATAAGAAATGGAGTGATTGGTCTTGATGACTCTGAAGATTAGTTTTGGTTATGAAAGTTTAAGTGGATGAGGTGATTGAAATGGAAGTTGAAATCAAGA
>JANZLF010000221.1:27744045-27768272 GCA_026546835.1 Erythroxylum foetidum
GTTGAAATGGAAGTAGAAGAATTGGTTTAAGTGTGATATGTCCTCATTAAATAAGAGGGAAGTGAGAAAAACTGGGAAAAGAATGAAAGAAGAAGATTAATAAAATGCAGTAAAGTTCGCTGCGGCTAACTTTTCTTGGTTCACCGTGGCCAACTTAAAGGATTTCATTTTTGTGAAAGTTCGTTGTGGCCAACTCTTAAGTTTGCCGCGGCAAACTTTTAAGAACATTACGAGGAAGTTTGCTCTCTGGAAAGTTCGCCGCGGCCAACTTTTGACTCACCGCGGCTAAGTTTCCTGACGGATTGAATATGCTTCAATATTTTGGGTATAACTTTCTCTATAGTTATCCAAATGGAATGATTTTTGAATTGGAGTAAATTAGAGACATAAGGATAAAAATTTTATGAGATATTAAATTCTAATTATACCTCTAAGAATTTCATAATTTGATTGGAAATTGAGATAAGAATTCTACTGCAGCATAAGAATAGTCTAAAATCTTTTGAATATAACTTTCATTATACTAAACCAAATTGGATGAAATTTGTGGCATTGGAAACCTAATACAAAGAGGGACAACTTTCTAGAAGGAAGTATTATCTAATTACCTTACCTACCTGATGAGAATAATTGAGCAAAGTGGACCCAAAAGTTGGTTGTGAAATAAATCTGGATTGAGAAATTTAGTATGGTTTCTCTTGATTGATAATGTGACAAGATTAGGATAAGAAACCCTGATTTTTTCATGAACATGCATTATATATATTAAGTATACATGAATGTGCATAATTGAATTTATAATTATGAACAATAATGATACGTGTTTGTATTAAATGTTTTAGAGGAACCCATCGAGCGACTGATTCCAAATATTGTCGGGACGTCGAGGCAATAGGCAATAAGGGAGATTTTGTGAGTAATTTTAGACTATAATTTTTGTAAGTAATTTTAGATGATCAAATTTGATAGTTTTGCTTTAAATATTTTGTTTGCTATTACTTTTGGTCCATTGAATGATTTGCAAAGCTGTTGGATTGACAAGTGAATTGAGTTTCAGACATTTCTATTTTGATTATGTTAAGTCCTAGTTGTGGATAAATAGGCATGACTAGAAGGGTCTGCAGCTGCTTATGTGACACTTCGGTGTCTTTTGATATTGACACTTAGGTGTTGAGACTTCGGTCTCTTCTGTATAAGTCTCGTTACCTGCTTCTGTAAATAGAATTAGTAGTCTTATGATTTTGTACCCTGATATCAGTTTGATTTTGATATAAGCTAAATTGTGTTCTGTTTATGAAGGGTTACCCTCTTGTGTTGAGCAGTTCTGTTATTTATAAAACTTTGATTTGATCTTAATTTTTGTATCTGTTGTTAAATTATAGTTTAGATATTACTCACTAAACTATATGTTTAGCATAGTGAATTTTCCCTGTATAGGTTCAGAGAAAAGGACATAAGGATTGGGATGAGTCAACCACAATGGCCAATGGAGTCTAAGTCTTGTTTTGTTAAAATTGTGTTTTTTGGAGTTTGTTTTTGGCTTGTCTTTGATGTATATGACTTTGGATTTTTGTTTGAAGGTTTGTAATAATGTTAATTTAGGATGGTTCCAAATTGGAACAAGTTGTATTAAGCTCAGTGTATTTTGATGTATGTTTGCTCTGAATTGCTTCTGCTTTGAGCTATTGAGAATGCATGATGAATGTTTCATATGTTTTGGTCTTGTCTCGATTATGTATGCACGTATGTTATGTTGTTTGCGTGGTGTCCCGTATCCTCCCAGGGGGTATTAGGGCATCACACTTGGACCCTGCTCTTAGTAGGGTACAATGGACAAGAAGTGAGTGAAGAACCCTAGCATTCAGAATGAGGGTTGAAGACTTCTTGACTCCTAGATTACTAGATCCATATAATTGTTGATTGATGTTGGCTTTGTCTATATGACTTTGAGAGATCCAATATGTATTGTTGAACAATTCTACTCCTTCATTTGGACCCTCAATAGCCTTCACAATAGAATCTTGTGTGATTATTACCGACAACTCATCTACCATCAATACCAAGGTGTTGTCTACCACCTTCCCATTCTTCTAAAACTGATATATTTCATTCAGATACACTGTCTCTCGGATGTTGAAGAAATTCTTCCAACCAACGACTTCAATCTCAAGTTCGATATTCATCCGATCATTCTTTAGGGATATGAAATCGACAAGTCTTCCATAGATAAAAGATTTCAGCATTTTTTAATTTGTAAAAGATAAACACTAAACACAGAAATGTATTTCACTTAAAGAAGCGAGGTTAGTATATTAAAAAAATTGAGTGAAGATATGAAATGAAATGAGAAGGATTTGATGTTTATAATAGAGGGTTGGATCGTCTTTTTTTAGAGCATTTTGAACAAGTCGGTTTTGAAGTTTTTAAAGAAAATTCTAGAGTGTAAACTATTGCAGAATTTGAGATGATTTCTTTTTATATACACTTTGAAAATTTACCGTTTGTAATGTTTTTTTAAATGATCTATCGGTAATCATGAAATTGAAACTATCGAGTGAAAGTTACCATTACTATTTAATATGAAAACTTACGAATTTTCAGCTTCTTCAAGACGAATTGTGTGGATGATGGAGTATCAGACGAATGGTCATTTAACATCACCATATTCAGGTTTCGTCTAATTTCCTTGAATCTGTCTTCACTTAAGGGTTTGGTGAAGATATCTGCCCATTATTCGTCTCAACAAATTATATATTGATGATCCCTCTCTGTGCATAGTCTCTTATAAAATAATGTCTAACTTCAATATGCTTTGCCCTTGAGTGTTGTATTGGATTCTTTGAGAGATTAATAGCACTTGTGTTGTCACAAAAGATTGAAATTTGATCTTCTTGGCATGACTAGTCAAATAAAAAATAATCCAAGGATTGCAATATAGGATGCAACCTCAGGTCATTTCACTTAATCAAAATGTAAAATGAATGGACATAAGTTAACCTATATGTCACAAAATGCAAGCTAATTTGGTAAGAAGGAGGGTTTTGATCTTTGAAAACATTAACTGTACTAAATTAAATTGTAAGAAAATATGTAAAATGTATTTTTAGATTTTTGGGAATAGAAAATGGAAAGATTAAGACAAATGTTCAAAGATTGATAGAATTCTCTTGAAAATGAGCTTTGGCTATCATAGTTCGAAATTGATTTTGATGGGAGTGGAAATCACTAAGTTTCAAATTGGTAAACTTAAAGAACTCTTTAAGTCCAAGATCTTAATCAATGGGACTCCATTTCTTAAAACCCTATCAAATGCTCTTAATGTGTATAGTGTATAAGTCCATGCAACAAGTCAATTTGAGATCTAGAATCAACTCAATGCCAAATACGACTATGCAAGATAAAAGAGAATCAACAAGATCACAAATAGACATGTATGAGATTTCATATATTTAAGCCCAAAGTTCTACATAAACTAATCTAAACCACACAATGAATATCCAACATTTGATTAAACCATAATCAAGTATGCTCAACTACAAATTACAAATCCTAAACCTAGGAATCCATAAATCATAGCTAAACCATGGATTAAGCTACTCCCCTTTTAAGCTCACTGAACTCTAGCCATTGCATATTCAAGAGGAAGGAAACGCCTAGCTTTAAGAAACTGCACAACCAAGAAGCAATCAAAGGCACCCATGGTAGAAGTTGACAATGAAAAATGGAAGAAAAATGAGATGCATATAAGAGAATACGATGGTGTGTTAGTGGGTGGCAAGATGATGGAATGAAAAAATATATGTCGGCTCTCTCCTTCCCTTTTTGTATGTTATCCCAAAATAGGTTTTTTCACAAATGGGTTCCCGGATCGGGTTTGCAGAGATAGTTAAATTTTCAAAAATGATTTGGGTCTAGTACTGATTCAAATGTTTCGCCCCGGCGAAAACTTTTCTCGAAAGGTTTCTTCAAAAATTTTCTGATTTCTCCATGATGAAACATTATCCTCGCTGCGGTGAACCTTTCCTGAAAAGGTTTCTTAAAATAAATTATGATTTTGCCACGACAAAACATTATCCTCATCATGACGAACTTTACATGTTCCCTTGTTGACTTGTGTCCTTGGTCTTCACTATTTGGCTCTACTTCTTGAATGTCCTACAATGAAAAATAATATTTTGCAGTATCAATTGTTCTAAAAATCAATTGAGTGCAATTGCTAATTATTTGTGACAATTTTACCTTCAAACTATATTAATTCAAAACAAGCACTCATGAGCTAAATTAAACACAATATCTGATAATAAAAGCCAAAAAATATAACAAAAACCATGAAATTGCCACCAAATGATATAGGAAACTTGGGTCCAATCAGCCTTCTTTTAAGGTGAGTTGGGGAAGCCATATCTCTCAAATGCGATTAGGACATCCTAAGACATGCATGATGATTTGTTTGTGAATTTTGAACCTAAGTAATGCATAGCAGAATTGAATCTCAAATGGATGCTATTGTACTTGTGTATTCAATAAGCGACATTGTTTTAAATAACAACTTTGCACTTAAAGTGAAAAAGATGACTTTTATTGTATGAAATAATGTTTTGCATAATCGAGTCATACATGCTGCATGCATGTGTCTCTTTTGGCTTAGAGCCATGGCAAGGTTCTATTTTACTAGTTAGACCGATAAATAAAGGTATGGTGCCTTGATTTTAGTACTTAATATTTTTATATGATTGGTGGGGTAAGGATCTAGAAGGAAAAATCAACATAAGGGCAAAACGGTAATTTTACCCTTTGTTGTGCAGATGGCTATATTAAGGTTCTAAATAGGGTTTGCAATTGGACATGAAATATGTGTTCTTATAATATTTAATAATTCAAGAGTTTAACTAATTGTCTTTAGTGGTATGACATTTAGTTAATAAGCTATAATTAATTCTAATGAGATTAAATTAATTCTGGGCTTATTAGAGCTTGAATTATCAAAGTCCAATAGGATTCCCCACTTGGCTTTAAGGAAGGTTATCAAGCTAAGTAAGAAATATAAATAGAGATTTTAGAAGCCCATAATTGAATATTGGGCTTGCTCTAATTAGTGGTTAATTAGAAGCCCAAATGTACATTTAAAAATGGGTTAGATTTTGGTTTAATGTAATTAATTAGATTAATAATATTAAAACAATTTTTTTTAAAGAGAGAAGTAGCAATTTCAATTTTCTTAGGTTAAATGTGCAACCGTACATTTGACATTAAAATGCTAAAATAAAGATGGTCTTCATTATGGTTTATCATCATTAAATGGAGTTTTGAACTTACCATTAAATGGTTGAATGGTTATCTTTTAATGTTAGCACGTAACCTATTAGCATTCATTAAATTAAAGAAGAAAGATGTACATTGGATGGACCATCTTCCTTCTTTCTTCTTACAAAAATCGAAATTGGTAATTCAATTTTAGGTTATGGTCTTTTCATATAGCCATTTAAAGATAAATGAAGAGAGTCTCATTTGTTGGTCGCTTTATGATTGATTAATGAAAGAAGTGATGCATTGGATGCCTCTCTCTTCTTCCATTCCATGCATAACCGAATTTGATAGTGTAAGAAAGGCTTCTTGCATGTTTTTAGACACACTCTCTCTTTTCTTGCAAAGGTGAACTAAAATTACCAAGTGAAAGAGTTTCATTTTTGGTTCATCTTCTTTTCAGAAAATCTCCTCCAAATTTTTTCTTCTCCTTTCCCACCAAAGGATTTCGTTAACCTAGTTGTCCTTGAAGAACAAGTGGTAAATCGAATTGATTGAGGATACAACAACAAGGAGAAGATAGATTGCTAAACGAAAAGATTCAAAAGCAAAGGATTTGCATACAAGAAGAAGGAGAGGTAGCGCAGCGAGGATTTAAAGCTGAAACAAATGGGTCGATAATACTCCTCATCTTGTATATGTTTTCATTATCCTTATACCATATCATGTATAGATTAGCATGATGATTTGGATTTGTTGCTTCTGCTGGAAAAATGATTTCATAAAAGTTTTGAAATCTACCGTTTCTCCAAATATAGCATTCTTTCTTTTTCCGATCCAACACCCTCAACTATACTAAACCTTTTTTGGGACAACTGAAATAACTCTCACTATGGATATCGGATTAGGGTGTTCTTTGGATAGTTCGAAAGGGGACTTCAAGATCCATCACTTTCATGAGACCTTGAAGACAAATTATGTCATCTGAAGGGTAAAAAAAATTTGACTAGACGATGGTATCAGACGAATAATGTAAAAAAGAAGAAGTCTCAGTCCTATAAGCAGAAGGCAAATGAAACAAAATGACAGACGAAACAAAAAGACAAATGAAACAAAAAGAAGACAAAGAAAAAGGCAGACGAAACAAAAAGACAGATGAAAGAAAAAGATAGACGAAACAAAAAACATACAAAGCGAAATGCAGATGAAGCAAAATTAACTTAAGACGAAGCAAAATCAACTTAAGACAATGCAACTCTTAAGATGAAGCAGAGTCAACTTAAAACGAAGCAAATTCAACTTAAGATGATGCAACTCTTAAGACGAAGCGGAGTCAATTTAAGACGATGTAAATTCAACTTAAGACGATGCAACTCTTAAGATGAAGCGTAGTCAACTTAAGACGAAATAAAGTTAACTTAAGACGATGGAACTCTTAAGATGAAACAGAGTCAACTTCAGACGAAGTAAGGTCAACTTAAGACGATGCAACTGTTAAGATAAAACGGAGTCAACTTAGGAGTCAACTTATGACGATGCAACTCTTAAAACAAAGCGAAGTCAACTTAAGATGAAGCAAGGTCAACTTAAGACGATGCAACTCTTAAAACGAAGCAAAGTCAACTTAATAAGAAGCAAAGTTAACTTAAGACAATACAACTCTTAAGACAAAGTGGAGTCAATTTAAGATGAAACAAAGTTAACTTAAGATGATGCAACTCTTAAGATGAAGGGAAGTCAACTTAAGATGAAGCAAAGTCAATTTAAGACGATATGATTTCATCACAAACGATATGTCTCTATAGACGATATGAAGTCATCACAGATGATGTGATGTTATCATAGATTTGCAGACGATACTTCCTTACAGATGATACATCTTTATAGAAAATACATCTATGCTCCTGAGCATGTCCCCTTATAAGACCATAACTTTCAACTCTGATGTCCCAATTTTCCATACTATATATCATTGGAAAGCTAGAAAGATAAGCTACAACTTTCTAGAAGAAATTTTAATTAATTTTGCCTCAATTAGTCTAGTTTTTCTTTAGAATTCGGTGCACAATTTCTACACCTATGAATGACTTAGATGATGAAATGTACAACTACCAAAAAAACATGCACATACACCTAGGGACTTTTCGATTCTAAACTCATTTTCCAAGGCAACAAAAGCTCGTACATCACTTTAATTACATCATAACATTTTGAACAAGGGATTAACCTAAAATACAATATATACAGGATGCACAATGTTTAACATGTTTATGAAGCTATCCAAAATTTATCAAACTAACTTAGTTACAAAATTTGCTAATATCTTGGAGTTTTCAATGCCTTGCAAGAATTGCTAACCTTCACATTCTGCACCTGAGGAGGGAATAGTGGGTTGAGCTATACAACTTAGTGACTAACATATTTATAGCCATTGGCAATTGACTGCAAATTCAAGCATATGTATATATATATATATACACATATTCAATAATCCAAGCATTCTCCAATTTAGTCTAACACTCATAGCACCTAACACTCAAATGCATCATACATGACAAATTAAAGATGCAATGCACAACAAATGACTCGAGGGTTCCTTGAAAACAAAATGGAGAAACTGAAGTTTACTGCATGAATAGAATGAGTCCAATTTTGGAGCTTATATGTCACAAGCGGCCAGCCGGGTGAAGGCTCTTGTCAATGTACACATGACGAACAGAATGGTTCCACTCTCACCCAAACAAAGGCACGTATTCAGTTTCTCATATGCTTATACTTTTATGCTTTATCTTTATTTTCATTTAATGCAAAAGTCATGACTTCATTTGAGGTATAACATAGTCATATTTCATCATGCATTTTTCAACATTTACAAACAATTCAATTTCAGCATGCACATATAGGCAAGGATTTGCCCAACTACACTATAACCATAAATATGTTACCCACCTAATTGACTTGTGGAAATCCAAGTCAAGCTTGCCTTTCCTCCTGCTATGGGGTAGGATTCCCTTGGTTTCCTAAAACAACCAAGGTTCCATTCAAAACGACATTCCAATAAAATTCATAAACTTCAAAAAGTCACAAAAATTCAATAAACACAAATTGAACTTAAATCTAACATACCCATAACCCACCTAGGTTAGAAAACTTAAGATCTATTTTAGAAACCCTAAAATCAATTAGGTTCTCCTAATCCATCTTCTTCCCACAAGAACCTCTTTGCTTTCTAACTCCTTAATCCCCAATACAACACATTCCTTTAATAAAACAAGAAGAAAAGATGGTTAATCTACCTTAACAACTTAATTCCTCTTCTCTTCTTTTTTATCGAAACCTCTCTTCTTCTCTCCTATTTTCGTTTTTCTTTTCTTTCTCTTTGGTTCTCACGAAACTTATCTCTTCATCTTCTAAATTAAGACCATTTTAATGGTCTTTTCCCTATTTTACCCTTCATTTATCTTGTCCTTCCCATTTTGCCCCTTCTTTTATTTAATCCATCTACTAACTCCTTTAAGCTAATTTACTTCTAACCTTCCCATATTAATTCTAACTTAATTCTAATCCTTCCATCTAATTCTAATCTCTATTCATGCCACTAAATTAATGACTAAAATCAAAAAGTAATCAATCAATTGAATAATCAACCAAAACTAAATAAATAGTTAAATAAACAAATCTATAATAATTGGAAAAAATTTCAGGGCCCAACATGATGTGTCATTTAACCTAGGTAATGTTATCTCTAATGATTACGAATCATCAGTCGCTACAAGAATTTCAATATAACCATTATGAATTATATCGAAATTCTTGCAATGGGGTTGCAATTAAATGATTCAATGAACACATTAAAATCATCTTTTCACAATACCCTATGGGTTCATACATAAATAACCGAACAATAACAAAAATTTGATTATCCATACACAAGACCTAAATCACTTAACATAGGATAACACAATTAATTTTTAATGAGAGAAAGAAACAAAAAATAAAAAAAATTTAACCCGAGTAGTCGGTATTAATGTCACCTCCGAACCGGGGTTGGGACGTGTAACTCACCATAAATCTCTCCTAAAAAATGCTTCAGCCACTATTCAGTGTCCCTAGCTGAAAACCCCCTTCGACTCTCTTCAATGCACCTCCCTCTCTTATTTTTCATACAGATCTCTTCTTTATTTGCTCTCACTATTCACTGATGTGACAAATAAACTCCTTGGGTCATGTTACTATTCATGTTTTCAATCTTCTCTACAGCTACTCTCTCATGTAGCTTTCTTATGCCCCCTCACTGTTCTTGATGTGACAAATAATTATGTTGGCCACATTATTGTTCATGCAAAAACCCTTACATTTGCCCCCTCTCAAAATGCACTCCTTGTCTCTGTTTAACGTAGTTGTTTGCATTAAACATAGATGTCGTTTGCATGAAATGTAGATATGATCTGCATTTTTCATGCAGATATTGGATGTCTTAGAGTTGTGAATTTCCTTCATGCTTCACTATTGTTTTTGTGTCTTTTTCTAGCTCTCCATCTTCATTCACTATTCTTTGCATTTTTTTGTTTTAAGTTTTTTCTTTTTTATTTTTTTTTGTTACATGATGACAAGTAAAAATTAATCTTCAGAAAATGGTTAAAATATAGAGCTTCAACTCACTTTAACTTTTTTGCTTCCAACTTGTGCCTAAAATTACATATGTGTCAAAGTGAGTCTCTTAAGCAATTTCATGTCTCTAATTGCTAAGTGTTATAAAATAATTAAACAATCAATTAAGAACATATCAATTTCCCCCACACTTAACTATTAGTTATCCTCGGGCAAAACATCCAAATTAAGCTTAAAGAACTTGAAATATTAACTCAATTCCTATATTTTCCAAGACTATATAATCATATCCAAAGATGAATGAATTTTAAAAATCATAGCAAGAATTCAACATCCAATGCTTCCACTCATGATCAATCAACAAGCATCATCTTCAAAAATCGAGCAATCTAATAGGAGACTCGAAAAATGTGTTTAAGTAAGATATATCTATAGGTACACTCAACACCATTCATGATCATGACAATCCATAACTTTACATATCATTTCATTTCTTCACCATTATAATTCACATGCCAAATCGTGGATCAAAGGACTTTTCAATTTTGCAATATGGGCTTAAGGTAAGGTGAAATATATTTGTGTTAAGTAGCATGAAAGTCATCAAAGCTAGTGAAACAAAGCAACACTCATTGAAAACTAGGTACCGTCAGCTATGACGAATGCAACATTTATATTTCACAACCCAATTCAGGTCTCACACACAAACCACATGAAGCATATACCAATCTGAAGGCATCACTCATACAATTGATGACAATACATTGAAACCACAAAAGAGTTAACCTTCGAAGCCAACATCTACCTTATATTCAATATACTCAAATAACTCATTCATCACAACTTAAGGAGAATGCATTAATCATAAACAACTTTTCAACACATATGCACTTGCTTCTAGATACATTTACTTTAAAAAAATCATTCTTTTCCTTTTTCTTCTTTCTTTCTTTTTCTTTGTCATTTCTTTTCTTTTCTTCTTTTTCTTGTTTTCTTTTCTCTTTTCTTTCTTTCTTTTCCTTATAAAAGTTAAAATAAACTATATCAACATGGGAATTTTAATGACAAAACATCCTAGCATTAACCAACCCACACACATATACACCACCAAACTTACACTTTTGTACATCCACAAACTCACCAATCACAAATGCTCCACTAACTTTATGACTTGGGCAAGACATTTGGTTAAGTTTAAAAGCATAAAATGTGGTTTATACAAAAAGAAAGGTATATAGCTCAAAGGGGTTTAATAAGGGAAAAACCATGTCAATAGGGGGGCTATTTAGCTAATATAGCTTGAAAAAACAAAGAATGACTAGTAATTTCCATATTAATGTATGTGATAAAAATATGGTCTCGATTAAAAATTCAAGGCAAAATTAGGATGTACATGTCATGAAGGTCACACATTATCAAAAGATAATAAGATTGATATGAATGTGACAGTCAAATAAAGCTCAAAATCTCACTGGCATTGTCTACACTAGTCACTACTGTTTTAAAGATAATGCACATCGACCAATCACAAGAGTAAAAATACATACTAAAGTTACCATAAAATTAGCTAGTCAATTCGTACTCTAATCATGACTATATAGTCTTAGAAGTAACAGAAAACAAGATAATATTAGTTTGTTATATTCTTTCTCTCATTTTGATTGAAAAATTAAAATAAGTAAAACAAACAAATTCAAAAACACATGCATATTAAAAAGTAATGTGAAAATGTAAAGACAAGAAATTTACTTCCCTTGGTTTGCCTCCCAAGAAGGGCATTTGTTTAGGGTTGCTAGCTTGACTCCTTTTGTGATATCTTATTTTTGGGTATAAGGTTTAACCTTATATTAAATATTTCATACACATGCATAACATTAGCATTCATACAAGAATTGATATTTGTACATATTACAAAGATAGCATATGCACTCAATTGACTTATCCCAGTGTATGAAAGAAGTTAAGTGAACATGATGTGAATTATGAATTCATATGTCTTGAATTTTGGTATGCGTGGATTTCAATTAGCAAATTGGAATTAAATGTTATTAATTGAGAGATTAATGAATTAAATGTACATTTGGTGTAGAAAAAAAATCAAGTGGTAAGAAAAAATTGATATATGGAAATTAGGATGATTAAGTCTAAAATTGAGTGGCATTTGGCATAGTTAAATGTGTGACAAATGAACTAGTAATTAAATGACAATTAGACCAATTATTATGTGACATGTGGACTAATCTTCAAATGACATGTGGACTAATTTAGTAGGGGACAAATGGCAACCTAATATGTGGATTAGTTACAGCTGATTAGTTAGACAAATGTCTTACATGCCTTAAGACATAAGGTGGGTTTAAAAGTTGACACCTAGCATGACAATGGAGCAAATTTTAGCAGCAATATTTCTGTTGATTCCCTCACCTTTCTCCTCCAAAATAGCTTCAAATTTTCTCTATATTTTGGTCCTAAACCTAGCTAAAGTTCTAAAAACCATACCTAAATCCTACACCAAATAGCAAAGAAATCTATTTAAAGTTGTCTCCACCTTGTTGTATAAAAACAAAGAAAAACATCTCAGTTTCACCTTGGAATTGCGTTTGTTTTTATTCCCGAGGAGGGTTGCATAATCTGGAATTTTATATTAAATGGGAAGCCTAATAGGTAAGTAATAAACTGAGTTTTATGTCATGTCAAATGATATAGGAATGATGCTTGAATTGGAATGAAATGCATGTGATATTGGTGAAGATATGTGTTGAAAAACGTTACATGAACTTAGAAGTTTTTCTGTTTTGTTTTCAATATATGGAAACCGTGGAGTATAGGGAATTATGTTGATTTTTGATGCATGAAAGACTAGGATTTGTGATCTATTAATTGAATAATTTTCAAGTAGAATTGGAGAGGTTATTGATGAGGAATTGGAGTATGATTTGGGCATAATAGGGGAATAATTGATGAACTATAAAGAGGCTATTTTTAACTTTGGTATAAAGTGTAAAACAAAATCTGGAAAATTAGAGTTATAGGTCAAAATTCTGGTTTCAAAATCATCTTCCTCTTTCGACCTATTTTACATATCTTTAAGGCATGAATTTGAAGAAACTCAAAGAATGAAAGCTATAGATCTAGGTCTTATCTTTACTCTTTGAAAGTGGCTTGATTAAATAGTGGCTAGTTCTTGAATTATACCTGTTTTCCTAATACTACCTATGATAGGATGCTATACATAACCTTATATTATTTCCTAATTTTTGGGACTTTAGAGTTGGATTAGTCAAAGTATAAAACATAAAAAATGATTATTGATGTCTTATTAATGCTTCTGTGAAACAATTTGGCCATAAGATATCTTGATAAGTTTATGTAGTTAATTGAAGTCATAACTTAAAGAAGGGACTGTTTTGGATGTGTTTAGTTCAAATATGGAAATTCTGATTTGTTAAAGGAATAAGTGAGTTCTTTTAATGAAAATATGACCTTTAGGACATAAATAATATGTATAAGGTATGAAGGAAAGATTATTGGAGAAAATAGGGTATTTATGAATGAGAATTGGGTAAATGTATGAGTATATGTTGCTGGGTAAATTTTGGTGAATGTATAGATTTAGCTTGCTAAAATTTCAGATGTAAGGTACCAATTTTGTGTATTATAAGAAGCTTTTTTGTCATGAAAATGTTTAAGGATAACTGTAAAGTATGACTGATCGATTTGGAGTAAATCAAGCTATTTTAAAGTATGATGTTGAATGGTTAAGAAAGTTAGATAAGGTTACATACCCAGGAAAAGTCAATTGAGCATGCATTGAACATTACATATGTATGTATGTGCACAAATGAATATGTATTTGATTGATCGACTTTGTAATGTGAATTATGAATGAATTGCATGATTTTAGACACTCAAGTCGAATGCCATTTAAACATTAATGGGCCATTCAGGCAATATCATAAGTTGGAGCATACTGTGAGTCAACCTAGATGATCTTCCTAGGATTGATTTATTCTGTTTAACTTCCAATTGTTAAACTATTTATGATTTATATGTAAATTCTGAACTTTAATCATCTAAGGAGTTTGATATTTGGGAATGTATTGGAAGTGCTCTATTTGCATCTAAAATTTGAATGATATCTGTTTGCAACTAAATTCTAAATGATTTTAGAATACTCAATGAAAGTTGAATGTCGGACTGAGGTCTGATGAATATAAGATTATGTCTACACATCATAAGTGAATGTTATTCATAGCATATTCTATTATTTGATTTATTTCATAAAATGTATGTTCAGATAAAGAAGTTGCGATCAGAGTAGCCAGTCTGAAAGAGCTTTAAGCACAGAATTCTACACATAGAGCCTTGCTCCATGATTTTTATATCTAAATGAGCTTAATGGGCTAGTTTCTGCATCTAAAAGGTGCTCGGTCATAATAAATAATAATGAATTTAGAGTCTCATATGCATCTGTATTTGTATATTTATGATTATGAAATATATAATTATGAAATCTTTTCTAAAATTGTGATGATAAAGTGATATGCCATGATAATGTGATTGATTGGGTTATACATGCTTTCAAAGAATGTATGTGAAATGTGTGTCATTCATTATGTCTTATTGAGATGGAAAATGTTTGTTAAAATGGTTGGTTGTGTGATATTTATGTATTTGAATGAGTGAGATCTTCAATGATCATTCACTCATTGAGTTCGTAAAACTCATCAAAAATTGCAACGTGGCTTTTCAGGTACAAGACAGGAGACCTAGTTCCTATGATTTTCTAGAGGAACATTTTGGATTAAGATATGCTTTAAAGGTCTGTCAGCTGACATTAAAAGAGTTATAGATTGTATGTTATAGTTTCTTTGACATATAAAACTTTTGTATAAAGGATTATAAACTTTCTCATTCTTAGTAATGTAAATATTTGTTTCAATGACTACATTGTAAACTTTTGTCAATGAATGAAATGAAGTGTTGAGGTTTTAAGTGTTGTATATTCTTTATGATGCCATTTAGAGATTATGTTTGCTCTAACATACCATTGTCATAGGATGTGTACTTAAATGTCCTTTGGATGTTCGGGTATATACTCTACAACAATGGGGTGTTACAATTTTGGTATCAGAGCATGGTTTGGCATCCATAGGGACATATAACAGTATTGACACATAATAAATAGTGAGAGATTTAGTTAGTGATCACAACTATTTCTGTTATAGGTTATCTGTCATAGGAGATCAAGTTGGAGAGACAGCTGACATGGAGTCTGTAGGAGCCAATAGAGAGTCTCCTGTACCTGAGTTTGTACAAATACCTCCGAAAATCTTGAAGAGGAGAGAAAGAAGATATGATAAGCTTTAAAAGAAAGGGGTTATAGACTTCTACATAAGTATAGACCCCGTTGAGGCAAAAAGTTATCTAGAGAGAACTGAAAAAGTGTTTGATCAGATGGATTGTGAGTCAGATGAGAGATTTGATTATGCAGTCTCACTTTTGCAAGGTTCAACATATTAGTGGTGGAAGACTATATTAGGTAGTGCCACCAAACCTTGTAGTTTGACCTGGGAAGATTTTTTGAAGGTGTTTAAAGAGAATTACATACCAAAGATTTATCAGGACAGAAAGATGAAAGAATTTCTAGATCTGAAATAAGGACGTCTCTTAGCAGAAGAGTATGAGATAAATTTTAATGAATTAATGGGGTATGCAATTTCATTAATCCCAACTGAGGAGGACAGGTGTAGGAGGTTTGAAGATAGGTTAAATATGGAAATCAAAACAAGGGTAGCAATTTCTAATTTGGGTAGTTTTATGAAGCTCCAAGTGGCCTTGATCAAAATTGAACAGTTGTTGAAGGATGGTCAGGAAGAGTATAGAAAAGAGTATAGAGTGACAAGACAGAGTAAATCTCATACTGATTCTAGTAAAAACTTTAGTAAATGTCAGAATAGATCATCTTGATTTCAGGCTAGATCAAGACAATTTAGGTTTCGACCAAGAGGTGTATTTGTATAGATTGGTAGAGGAAGAGCACAAGTGCCCTCTAGGTAGTCATAACAGATGCCTAATTATGAGCACTGAGATAAGAAGAATAGTGGTAAGTGTTGGAAGTTATCAGGAGCTTGTTTCTGATATGGCTCTATTGAGCATGAGGAATAGTGACTTAGACAACGATCCAGAAGAGTAGAGCTATTGGATTAGTACAGAGAGGTAGAGGCAGAGGCAGGACACAATCAGTAGAGCCTAGTGCAAGGACTAAGGTGCAGAGTAACTACTTGTAATCTCAGGCTAGGGTTTATGTCATCACCAAACAGGAGGCCCAAAACTCCTAATTGTGGTAGCAGGTGTGTTGAATGTTTTTAATTTTGAAGCATTCGCATTAGTAGATCCAGGATCTACACATTCATTCACCATACCGCATCTAGCATCTAGATTCCATTATGAGAGAGAGATATTAAAATGTGGTTTAGTAGTGAGTACTTCGGTAAGTAGTACTATAGTAATTGGGAAAATATGTAAGGAGCGTATTATACAAATCGATAAGGTGAAATTAGAGGTTGACTTGATAATACTACAGTTGAAGGAGATAGATATTATTGTAGGCATGGATTGGCTCACTGCTCATAGGGTCGTGATGAATTGCTCTACTAAGGAGGATTCCTCGATAAATGCCTTAAAGTTGATCCGAAGTAGATGTGAGGCTTATTTAACCTACGTGACTGACACCCGTATTGGGCAGATAGTTTAGGATATTCCAGTTGCAAGGATTTTTTGGGGTTACCTTTAGAAAGAGAAACGGAGTTCACGATTGACCTTGTTTCAGATATCACTACTATATTGATTCCTCCATATAGGATGGTACTTGTGGAACTGAAGGAGCTCAAGGCCTAGTTGTAAGAGTTGTTAGATAAGGGTTTCATCAGACCTAATGTATCACCTTAGGAAGCTCCAAGTTCGTTTGTGAAGAAGAAGGATGGGACATGAAGGCTATGTATTAATTACAGGCAATTGCATTAGGTGATAGTGAAGAATAAGTATCCTCTATCAAGGATAGATAACTTGCTTGATCAATTGTAGGGAGTTTAGGTATTTACAAAGTTAGACTTGAGATTAGGGTACTATCAATTGAAGATAGCCGAGGCTGATATACTGAAGAGTCCATTTAGAATGAGATATGGGCACTTCAAGTTTTTGGTGATGCCATTTAGGTTAACTAATGCCCTAGCAGCTTTTATGACTTTGATGAATAAGGTATTTTAACCTTATTTAGATTATTTTGTGATTGTGTTTATTAGTGACATATTGGTGTATTCGAATTATAGAGAAGGTCATTATAAACATCTAAGATTGGTTCTACATATAATGAGGGAGAAATAGTTGATGTCAAGTTCAGTGATTGTGAATTTTCACTTGATCTAGTCATATTCTTAGGTCATATTGTGTCTAGACAAGGCATATAGGCAAAACCGAAGAAAATAAAAGCAGTGTTAAAGAGGGAAGCTCCAAAAATTGTGAATGAGATTCGAAGTTTCCTTGCATTAGATAGTTATTACAGAAGGTTTGTCGAGGGGTTTTCATTAGTCTTAGCCATTTTGACAAAATTTCTGAGGAAGAATGTGCCTTTTAGATGGAATGGTGATTGTCAGAGGAGTTTCAAGGAGCTAAAGCATCAGTTAACTATAGCACCAATATTAGCTATTCCATCTGGATTAGGAGCATATGTGTGTATAGTGATGCTTCACATCAGGGTTTAGGATATATACTGATGCAGTATGGTAGGGTAATAGCATATGCATCAAGAAAACTGAGGTCTCATGAGTTTAATTACCCAGTACATGATCTAGAACTTACTGTTATAGTATTTTCTTTGAAGATTTGGAGACACTCCTGTATTATTAAACTTTTTAGGTATTTACTGATCATAAAATTTTAAAATATTTGTTGAGTCAGAAGGAGTTGAATATGAGACAGAGGAGATGGATACAATTGTTGAAAGATTATGATTGTATAATTGAGTATCATCCTGGAAAAGCTAATGTGGTAGCTGATGCATTAAGTACAAAGTCTAATAGCAGTGTGGCTCAAGTACAATTATCAAGGTTACCGAGCCTAGTTCATTTGAGAGCACTAAATGTTGAATTCAATTTAGGGTAGAATGAAGCATTGATAGCAACATTAAAGTTGAGACTTGTATTGCATGAAAGAATTAGAAAGGCTCAAAACAGTTATCCAAAATTGGTGAAGTTAATTTAGAAGTTGAAATTGAATCTATATTTTGAATTTGAATTGTGAGATGAAACATTGTGGTTAAAGAAAAGATTATGTGTGTCCAATGTTGATGATTTGAGGAAAGAGATTCTAGAAGAAGCACATAAAGCAACCTATGCTATGTATCTTGGTACGACCAAGATGTCTAACACACTGAAACAACATTTTTAGTGGCCAGGGATGAAAAAGAAAGTGGCTACATATGTGGCTAAGTGTTTGACTTGTTAATAGATAAATGCTAAACATTAAGCTCCGGTCAGTATATTACAGTCCTTGCCTATTCCGGATTGGAAATGGGAGAGAATCATATTAGATTTTATTATGGATTTGTAGAGTACTCCGAGACAACATGATGCCATTTGCGTCATTATTGATACATTGACTAAGTTGGCTCAATTCTTACTAGTGAGAGAGAATAACTCACTAGATCAGTTAGCTCGAAGATATATGAATGAGGTAGTGAGGTTACATAGAGTTCTAATGTCCATTGTATCAGACAGGGATCCTAGATTTACCTCAAGATTTTAAGGTAGTCTACAGATAGCATTAGGTGCAAAGTTAAAATTCAGTACTACATTTTATCAACAAAAAAATAGACAGAGTGAGAGAATGAATAAAATTGTTGGGGTTATGCTAAGGGTTTGTGTATTAGAGTTTCAAGGAGCATGGGATCAATATATGACTTTGGTTGAATTTGCTTATAATAATCAGTATCACAGTAGCATTGGTATGGCACCGTATGAGGCATTATGTGGTAGGAAGTGTCGATCACCTTTATGTTAAGATGAAGAGGGTCTAAGAATTGTTGAGGGCCCAGAATTGATTCAGGACACTATGGGTAAAGTGAGATTGATCCAAAGTAGAATTAAAGCGACATAAGATAGATAGAAGAGTTATACAGATCAGCATAGGAGGGATATGGAATATCAACTTGGAGATAAAGTATTTCTGATAGTATCGCCTTGGCAAAGAGTGTTGAGGATTGGAAAAAAGGGCAAGTTAAGTCCTAGACACATTGGTCCTTATGATATCATTGAGAGAGTTGGGCCATTGTCTTATAAGTTAGCCTTACCAAATGACATGTCTTAAATTCAAAATGTGTTCCATATCAGTATGCTTAGGAGATATCGATCTGATCCTACTCATGCATTACCAATTCAGGAAGTTGAAATTGTAAGGAATCTGAGTTATGTTGAAGAACCGATAAAGATAATTGGCTATTAGAATAAACATTTGAGGAACTGAGTGATTCCATTGGTGAAAGTCTTTTGAAAGAATCATTCGAGTGAGGAAGTCACATGGAAAACAGAAAAGAACATGAGAAATTAGTACGCTACTTATTTGGCCATTTAGGTAAGAATTTCGAGGACAAAATTTTTTCAGGGGGGAGAATTGTGATATCCTATTTTCCAATATATGCTTAGGGTTTAACCCTTTATTAAATATTGCATATACATGCATAAAAATAGCATTCATAAACTAATTGATATTTTTACACATTAAAAAGATAACATATGTACTCAATTGACTTATCCCGAGGTATGAAAAAAGTTAAGTGAACATAAAGTGAATTATGAATTAATATGTCTTAAATTTTGGTATGATTGTTTTCCAATTAGTAAGTTGTAATTAAATGTTATTAATTGAGAGATTAATGAATTAAATGTACATTTGGACTAAAAAATGCCAAATGGTAAGAAAAAATTGTTATATGGAAATTAGGATGATTAAGCCTAAAATTGAGTGACGTTTGGCATTGTTAAATGTGTGACAAATGAACTAATAATTAAATGACACTTGGACCAATTATTATGTGACATGTGGACCCCCTAAGTCCTACACAAATAGCCAAGAAATCTATTTAAAGATGTCTTCACCTTACTGTCTTAAAAAAAAGAAAAATAGCTTAGTTTTACCTTAGAATTGCGTTGATTTTTGCTTGCCTAGGACGATTGTTTAATCTGTAATTTTGGGTTAAATGGGAAGCCTAATAGGTAAGTAACAATCTGAGTTTTCTAGCAAGTCAAATGATATAAGAATGATGCTTGAATTGGAAGGAACTGAATGTGATATTGGTGAAGATATGTGCTGGAAATTATTGCATGAACTTGGAAGTTTTTCTATTTTGTTTTAGTTATACGGAAACCGTGGAGTATAGGGAATGATGTGGACGTACTGGACTAGAATTTAACATATAAATAAGGAGGACTTATTCCTAATAAATTTGTTAAAAGAGTGTTCTTAAATTGAGAAAGAATTAGACCTAGATGCATGATAATGAAGGATAGTTTTGTGGTTTGATTTTTTATGCATGAAAGACTAGGATTTGTGAGCTATTAATTGATTAATTTTGAACTGGAATTGGAGAGGTTATTGATGAGGAATTGGAGTATGATTTAGGCATAACAGAGGTATAATTGATGAACTATAAAGAGACTATTTTTAACTTTGGTATAAAGTGCGAAACAAAATCTGGAAAATTAGAGTTGTAAGTCAAAATTCTAGATTCAATTTCATCTTCCTATTTTGACCTATTTTACATATCTTTAGGGCAATTGAAAGAAACTCAAAGAATGAAAGTTGTTGATCTAGATCTTATCTTGACCTCTCTGAAAGTGCCTTGATTAAATAGTGACTAGATCTTGAGTTATGCCTGTTTTCCTAATATAACTTGTGTCAGACCCCTGTGAAGGAACCTTATACTATTTCCTAATTTTTGGGACTTTAGAGCTCAAATTAGTCAAAGTATAAAACGTAAAAATGATTATTGATGTCTTATTAATGCTTCTATGAAATAGTTTGGTCATAAGATATCTTGATAAGTTTATGTAGTTAATTAAAGTCATAACTTAAAGAAGGGATTGGTTTGGATATGTTGAGTTCAAATCTAGATATTCTGATTTGTTAAAGGAACAAGTGAGTTCTTTTAATGAAAATATGATCTTTAGGACATGAATAATATTTATAAGGTATGGAGGAAAGAATATTAAAGAAATTAGGGTATTTGTGAATGAGAATTGAGTGAGTGTATGAGTATATCTTACTAGGTAAATATTAGTGAATGTATAGATTTAGCTTGCTAAAATTTCATATGTAAGGTACCAATTGTTTGCATATTATAAGAAGTTTTTTGATCATGGAAATGTTTAAGGATAAGTGTAAAGTATGATTCATGAATTTGGAGTAATCAAGCTATTTTAAAGGAACAAACCTGATTTCAAAATGGTAGTATACAAAGTATGATGTTAAATGGTTAAGAAAGTTGAATAAGGTTACATACCTAGGAAAAGTCAATTGAGCATGCACTAATCATGACATATGTGTATATGTGCACAAATGAATATGTATTTGATTAATCGACTTTGTAGTGTGAATTATGCCTGAATCGTATGATTTTAGATGCTTAAGTCGAATGCCATTCAGATATTGCTAGACCATTCAGGCAATAGCATATATTGGAGAGTGCTGTGAGTCAACCTTGATGATCTTTCTAGGATTGATTTATTATGTTTAACTTCCAATTATTGAACTGTTTGTGATTTGTATGTAAATTTTGAACTTTAATGGTCTGAGGAGTTTGATATTCAGGAATGTATTGGAAATGTTCCATTTGCATATGAAATTTGAATGATATATGTTTGTAACTGAATTATGAATTATTTTAGAATACTCAATGAAAGTTGAATGCCAAACTGAGGTCTAATGAATATAAGATTATGTCTATACATCATAAGTGAATGCTATTCATGGTTATTCTATTATTTGATGCATTTCATAAAATGTATGCTTACATAAAGGCGTTGTGATCAGAGTAGCCAGTTTGAAAGAGCTTTAAGCTCAAAATTCTGCACATGGAGTTTTGCTTCGTGATTTCTGTATCTGATTGAACCCAACGGGCCAATATCTATATCTGTATCTAAAAGACGCTCGGTCACAACAAATAATAATGAATCTGGAGTCTCATATGCATCTACATTTGTATATTTATGATTATCAAATATATGATTATGAAATATTTTCTGAAATTGTGATGATAAAGTGATATGCCATAATAACATGATTAATTGGGTTATACATGTTCTGAAAGAATGTATATGAAATGTGTCATTCATTATGTATTATTGAGATGGAAAATGTTTGTGAAAATGGTTGGTTGTGTGCTATTTGTGTATTTGACTTTAGTGAGATCATAAATGATCGTTCACTCATTGAGTTAACAAAACTTATCAAAAATTACAACGTGACTTTTCAGGTACGAGACAGGAGATCTAGTTCTTAAGAGACAGGAGACCTAGTTCTTAAAATTTTCTAGAGGAACATTTTGGATTAAGATATGGCTCAAAGGTTTGTCAGCTGACATCAGAGGAGTTATAAATTGTATTTTGTAGTTTCTTTGACATATAGAACCTTTGCATAAAGGATTGTAAACTTTCTTATGTTTGGTAATGTATTGTTTCAATGACTACAATGTAAACTTTTGTCAATGAATGAAATGAAGTGTTAAGGTTTTAAGTATTGTACATTCTTTATGATGCTATTAAGAGATTATGTTTGTTCTAACATACCACTGTCATAGGATATGTACTTGAATGTCCTCTGGATGTTCAGGTATATGCTCTATGGTAGTAGGGTTACACCTTCTTTTCCTCATGTGATAAAATTGCGATCTTCAGGTATTACACTTAGCGCCACTTCCACGTGATGTAGTTACAGATAGAGCCTTAGTTGATGAACATCCTCAATCAATGTCTTCCCTATCTCTAGATTCTTAATCCCAACTAAGTCCATATACTATGAAAATATTGTGAACATCTCTTCACCTTTTTCTTCATCATTTAATTACTCTAATCTGTTATGTAAAGGTAAAGAGTTATCAAAAACAATCATAGGCTCAGTACTTACCTTCGAACTAAAAGATATGTCCCTTTCAGCTTCAAGCTCCTTCTTAACTTCTTCGACACAAACAATTCGTTGAGGGTTGACCTCAAAATTTTCAAGCTACTGATCACTTTGTAAAGTTTCTGAACAAAGGTCCATTGGGTACACCTTGGGTTAATACGACCGCTCCTTTTGCTTTATAGTTCCAGATGATTAATATCTCCCTATCGAGGCAACGCAACTTGCTAGAATTATAGAGCATCCTGTCGGATTTGCTGTACACCTTACTAAAACAACTGTTGCATATTCTGTTGAAACTACTACATATCCTATTGAACTTGAAGATTGTTAGCAACCATAACTTATATAGATCTACTTGAGTTTTGACAAGAAGCTTCTGGTCCATATGGGAATTGTTATATTGACCTGTAAACTATCATGGAAGTAATTCTGATGATTATCCCATCTATAACAAAAGTTAGGTTGATCAGTCCATAACATTTTTATAGGATTGAGAATATGAGTTATAAAAGAAATTACTTTCGTCCATATTAAAAAAATTAAACACAAAATAAAAAAATGAAAAGATCACAAAATAACTGAAAAGAAATCAATTACAAATAAATATATACAAAACACCAATTAAATCACAAACAATAACTAAAACACTACAGTCCCCAGTAATGACGCCAAAATTAACTATGTGTTGTTATGCTAGTCAAAATAAAATAATTAGACCTACTACTAAGAGGTGAGTCTAGGTCGATCCCACAAAGAGCTGTGTAAAGTTTATAAAATGAAATTAACCAGTATTTAGGTTTAACGGGGTTTTGTTTTTGGAATAAGAAAATAAAATGAAACTATACTAATAAAAACAAGTTAAAGAAAACATGCAGAAAATGATAAAAGTTGAGAATTCAATAGGGACCCAATTCTTTGGTTCAATCTTAGCCTACACCCTAATTAAGCATATTTGATTGATTGGTTTTTCTCAAACCTCTCTTAGCAACTATTAATCGTGGCTTAATAATTAACCCAAGTTTTCCCTTAAGTCATGTTTAATCAAGGTATGATCGTTAATTAAACATAACCATCGAATAACCTAGGATACGATCTGTAGATTTAATTAGGCAGTAGTATTACAAATTAGGATAATCGATTAATCAACGCAATAACTACATACGATGCGTCAGTTAACCTATGTCATGTTATCCCTA
>JANZLF010000221.1:27839907-27850120 GCA_026546835.1 Erythroxylum foetidum
GTTAAGTGTTTGTTTCCGCTTTCGATTTGTATTCGATTTCCCTTTTGGTCGCTTCGTATTCCCTTTAGTTTGTGCTTTGCTTTGCATTATGTCTTCCGCATTCCGTTTTCTGTTCTGCTTTTCTGGTTGGGATCCGGTTCCCAAGAACGGGTTCCAACAATTCATCCCGCACAACCTTTCCAATCTCTAACATGCTATTCTCAATCAAACACCCATTTGCAATTTCAACAAAGAAGAATATGCACATACACCTCCCTCTTCCATGACCATCATAGTCAACCTATAAAATAGCATATTCACACACAAAAAGGAAGTCCTTAACTTCTCATTCTCATTAGTAAGCAAAGTAAATATTTGAACAAGTTTTATTTACATATCAACATACACATCACCAACTTAACACAAGATACAAAATACATTGGATGCTCAATGTTTGATATGCTTATAAAGCTATCCAAAAGTCTAGCCACAAACTTAGTTACAAAAATATCTAATATCTTGGAGTTTTCGATGCCTTGCAAGGTTCAACACTCGTCCTATTTTGCACCTGAGGAGTGGAAAAATATGGGATGAGCTGTAAAGCTCAGCGGCTAATACATTTATAGCCATCGGCAATTACCACAAATTCAAACATATGCGTTCAAATGTCTAGCAATTCAATCATTCATCAATTTAACTCAAAACTCATAATTAGGCAGTTAATACATAACATATAACATAGACTTTATCCATTAAGCAAATCATTCCAATGCATCATACTTAACAATTTAAAAAATGCAATGCACAACCAAATGGCTTGAGGGGTCCTATGGGTACGAAATGGAGAAACCGAAGTTTTCACCATGAACAAAATGAGTACAATTTCGGAGTTCATACGCCACAAGCAGGCAGCCGAGAGAAGGCTCTTGTCTACATGCACGTCACGAATGAAATGGTTCCTCTCTCGCCCAAACCAAAGCACATATTCATTTTATCATATGCTCATAGCTCATACGCTACAAGCAGGCAACCGGGAGAAGGCTCTTGTCGACGTGCACGTGACGAGTGAAATGGTTCCTCTCTCGTCTAAACCAAAGCACATATTCATTTTATCATATGCTCATACTTTCATGTTTTTTCCTTCTTTTCATTTAATTCAAAATGTTATAACCTCTTTCAAGGTATAACATACTCACAACGCATCATGCATTTCCAATCAATTCACAACAATTTAATTTCAAGAAATCAACATTCACACACATAAGCAAGAATTTGCATAATCACACAATAGCTATAAATAAATTACCCACCTAATTAGCTTGTAAAATCCAAGTCAAGCTTGTCTTTCCTCTTGCTCTTAGATTGGGTTCTCTTGGTTTCCTAAAACAACCAAGGTTTCATTTAAATCAACATTCTAATAAAATTCATAAACTTTAATAATCACAAAAAATTCAATAAATATAAATTAAACTCAAATATAACCTATCCATAGTTCATCTAAGCTAGTTAAACCAAACCCTAATTCCAAAATCCACAAAAACCAAAATAGGTCTCATCTTCTTTCAACACAAGTCATTCTCTACTTCTTTCTCTACCTAAGCAAGAAAGAAAGATTAACTTACCTTAGACAAGCTTGATTCTTTCTCTTTCCACGTTTTCTTCTTCTTCCCTAGCTTCGCTCACGACTGTCTTCTCTTCTTTCTTTCTTCTCTACGTTTTTCTCCTCTCTTCTTTTCTTCTCATGTTCTCTTTTTTCTTTTTTCTTTTTTCTTATTCTTCTAATTCCAACCCCTTTTATTTTGTCTTTCTTCCCATTTTGCCCCTCATTAAACAAGGCTTTCCATATTTACCATTCTTTTTTTTAACATAAGCCCACTAACTACTTAACTTAATTTTGACATTCCATTCTAATTTCTGTTCATACTTGCTAATTTAATGGACTAGATTTAAAAAAATTTAAACACATAAATCGATAAATATTGAAAAAAAATTAGGGTCTAACAATTCTCCCCTTAAAAGAATAGTTTAAATATTATTTTTCAACACATTCTTAACTTGTCTTAAGCTAAATTACTTATATACTAAGTAATAATTCAATTTATTAAACAAATACATTATAAAATAATAATTAGTTTTTAATAATAATATTTAAAAATAAAGTATAAAGAGATAAATAAAGAAACTAAATTTTGAAATATATAATTTATTAGTAAGATGAAACAAATTTAATATTTTTAAGGATAAAATGGTAATTCGTTTTTTACAATAATAATTTTAACCGAAATTTTTAATTAAAATAAAAAGAGACAAACAAAGGATATAAATTTTGAAGAATGTAATTTATTATTTAGATTGTGTGAGAGACTTAGAAAGAAAAATAAACAATAAATTCATTAAAATGTCAAAAATATATGTATAGACTTTTAAAGCTAATAAAGAAAAAGAGAGAGAAGTATATTTCATCTTAGGCAAGAGGAAGCTTTTGAATTGCTTAAATTAATATATGAGCGGTTTCTCGAGAAAAACCAATAATAATAACATTTATTTTCTCTTTTTTGTGTTATTTAATTTTTTTTCAAAATTTGGTTCTTCATTGTTGAAGAAAATTGGTCAATTTTTCTTAAGAAAATCAGTCAATTTATTATTTAACCGACCCATGGTCGAGGCCGAGGCCCAACCTGACCTATCATCATCCCTACTTATAAGATCCATTCAAAATAAAATATCATCATATTATTTTGTAATTTTTTTATCATACAGATACTTATTTGAGGTAACATGGTTGATACAAAATAGAGTATTATCTAAAATATGATAGGCATAATATTAGAATATTAAATAAAATGAATTGTCATCCACTTAATAGTATTAATAATAAATTTAGAATAATAGATATAATAAAGGTCCTTACCTCCCATTTACTTAACTACTTATTTTACAGGAAGGTGGTAATCAATAAAAGGAATCAGAATCTAAAAATGAGAATAAGAATTGAAATAAAAGTGGAATTATTTATTATGCATGCTTAATAAGGAATTAAATAAAATCAATAATTATGTTAATATTAGAAATGTTAATGATAAATTTTTTTACTAATATTATTAACAAATATTTTACAAGAGATTAAAATAAAATTATTAAATTAATTAATATTTAGTTACTGTCAATAATAATAGTATAATTATATGAAATTATTAATTAAAAAAAGTTTTGGAATTGATTTAAAAATAAATTTGAAATAATAAAAACTACAATAGAAAATTTTAATTAAAACCAAACAACAAAATACCTTCTTCAATAAGCCCCAAAATTAAAGAACCCATCGAACGAAAATGATAACCTATTTAATTGCTTATATTGATATAATTAAACTTCTATTATTGATTGCTTTTATTCATTAATCAATATCTAATTTAATTATTAAGACTAGTCTTGTTATTTACAAAAAAATATTTGATATTTAAACATTTTTCATAAAAATAATTTTAAAACTTTGTCATTAGTCATAAAAATAAAATAAATTCAGTAATTAAATTATATTAGTCATAGTTTTTATTAATAATTATAGTAAATACTTTAATATTATATATTAGTTAATGGTAAATTAAAATATGACAAAAAATAAAAAATAAAAAGTGAAGTCAATTTTTTTTAGTTTTTTAAGTTATGAAATTTGAACAGATAAATTATGCATGGATCTTATTACAATTGAGATTCAATTTGCCTGATGAAATTCTCATTATTATGGTCATTGAGTATATGGACCTATTGAGGATATTGTGCATAAGAAAGAAGAAAATGTGGAAGCATATTGGTAGAATTTGATATGAGAATACCATGAGATAACACAAACCAACACAAAGGAAATCATTCGTACTGATATTCTCTCTAAATCATAGTCCCTTATGAAATTCCCATTATTAGGCTCAATGAGTATATGGAACACGTTGAGGATATTGTTAAAGTCAATTATACTTGGAAGCCTAGCACAAGAAAGAAGAAAATATGAAAGCCTAATGGTAGAATTTGATGGGAGAATACCATGAGATAACATAAACTAACACAAAGGAAATCATTCATATTGATGTTCTCTCTAAATCATAGTCTTCCAAAAATGTTGAAGACATCCTGCATGAGGACAATTAAACAGACACACACAAGCAATTAACATTTGACAATGAATCTAGTACTCCAATTAGAAGGGAGACAAGTCAAAAAGAGAAAGTGAATGACAAAGTCACTTCTCACAATGAGCCTCAAGAAAATATAGATGAAGTGGTTGATAAAAAACTTGAGTTTGAGCTTGTAAGCAGAAGAAGATCCAACAAGAAGAAAAAAAAATTCCCATAAGGGGAATCCTCTAAATGACAATTCTAACTTGGAATGTTAAAGGAGCTAATGCCCCGTATAAGAAACTTTTGATTAGGGATCAGATCTTGGAAAATAGAATAGTTATTGCTGGCATTTTAGAAACTTGTATGAAATATGAGAATTGTAATCTAATCAAGCTACTTCCTAAAAATTGGCAACAATTAACTAAACATGTGTAACACCCCAATGGCAGAATTCTAATATGCTTCGACAACTTTCTGATTCAAGCATATGTAGAAATTCCTACTTATTAGGATGATAAGCACAGTGGTTTATATAATTTTCATTTATGCTCACAATATTATCTATCAAAGAGAAGATCTATGCAACACTCTCAAAGAGGTATCAAAGAACATCTGTAATCCCTGGTTGATTGTAGGTGATTTCAACTCAATCATTAGCCTTGATGAAGCTAAAGGTGAGAAATCAAGTATAACTTGTGCTGACCTTAGAAAGTGTTTGGAAGACAACAAGTTATGGATCTTCCTTCAGCTGGATGCTTTTTCACCTATAAAAACAATCAAAATGATGGATTCTTTATTAGGAAAATGCTTGACAGATGCTTGGGGAATCAGCTATGAATACAATCCTTTCCTTCTAGCTCTAAGAATATAAAAGACGGATCAAAAGAGAAAGATGAAATTGAAACTAGAATTTCAACTTACCTTGATAACTTCTTTCCCTCTCCTCTTCTCTTCCCCTTTTTCTCTCCTTCTCTTCTCATTTTCATTTTTCTCCCTCTTCTAACCCTATAGAAGACCTTCACTCTTACTTCTGTTACCTTTTCATCCATTTTCTTTAGAAAATTCAAGAAGGTTAAACTAATTTAAGTGTCACTATTCTATTGGTATATATGTTATCCTTCTATTGGTCAATATGTTACTATTCTATTGGTCTATGCACTATCCCACTCTCGTAAGACACGTACTCAACATCTGGAGTGATATTCGAGTACTGCTCCGCGAGGATGGCATGCTAGAACAGTCATTCAGTCAAACTCATTAATTTTTTTAAAACAATGCACGCATATGCGAAAAATCAATAAACAAATCTGTCCCATTATTATCCATAAACAATTTCAACACAAAAGTTACAACATTATACAAATCATCAACATTTCAATAGCCACTTGGGCCTATTACAAATACAAACCACTTGTAGTCCTAATGTCATTATATTACAAAATCATTCGTATACACATTGTACAATACTTTTAACTACATAATTTGATACAAAACAATGAAATACTTATGCAGACGCGAACTGATCCCAATCTCTATCTCTTACTCAAATTTATCTAACTGGAGATCTGCTTTAAGCCTAAAAAATATTGCAAATTTGGATTGAGTTTTGCAAACGCAATGAGTGGACCATCGTCGATGACTCACTCAATCATATAACACATTAATCCATATATTCACATATTGCACATCACTTCATCAATTCATCATGAGGAGTCACATACATTTCATGTTCTCTTAAAACATGTGTAACATTTAAAATTCAATCAAACTGTTTAAATCATACATATTAGATGCATATGCAATGCTTATGAGATTCACTTTCAATTATTATTGTTATGATCAAATGCCTATAACTGTCTTATATCTATTATGGATACCGGGCTTATTGAAAATTGTCCCGTATTCGTTGGGAATACCGGGCTCATTATATATAATAAGCCTTTGGCTCTTAATCACAATATGACCTTTTATCTCTTTTTCACTTTCTGAGCTTTAAGCTTTTTTTCGGTGGCTATTCTGATCACAACATCCTTTATGTTTTCATGCATTCATGTAATGAAATGCATCAATCACATATGATCAATCAGTCATGCTATTTCTTTTTACACATATCTTCGGACCTTGGTCTGGCATTCAACATTTTAGTTGAGAATCACTATTTCATTCACATGCACATTCAAACTTTTCTTCGAAACTTGGTCCGGCGTTCAACAATCAAGTTTAGTAAACACATAGTTCGTCCAATTCACATACAATGACCACTTCCAATGATTTTTACATGCATCAAATGCCTTAGAAATTTAATGTCTGAAATCAGTACAATCATATTCACATTAATCATATCAGTAGTAATTCAATGCAAAAACTTAAAATATAACAAACAATGAAATGAGACCATCTAAGTTGACTTACAGTACACTCCAAATTAGCATTAGCTTTCATGATCCAGAAACATCTAGATGTGAACGTTCTATCCTGTATCATCATTATGCAAACCACATATTGCACACACACTATTAATTGCACAATCACATAAACATTCAGTTTTGCACATATGTATATGTGTAATGTATAATGCATGCTCAATGACAATCTTGGGTATATTATCCAAATTCACATCTTATGCTCATTCTCATTTCATAATTCATATATGTCTAATTAAACTTAGGTTTACACTTCATTTGTACATGATCATTCTAAGTTCACTATTCAATTTTTACCCTTTTTATGTGTCTAGCTTATTCTTTAGTTACACCTCAAGAACACTTAGTTCTTCTAATGTCATAACCTAAATTTCTTGCCATTTCTTTTCTAACATTATATGCTCTTATAATACTCAATTCTCATTCACATTTAATTAATACATACTACTCAACTCCTTTCGATCATAACTATAATCATATGCACATCTTCATTCTAATTACACTCATGCCTTTTGTACTTTGATATCATCCATTCATTCACTAACTTATAATCCCTATTACCACTTCAAACATATCACACATTAATAACGTAATCAATGCATCATTTTAGGTTCAATTCAAGCCTCGTTTAAGCCTTAATTAAGACCCATTGACTCGTGAATGTCTGTTAGGCGGACATCCATGTCTGCTAAGCTGACCTTTACAAGTCTCTTACAAAAACTTGAAAGTTTAGCCCTCTCAAAATCAAAATCTCTTCTCTGAGTCTTCATAGAAGCTGTAGATCTCGAAATCCTCTTTCTAAGCATACTTAAATGACCTCAATCCAATTTCTACAGAAAAATTTATGCCTCTTGACCCAAAGTATATCCAATTGCGTCATACTTCCAGATTTTTAACTCTTTACTTATTACATTTAACATCATATGCTTGATCTAATAATTCTAGTTCAATTAATCATCATTTTCCTATTCATTCTTTACTCCATTTCATCTCAATATCATCTATAAATAATTTATAGTTAATGATTGATCTTGAACGCTACGAACAGAACACATACATATAGACATCCATCATCAACTTTCTGCACATATTCAACTTCATTTCCACTTTCATTTCACTTCCAACTATCACCTTAATTCATTTCATTTCAAAACATAACTCAAAATCTTGGTTAACATAACTTTGATTTTCATTATGCCCTTAATTCAAAACTTATAACATCTACATAGAAACTCATCACTCATAGTTTTCCTACTCTCAAAACAGAACACAAATATATGTATTCATCATCAATTCACTACACCCAATACATAACTTTAAGTCAAAATTAGAAACTCTTAAAGACAGAATTTGAATTCGATATCTTCATGCAAAATGTAGCCATATGTCTCTAATTTAATGCAGATCACAGATCATCTCATTTGGATATCTACAGAACAATTTATGGTTAAATTACAGATGCCTAGTCAGTGGAAATGTTGCAACTAGCATTTTCCAACACCTTTTAAACACCATTATACTTTTATCTCAAAACTTTCATCCTAGTTCTTCCCTTTTTAAGACACTACACTTGCCTTTTCTTTAACTTCAATTCTGAATCCAATTCATTTCTAAAACGACCAATGATCCACGTTTTTATTCATCAAAAATAGAGCATGGCAATATCCATTCACCATTTTTTTTGCACTTCTTCCTACATTCTTTTAGGATTCAGTCTAACTCTAAATCTACTCTATATCAATTTATGAATCATTTATCATCATAAACACAAAAACAAGATATAATCACATTCATTTCTTCATGATCATTTTATCACCAACTATCATCATATATGCTTCTATTAAGAACCCATGAAGAACAAAGTTTATCTTACATGTTTTAGCTCCAAAGCTTCTTTAAATCACCATGAAACTCTAGCTCCTCCATATATACTGTAGCACCTCACTCCTGCAAGACACGTGTCTGACATCCTGAGTGATATCCAAGACTGTGCCCCGCGAGGTTGGCATGCTAGAGCACTCAATCAGTCAAAACTTAGTATAAATTTTTTTAAAACTATAAACATCATATGCGGAAATCAATCATAAAATAAGGCCCTCTTTATTCCATAAACATTTTTCAATTCATCATAATTTTGTTAATCACTAGGGCCCATTCCAGAAACAAAACACTCATAATCATAATGTTAATACAATATGATTACATTTGCATACACATTGTATAATAATTTCAGAATACAATCCTTAATACAAAATTTGTAGAAAATACAATTCAGTACAAAAATAAAGAAATACAATGCAGATGTGAACTGATCCCGACCTCTATCTCTCACTTGCATGCAGTAGGTATAGTCCTGTTGCCTAACATGGTATTCTTTTGATCCTGAAAAATATTTGTAAATTTTAGGTGAGTTTTACGAACTCAGTGAAGTAATCATCATCGATGGTTCACTCAATTCATGCAACACATCATTTCACATAACAAATATTTCACAAAAATTGCACTTTACATCAGTATCACATTTTCACTTAAGCATAGGCAAATATGGCATTTCAATCCAGCAATATGCTTAACAAAATGCATATGAAATGCTCATGAGACACTTTTTCAATTATTAAGTTATTGTGACCGAGTGCCTAGTTGTCCCATATCTACTGGATACTAAGTTCATTAATAACTATCCCATATAGAGCTTATTGATAACTGTCTCATATAGGGCTCATTAAATATTGAGACTGAGGCTCTGAATCACTTTCTGAGCTTGAGACTCTTTTCACACTTTGATCTTTAAGGTCTGATCGGTGGCTACTCTGGTCATAACTCCCATTATCTGATCATGCATTCATATAATGAAATGCATTACATTTATTCAATCAATTGAAAGCGCTCAATGTCACATAATCATATTCACTATCAGATCTCATTCACATTGTCATCAGACCTTAGTCTGGTATTCAACACTTAAAAAAACACTTATTCCGTCCAATTCACATTCAATGAGTACTTCAATATTTCATTTATACATCACATTCATCGGACCTCCTGTCTGGAAACCAACACAATCAATTACTTTCATTTATCATTCATAACAGCATTTAAGCAAACAATAATTGAGAGAAACCATCTAGGTTACTTCCAGTATGCTTCTCAAGCTAGATCCTGGAAGTGTTGTCAACTTCTGGAGGTTGATGTTCCAATTGATCCTCTAAATCAAATAACATACACATATATCACAATTTGCATAATTATAAGTATTTAACAATGCACATGAATGAAATGAAATATATACAATGCATATTCATAACAATCCTGGGTATCTTTCCATCAATTTAGGGCCCGTTTGGTTCCACTTCTATTTTTCTGTTGTTGTTTTTAGTTTCTGTTTCCTGTTTTTGGTTTCTGTTTTTTTGCTTAAACAAATGAAAACCTGTTTGGTTGAGATTTGTAACATAAAAACTAAAAATAAAAACATGTTTGGTTGAGATTTCTAATAAACTTATTATTATTATTATTATTGTTGTTGTTGTTGTTGTTGTTATTATTATTATTATTATTATTATTATTATTATTATTATTATTATTATTATTTATTGTTAATAATATTATTATTAATTAGTATTAATTATTCGTATAAGATTTCTACTTACTATTATTATTATTATTATTAAACTCATTATTATTATTATCATTATTATT
>JANZLF010000221.1:27852305-27866658 GCA_026546835.1 Erythroxylum foetidum
ACTTCATTTCAAATCAATATCATCTATAAAGAAATTTATAATCCATGATTAATCATGAATACCAATAACAGAACATACACCTATGTACTTTTTCCTCATCAACTTACTACACAAATGCAACTTAATTTTTGGCTTTCATTCTACTTTTAACTTTCACCTTAATTCTTCTCACTTCAAAATCTTTTATCCACCAGAAACACCAAAACAAAACTTGAATCTATCCATATTTCTCATTTGCTACTTTACCCTTGCATATCATGTCTTGGTTCAAAAATTTTCATCATTTGTTCTTTACTTATGACTAATCACCAAAATTTCTCATTAATAGCTCTAACTTCTAAGAAACATTCGGGGTCCAACATTTGCGCTTCAATTTTATATATTTGAGGTGTCTTGATGAGTTTGCTAGTGTGTTTAGGGTAAAGAGTGGCAAATGGAGAAGACCAGGGAGCTAACCCAGGGCCACGATCGTGACAAAAGCAGGTGTAATGGGCTATAATCGTGGCATAATCTACCACAAAGGAAAAAATCCTGGCCATAATCGTGGCCTGTACGTGGAAAGATGCAAGGATGCTTCTAGTTTTAAGTTTTTTAGGGACTTTTAGAACTTTCGGTCCAGAAAAGACCCTAAGGTTACCCTAGTCGGAAAAACTATATAAAGGAACGAGATGTAACCTTAAAATGACCCTTCATTTTGCTACATTTGAAAAACCTTCAAGAAAGAAGAGAGAAGAGGAAGAAAAGGAGAGAGAAGACTGTGCTGTTGCAATTGCTACATTCTCGGGCCATCCCAATCCTTTCTAAGCGATATTTCCATTTCATCTTATTATTCTTTTCTTTGAATGTATACAATGAATGTGATGATGATGATGAGTTTGGATTGGATGACGTTTTAAACTCTTTAAGGATTTTGAAGTAATTCAATGTTAATCTCGTTATCTTTTTGTGTTGATTGATTAGTGTTATGATTAATTGTGATGCTTGCATGTTTTGGTAATAAATTGAGAGGGTGAATTGAATAAAAATGATTAGTTTAGATCAATGAGAGTTAAGCGACTTGATATACCACACGATTAATCAAATAAGTAATTTATATGGAAAGAGATCCCTTGTGAGGACCCAATTACACATAAGTACTAATTAAGTTGTGGGTTGATCGTTAATTGAGAGATTACATTTTCAAATACTCGACTTATTAGGGATTATCAATTAGGGCTTAGTGATCATAACTCGAGAGAGAGTAATCTGCTCCTCGATAGTCTAAAACCAACATCATATTAACACATGAGTGACTAAATTAGCATTGATGATAGGATAAAACCTCCTCCTTCATAATCGGTCAATTCTTCTTGGTTGATTTTCAATTGTCCAATTAATGGTGTTCAATTTAATTTCCTTGCTTAATATAGAATTCTTGTTTCTATCATTCTATATTTTCGTTTTTACTATTTTCTTTAGTTTTTCTTTTAATTTTAATTATCCTTTAGGCCTTAGACAACTTAAAATTCGATTAGTTCACTAACTCCTTAAGGGATCAATACCTCTTATACTACACTCGCGATCTGTGCACTTGCGATATTTTGAGGGTTTTAAATAGATTAAAACTTGCCAAACATCATCTATACTATAATTTAATATAATTTTTAAATTCAAATAAGGTACACTTTAGAAACAGTCGCCCAACTAGTTACGGGTAAGATTGCGTATTATTAAACCTTCCTAGATTTTGTATCTCAGCAGCTTTTTACTGAATGTTGTTGTTGTTGTTGGTTTAAATTCAAATGAATTAATTAAATTAAATTAAATTAAAATTAATTAAAATTAAATTTAGTAATTAAGTTTAATTATTTTATTAGTTACATTTGATTAATTTATCCAATATTCATACTGCGTATATTTTCTCTATATTTTTAATTAAAATATAAGATTTTTTTAAATTAATAAAAAGTTAAAGAATAAATAATTTTATAAGATTTCTTAAACCAAAAATATATTCTTTTACTCAATTAATGGCTTTGTTTGGTAAATGACTGATTAGCTTTTTTTTTGACAAATTGAGAGATATTTGGCTGCTTGACTATATCAAACCGCTGATAATCATGTTAAGTAATCAATTGATTGAGTTGGCGGATTGAACCTAATCTGCTGTTTTTGAAAATACTCATATGAAGAACTTTTTGTTCCAGCGGCTGAAAAATGATGGGACGAAGAGATGATTGTGCCAAAAAATTATTACAAATTACAAGAGAGAAGAGGATAAAGGTAGAAATAAAGATATATATAGAGATAAAGATAGATATAGAGATGGAGATCGAGATGAGATAGAACTAGAAATAAAGATAGAGATATAAATATAGATAGATAAGTTTATGTGAATTCAATTTACTCGAAGTTAAAAAAATTACTATGGTTTATTCAAAAATTAAACCAAATTAAAATTTTGTTTATGTAATAAAATTTTATGCTTCATATTAGTTTCATTATTTTAAAAATTATTTTATTTTTAATTAAATAAAATAAGTATCATTGAATTTGGTATGAAGTTGCATTCGTTATATTTATTAATATTTGGATTAAATTTTGTAATTAAGAAGAATTAAATCATTAAATTTAAAAAATATTTTAATATTTTTAAAAATGAAAATGTTTATGCAAATAGTTATTATGTTTAAAAATTATTTTAATGTTAATTTTAATAGATAAAATTATTCAAAATCCCTTTTTAGTTATATTCATAAAATGAGACTAATTTTATTAAAGGATTACATTTTTATATAATTAAAAATAAGTTTTATAAACAATAACTACTATATTTTTTCAGTTTAGTTTCAAATATTAATTTAAATAATTATTTTTTAAAAATAAGTAAATATATTTTAATTTATTTAATTTTAACTGTTGGAACATAAGCATACATTTTTATAAAAATATTTAAAAATACTAAAATATAGTAGTCATATTTTATATATTTTTTTAAAATTATAATCTTATAAGTTATTTCAAACATAGATATTTAATATTAAATAATTAATTTTAATGATGAGTTAATTTTGTCTTATAAGTTATTTTAAACATAAATATTTAATATTAAATAGTTAATTTTGCAAAACATATTTAACATATCAATCAGTTGTCGCCTAATCTGGAATCAATTATGCGTCGGCTATGATTGGCTCAAAATCTTAACAGCACACAACCCAGTCAGATAAATCCACGCCAGTACTAGCATCCGAGGGCACAAGACGTGAAGGTGACCCGAAACGGAACGTCGATTACGTCATCTACGGTGCGAAATCACTGGTGATGAACAACAAAGAAAATCGCCAAAGTGACGAACAAGTAACCAAACCCTAATTTGGGGGTTGAATTCTGGGCCTGGAACTCCCTCGTTCCCCAATATGTCCTTCCTTGATGAATTTAAAGCCAGTAATCTCTCTCTATCTCCCCCTCTTTTTCGTCAAGTTCAATTTTCGTCGCTGTTTTTAATTCAGAAGAGATAGCAGTCTGATTGACTCCAGTTAATTTCACTTGTACATTTATCTTAGATGAAGAGTTTCACTGTGATTTTCTAGTCTTAGGCCCTTAAAATTTCCGATTTTTTAGTATTATAATTTCACGTGGGTCAATCGTTTACTCTTTCTGTTTCTATCCTTCCTTCGTTGGAACGGAGGTTGGTTAGAGGATGTGATTGAACTCATTTCATCTTTATGTTGATCAAAGGCAATGTGTTTCCATATCACTAGAACGATTATGAATGAAATATGTAATTGCTATTGTTCTTGTGGCCTGACTTGCTGCCCTTTGCTTGTATAGAATGCATTGCGAACATTTTCTTTAGGGTAAGACATTTGATTTTATTTACTTACTTGTGATGGTAATCAAATAAGCATTCATTCTTAGTGTTCAATTTTGGTACGGGTTATTATTCGGTCTGGAAATACATTAGGTTGAAACTAGTCAAAAGGCTGAGAAGAAAATTTTATGATTTCAACATTGGCCTCTTGAGGGGAAAGAATAAGTTCACATCCTGAAGTGATTGATGATACATTTTTTTTCAAATATTTGTTTTCTTTGGTGATCTTTTGGCCCATATTTCCATCTCATTGAATTGGAGATACAAATATCATACATCAATCGAGGCAGTATACTTGTAATAAATAAACATAGAGAGAAGTTTACTCTTGTTCTTTTTTGTTTTCTGATCCCTTCATAAGTTTAATTTTATTTGGCCATTACAGATTTGGAATCGTTGCCAAATATTCTACAGAAGAAGTATGCGTTGTTGCGTGATCTAGATCAAAGTTTGCAAGGTAGGCCTTGCAGTCAAATGAAAATCTCACTTTCTTCATTGCTATTACTGTTTGTGTCTCTGTGATGAGCCTGTTTTACTGTCCTTTATTGGTTGCTGGTGGAGATTCTCTCTATGTTTCATTTTAGATGGAGAGTGGGCAATTGCTTTTTAAATATTACATAAAACAAAATTTTGGCATCTATTTTCTGATATGTTTTTGTTATGTTTGCCTTCCTAATTTAACATCCTAGGGCAATAGAATTGCACATAGTTCCCTTGGTATAGGGCCTAGACCGATTACTAGTTATTGGACCTTACAAAATAATATGAGGTGAGCTGTTTTTAGGGCTTTTTCTTCCTTTATGACCTATTGGTAGGTTAGGAAGAATGGACTAATTAGAGAGAACCCTTCAATCTCTTAAAGAAAGGAATTGTGAAAGTAAAATTCTACTTACTTTATTTCTAGCTTTGAAAAGCTTAAAAGACTCCTCTTGACAGCCTAATATTTCTTAGCAACTTCTTGATAAAGGTTATAAAAAGTAGAAATAAAAACAGCTGTTATTTATTCACATTCAAATTCAAATTCAAAGACAGGCTTTTCTATTTTTCTATTTTTCTTCCTTTTTCATTAGTGAATCTCTTGTAGACTTGGTCAAAGGGGATTATCCAAAGATTTCCCTTTGTCCAGCTAGATTGTTTGTCATTGCTGACGTGCAACATTACTCTCCCCTCAAGAATGTGCTTGATCTCAAGCGCGAAGGAGGGGTGGAATTGAAGAATAGTTCAAACTGGTTTCCAAGGAGCTTTAGTTGGTGGGAGTCCTTCCCAATGTACCATAATTTGTTGGTGCTAGTTGAAAATCTAAATCCAATATCACTTTAGGTGTAGGCTGGACAACACCTTTGTAAACTGTTGGTATGGTTGTGTTGTGTTGCCTGAATTGAAAAATTTCTTCAAACAAGAAACATGGAAGACCATATGAATTTTGGATTGAAGAAGAAGGGTGAGGTGATAATCAACCGGTCCAATTTTCTCAACAACAGAAAGTGGACCATAAAAGTGGGGAGATAGTTTTTTTTTATTGTTTTAGAAGCTAGAGAGAGTTTTCAGTAAGGTTGCAACATGAGAAGCACCATATTGCCAACTTCAAATTGAATGTCCCAATGATGGGAGTCATAGTTTGACTTTATCACATGTTGGGCTTGCAATAGGCAATCTCTCAAATCTGCCAATAGCTACTATTTGTTTTGCAATTCAGCACCAAATGCTACAATTTCTTGTTGCTAATGAAACATCGAAGATACAGCTCCAAGATGTGGTTAAGTTGACCATCTATTTGGGGATGATAGGCTGAACCGAAAGAGGGTTTAGACCTACTCAACTGAAATAGTTCCATCTCAAGTGAGCTAGTGAAAGTGACATCCTGATCACTAACAATAGATTTTTACATGCAATGTAATTTGAAAACCTTATAGAAAAAGAGATGGGCCACAAACATTGCTATATAGGGATGAGATAGTAGAAGGAAGTGAGCATTTTCGGAAAAATGGTCCACGACCATTAGTACCATTGTTTTGCCATGTGAATGTGGAGGCCTTCAATTTAGTCTATGGAGATATCTTACTAGATTTGGATAGGAACTAAAAGAGGTTGTAAGAGACCTGCATGTTGTAGGTGTTATGACTTATTCTTCTGACAAATCTCACAAGTTCTGACCCTATCCTGGACTTGGCTTTTCATTTCAAACCAATAGAAATTGATCAATATGTAATGGAAAGTTTCTTGATACCCTTCATGGAGCTGAGAATGAATAGCAGAAATAATAGATGGAGGAAGCAAAGAAGAGCTTACAATAAAAATTCTATTTTTAAAGAAAATAAATACAGTTTTATAAGTCCAATCATGGCCTTCTTCCTTAGCTACAATCTGGTCAATGAGCTGAAAACCTTTGTTCTGATAGCATCAAGGAAAGCTAGTTGTGGCATGAAAATTGCAGATAATGTACCCATATCCTCTTGCTAGTGTGAGAGAGCATCTGCTACAACATTCTCTCAACCTGCTTTGTATTCTACTAAAAAATTAACCCTATTAGCTTGCTAATCCAATGTTGCTGAGGAGATGTGATGATTATCTACTCAAAAAAAAAAAAGGGCTACAAAAATTTGTTTTGATTAAAAACCGTAACCCATAGGTAATACCTCGAATGGCTGACTGTTTTTTCTAACCCAACCAACTTGTTTCATAAGTAGGCAAGTGTTGATGTTTTTTGGGAAAGGGGTGGCTGAAAAATGCAATTGAAATATCCTTTTTGTTGGAGAACAACCCTGATGCCCAACTCAGAAGCATCACATTTGGCTATAAAAACATCGATGAAGTCAAGAAGAGCTAATACTGGGTTGATGTAACTGCAAGTTATAAGGCTTCAAAAGCTTTTGAGGATTCCGAAATCCAGGAAAAATAATTTATTTTCAAAATGGCCATCAAAGGAGCTGCAATAGTTTAGTAGTTGCTAACAAATTTTCTATAGTGAGACCCAAAAATCCCCATAAAGTGTGAACAACACCTAGTTTGTAGGTCCATTGCAACTCCCCATAAATCCCCATTGAATCATGACTACAATTTTTTGTAGGTCCATTGCAACTCCTTAGGAGGAGATTGAATGCCCTAGATAGGAATTCTAGGGCTACCTAAATGAGCATTTAGATTGTTTTAACGATGCTATTTTAGCAAAGTGAAGACAAATTGAAAGTTTTGAATGTGTTCTATCCATATATGACTATAGATTATAAAGTTGTTAAAGAAAAACCAATACAAATTTCCTTAGTTACCATTTGAATGTATAATTCATGAGGGCTTGAAGAGTGGATGGGGCATTGGAGAGGTTGAAGGGCATGATCAAAAATTTGAAGTGCCCATGATGGGTGCAAAAAGTTGTCTTCTCCACATTTGTTTCTCCCATTTTGGCTTGATTATACCCATAATTGATGTCCAAGTTAGAAGTAACAAGCTCCATGTAATTCTTTCAATAATTCATCAGGCACTGTTATGGGGAATTTTTCCTTCACCATATGGATAGTGCTCGGTAGTCAACATAAATCTCCAAGAATTATCATCGTTCTTCGCCAAGAGAGCAGAACATAAAGGGAATTGACTAAGCCAAATAATTCCTTGTTTGAGCATCTCATTGTATTGTCTTTCTATTTCATTTTTTTGGATGTGTCAGTAACAGTAGGGGTGGATAGCTATGTGACGCAATTTTTGGATTGGCGCAAGCCTTGTGCCGTGTTAAATATGAGTTGGAACTCATTAAGGACTCTTTGGAGTTATATCTCCTTTCCTGATTCTAGGAAAGAAGTGGATAAGGAAGCAATTATGTTGGTAAAGTCCTTAATGCCATTCAACTCTACTTCTTGATTCTGCCATTTAAATCTCATATTCATATTAACAAAATTCTAAAAGTAAGATCGAGCATTCTAAGCCTATTAACTTCCAAAACTGCATCATATCCACAAACAAGTAACATATATAAATTCAAGCAAAAAAGTTGAGTTCCTAACCGTGTATGAGTAGCAAACAATATATGCTTGGACAGCATAGCTTTTCTCCATTAGCCATCGTAACCTGCAATTCGGCCTTATGTCCCATGGGAAGTTTCGGCTATTCATCCAATGCAGCATCCCTAAGGCTTTGAGTACTACTAGAGTTGATTAAAATTGGTAAAGTCTTACCATTGAAAAATCTCTCCATTTGCATGGTTGAGATTTGTGCATTATTGTTATAGCATGAAATGATATTGCTAGTTCTTCGACTTCTCCCATCTCCTCTTTTTCATCAATACCTTCCAACCGAAACAACTTTTTGTAGACTTCTTGATTTGTACTGCTCATCACAATTGACACATAATTTGGCGCACCCCTCTCTTCCATATATGCTCGGTTTAGTCTTTTGACAAAGAAATACGCTAATTTCTCCCTTTGACAATCAAATTCAACCTTTTGTGGATTTTCCCTCCTTTCATATATTTTGTCCAAACTCATTGCACTAGTATGGTCTTAAGAATTCTGCAGCTGTACTTCTACATCAATGGCTTCCTTTGACTCACTGATGAAAATTTTGACTTCCGGTTCTTGAGACAAAGTAACCTGGACTGCTAGTTGCTCAAGCTGCCTTTGGTATTCAGCAACAGTATCAGTTTGTTAAAATTTACAAAGTTCTAGTTTGTTGCTGCAAATGGGAGGGCCAAATTGCAAATTACAGTTGGTTTTGAATTTCTCCCATTTCATGAGAGGCAGGTCGGTCGGTCCCTCTCTAGCTTGATAAACCATAGTTGGGCATTGCCTTCAAGGTGGAAGGAAGCTAGTCCTACTTTTTATTCGTCCAGAGTTCGTTGATGACAGAAGAAGTGTCCACACCACTCAGCCATCCCAGAGGATTAGTAGAGCCATCAAAATGGGCAAAATCAAGTTATGAGAACTTAGGAACTGGATTTCCCCCTTCTTGATTTACCACTCTAGGTTGTGAACCTCAGTGATTGTGGTGACTTTTCCTTCCCAGAGAAAGTTCTTCTAATTCAGCTGTCATATTATTTTGCTTGGCCTCGTTAGTTTCCCTTTCATGTTCTCTTTCTGCCTTGTCCCTGGCTTGATCCTTTTGGTGTATAGCTATAAAGGCTTCTAACTGTTAATGTAAGGTACATTATTCTCCCATAACCAGTGCCTCTACTACCAAATAGACCGATTTCTGGTGATGGAACCCTGCTAAAAAATATAGGTTGGCTTGTTTTTAAGGGTCTTTCTTCCTTTATGGCCTATTTGGATAGGTTAGGAAGAAGGGGCTAATTAGAGAGACCCTTCAATCTCTTAAAGAAAGGAACTATGATATTAAAATTTTGTTTACTTTATTTTCAGCTTTGAAAAGCTTAACTAGACTCCTCTTGAGAGCCTAAACATTTCCTAACAACTTCCTAATAAAGGGTATAAAATCTTAACAAAAAAATAGAAATAAAAACAATTGTTATTCATTCAAAATAAAATTATCTATTTTCCTGTCTTCCTCTTTTTTCCATGATTGAATCTCTTGTATACTTGGTCAAAAGGGACTACTAGCAGATTTCCCTTTGTCCAGCTGGACTGTTTGTTGTTGTTGACTTGCAATATTCCTGTTGTAGGTTGTGATGATTCCAACATGGAATAAATATTTACTTATAGCTGGTGGCTAATTGATGGAGTATATCTATTTTCTAAGTTTCAGTAGAATATCTTAGGCAAGATATTTCATCTTTTTGGAGGATTTCTGTGTTGTTGGCTTAGTGCTGAAAATATGTTTCAAGTCTGTATCAACATGAAAAAAAAACTCTCTAGTTGGACTTTCCTTCTGGTTGAAGTTCTCTATCCAAGACCTAGGGTATTGGTTAACCATGGGAACAGCTGACCGGAACAACATTGCTACACAAACTCACGGAGCACGGGGAACTGGATAAGATTTTTGAATATGCATGTCTTGTGATACTTTTGTAATTTTTTTGCATTGTGTTCTTGTTGCTGCCCTGTATGTAGCTTTAATTATCCTATTCTGCTTGAGTAGGTTTCTGTAACAAACTTTCACTATTTTTATGTATATGAATAGAAATCCAACGACAAAATGAACAACGATGTGAACAAGAAATAGAGGAGATTAAGCGAGGAGTCAAGGCTGGAAATATTACACCAGATACTTCACTAATTAGATTCTCAGATGAGGCACTTGATGAGCAAAAGCATAGTATCAGAATTGCAGATGAAAAGGTTGCATTGGCTGTCCAAGCTTATGATTTGGTAGGCCTAATCCCTCAGATTTGTATTATGCATGTTGGGCTTGCTTTTAGTGAATGAATGACGGGGATAATTTTCCATTTCCTATTTATTTGGCCCATAGACTGCTGATTCTGCTGTAATCCAAGTTATTCCTATTTATTTGGCCCATAGACTGCTGATTCTGCTGTAATCCAAGTTAACTGGTCCACTGCCAGTCTTGATCCCAAGCATTTCTACTGCTGTAATTTTGTTGGTTGCTGGGAACTGTTATCTAACAAAATATGTCTTTATGATGAAATTGTACAGTCATAGTATTAGTATTTACTAGTCTTTAACAATTGTGGTTCACAGACTAAATTGGTCCTGACTTTCTCTAAACATTTAGCTTATAATGAGCTGTTGTCTGTCCAGAAGTTCTATGCCTTATAATGAAGCTCTTTGGTATATTTCTGATTGCTTAATCTTCCTGTCATACATTCATTATTGGCACATCTCAAATAGGTCTCTGTTGAGGCCTTCACTAAAAGAGATAATTGTAGCCGTTTTTGCACTTCTTTACAAAATCGGACTAGCAACAGAAAGACTTTCATAGATTGTGTTGGCCAAGGTTTCTGCTATGGGTTGATCAAAATCTGTGCCTTATGCTTGGTATTCTGTTACAGGAACTGTTTCAAGGACCTTTCTTTCTTTGGTGAAATATAACCAACTTGCTTGCTTCCTTCTTTACTTATTTATTTCATGATGATGAGCTTTCTCGAAGTTGGAAGTTCTACCAATTTGTTAACTACGCAAACCTAAGACCCTAAGACCCACTGATGTTTCTCCTCTAGGCTCTAATAACATTCTCTTTGAGGCCTTACCACTTGGTTAAAAGGTTTGAGAGATATGTTAATTTTTTAGTATATTTGACTACAAAAAGGTTGTTACTGCCAATAAAAGTTCTATATGATTGTTGACTCAATGTTCCCCCAAAAAGAGCACTGATGCACCTGTGTGTCATATCCTGTGGCTACATCTTCAATTCTGATGGTCCTCCCATGTTCCTACTAACGGCATGATTTAACTAGCTTATATTTTGCAATTACACTTTCAGGTAGATGCACACATACAACAACTTGATCAGTATTTGAGGAAATTTGATGAAGAGCTTCGGCGTGGTAATTTGCTTTTACTCAACTTTAATTATCTTATGCCAGGTTATAATTTGTGTATTCAGTATCATTTGAGCAATTATATTCCTTCATATATATGTTCTTACTTTAGTCAATACGCCAGGTTATAATTTGTGTATTCAGTACCACTTGAGCAATTATATTCCTTCATATATATGTTCTTACTTTACCTAATAATATGGCTTTTGACAGAAAATGCCACACCTACTGCAACACCTGCTTCAGTTCTTGGTGGAACTCCAAGATATGGAAGGAGTGGTGAGGGTGGTGGTAGAGGACGTAAAAAGTAACTGCCTTTTCTGATTATGCTCTTCATGGATTACTTATTCTGCATTAGATGTAGTGGCTTGTTCACCTTATGTCTCAGTTATTGCCTTTATGCAAACATCCACTCGAATGGATTGTGCAGAAATTAAATAAGTTGATGTGTGATTCTGGTTTGCCTGAATAAGTAGTATTCTCTGGATGAGATTGCTTTTGAACAGTAATTTATTAAGACGGACTTCCAGGACTTCATAGCATCAGTTGGGACATGGGGGAGGTAACTGGTGTAGGGAACTGTAAACATTCTGTTGGAAGATGCACAGAGAGGACATAATATTCAGGGTCTGACTGTAGTCCTTCCTTATGTGAACCCAACTATAACTTCCCTAAATTTTGAAAAGAGTACTGTGCCAATGTACAACATAAGGTGGCATTTAAGTATGCATACAATTGTGTTTTGGACATGTACTGTCACACTTGCACATATATGTGAGCTCATTTGTGGGCACATTGTCGCGTAACTTAGAGTTTGTGCCTGCATGCAATTTGCGTGGAGATGCTTGGCATTTAAGTATGCATACAATTGTGTTTTGGACATGTACTGTCACACTTGCACATACGTGTGAGCTCATTTGTGGGCACATTGTCACGTATCTTAGAGTTTGTGTACATGCAATTTGTGTGGAGATGCTTGTATTTGTAAGTATGTTTAAAGGGAGAGAGTCTACCAACTTATTGGTGGGATAATTTTGTAGACATTTGAATTTCGATCAGTAATTGAAAAGCTTCAATTTCAATTTCAAAATGAATATGAACTTGCATATTTACCACTATGCAGAATGGAGGATTGATTAACTTAAGACATTTGTTGCAGAACACGGCTGGCTACCGCATCAACAACAGCAGCTACTGTTGCAGCAACAGAAATGGCAACGGCAGCAATTTCTGCAAATCTTACTGGTATGGAATTAGATTTGCCAGTGGACCCAAATGAACCAACATATTGTTTCTGCAATCAAGTCAGCTATGGGGACATGGTTGCCTGTGACAATCCTGACGTATGTGACCAAACTCTCTTTTACGTTTTTTCTTTGATTTTGCCAAAGCATCTTATACTCGTTTTATGTTGGAGTTGTAATTTGACGAAATTTCTGGTCTTTATCAGTGCAAAATTGAATGGTTCCATTTTGGATGTGTTGGGGTTAAAGAACATCCGAAAGGAAAATGGTATTGTTCAGAGTGTGCTGTTCTGAAAAATCGTCGGAAAGGCAGATAATTCCACTTCTCATCTGCAATTATTACTTGTTTTTTTTCTCTCTCTCTCTCTAGACTTCTCTCTCTAGACCTGTAAGATTTAAGAATACATTCAAGAACTCCTTTACTTGCATTTTCTTTTCCATATTTTATTGATATCATTCGCAGATCATGTCATTTCACGCTGTTCATTCTTAATACCCTTTGTTCTGGAAAGGACCATTTATTTGTGCCTTGGTCTCTTCGCGACTATAAACTTTGATCTTCTCATGGTCAATTGACCGAGTCGTTTTGATTAGTAATTGTCGGCGGGGCGATGCTTGTTGCTAGCGGCCCAAGCTCGGTTTGAGCAAGCATCACATTAATGTTTTAGTATAATTGATCAGAACAGATTTTTAAATCCACAAATGAAACAGCATTTGTTTCGGTTAATTATACGAAAATGACATTGGTAGAAAGTGGCCTTTCGGCCAATTTTTAGGGTTGAATTTTGATCAATTTCAACACTAATTGTTAATGCTACCCCTAGCGATAGGGTCGATATTGAAATTGAATGTAGTGGGAGTAAATTTATCGTAAATATTAAACGTTACAGGAATTAAGGAAAAAAGAAAATAATATATATCGGTTAAGCCATTCAATTAGGCACTTGTATTTTTTCTACCAATCAAATTCTCAACATAATTTTGTTTAAACAAATCAAGCGTAGTTATGTCGAATTCTTTTGCTTTGAAAAATAAAGAATCGACACAAGCTAAAGTACTGTTGCGTGTCCCAAAAAATGTTCAATATTTTCTGCATCATGCATGCTATCAAAATGTTTAGGATCAATTTGTACCGCCCCTTTGGTAGCATTGCTTTGCAAGAGGGTTAATATATCTTCCAATACTTCAACTCTCTTATTTGCCTCATCAGATACTGTAGGAAAATCCCGGTGTGAGCATCACATGCCCACGGTGCGAAAAACAAAATTTTTTTGTTCCGGGACCTTCCCGAAAGCCAGGATCCATGTGTATACATAACAAAATCAAACCGAACGACTAAAGGAGACCGTCTCTAACGGTATCCACGCAGAGATCGGAGAACCTAACCGGGGCAAACCCTTTGACCCGGGAATAGCTAGAACAAAGTAAAGAGTGCTAGCTCCTACCTTTGTCCTTGGAGAGCTTGAATCAATGGAGAGGAAAGCTTGGAGAAGAGCTTGAAAGATGGTGATAATGGAGAGCTTGAAAGATGAAAAACACTTCTTCTTCTTTCTTTTTAAATCCACGATGAACACCACCAATAACTTAGGTTTAAAACTTGTTTTAAACCTCTTATATATCATCATCGTGCATCCTCACCATTCCACTTTATTATTTTGTCTTCTAGCCATTTAATATCCTTAATGACTAAGCATTAAAGGAAGCTTCTCATGCTTCCTCTCCTCCATCCACGTATCACACATATATATATATTAATTAATTAATTATTTAATTAATTAATCATATATATATATGTATATATATTACTGAAGTAGTCCAGTCACACTGGGGTCGGTCCTACCGGCCTACCCGGTCCCGGTATGGGAAAACCCACCG
>JANZLF010000221.1:27878691-27891726 GCA_026546835.1 Erythroxylum foetidum
GACCTGAAGAGGCTCGGAGACAAAGAATACTTGTAACGTTTTGAGAGATAGTGAAATCTCAGAAAGATATCTGAGGACTTGACGTAGCCCACGGTTTGGGGTGAACTAGTATAAAAATTGTTGTGTCAACATCTCTCTACCCTTTATCTCTCTTATCTTTTAATTTTCGATCTTACTAGTTTTTATACAAGTTTTCGAAAAATACGTTATAACTTCGATTTTCAGTAGTTTTTGTGAAAAGAACAAGTTTCTTTTAACAAAATGTTTTAGAAGGGTTTTAAAAGGGAAATACACAATTCAACCCTCCCTTCTTGTGCATTTGCATATCGTATAATAAGTCTTGTATTAACGTGTGATTCACTTTAGTTATAAGATATAAACCAATAATCTATCACTTGCACTAAGCCAATCACTTAGGTATCTTATTCCATACCGCTAATGACAATCATATTGATACTAGGATAGTGGTTTAGCGAGAGAATTGTATATTTTTTTTATAGAGATCCCTTGCTTAAATCTTATTAACTTTCATCCTAATTATCATCATAATTAAGAGAAACTACCTAAATACATACTTAGATATTTGATGAGACCTTAGCTTTATTCGCATTCCTAATAACTCTAATGTTATACTGCACATTATTATTTTAACAATGCAAGGAATTGTACTAAGTTCATTAAAGGAATTCTTGATTCAAATAATTATTTTCATTAAATAAAAAGAGTATTATTGCTTGATAACAATTAATGCTACGTTAGAACCTTTCCAACTTAAAATAATATTATTCTAGGTAAAATGTACCTTAACTAGGACTAACTTCTAAAGTTAATACCCATATGACCTTGGACTCAAATTTTAACTCATTTTAGAATAATGGATATTTTAATACTTCACAATTATCAAATATCTCAAATACTACACATCTTTAGTACATTATTTATGAACTTGTCCCTATAATAGGTAAATAACTTGTGTATCTATATTTATAGATCTAATTCCTATAATTAAGTTGTTACTTTTTCAATCCAAAAGGAATTATTCTTAGTCTTTCATATCTTCAACAATCGAAGACATTAATTTTTGGGGGACTAAAAAAGGCTGAGAAGGAGATATGAAATCTATCATAGCCTAGTCTGCCTCTCCCCTTAGTTTTTGTGGCCCAATAAATGAAGAATATGTCATGTAATGAAAGATGGAAGATTATGAATCCCCTTCCACAACTGCGCACTTACCTGAATTGGGCATTTTAATTGGTTTGCACGGTTGGAAGCACGGTCATGCACCCAACTGCATATGCCTATAAACCTAGTTTTTACTATAAATTGACATTTTGGATAATGAAACAGCAATGGATCAATTTTGGAAGAAAAGGAGGGGCAAATTACACATTTTGTGGAGACCCATAAGCTTCCTTAATTCGATTCAGAGGTGAAATCAAAACTGAACATCACATTTGAGAATTCTTCATTGTGTAAAGTTGAATCATTATCCCTTTAATAGTTGCTAAGAGAGGTGTGAGAATAATAAGACATTGAGGTATGCTTATTCGTGTGTAGGTCGAGATGGAACCGATAACCAAATTCTAAATCCATTCATCACTTTTATGAATTTTGACTGTTTTCCTTAATTTACTTTCTTTAGTTTAATTTCACTTTATTTTGCTATTTGAATCAAAAACCAAATTCCCCTATATTCTAAACACCAATTTCTTTCATCGCAAAAGCTACATGAATATTCTTTATGGATATGATCCCTACTTACCACTCTATAAATTCTAGTTGTGTAGAGTTAGGTTTATTTTGTGGTACATGTGAAATGCATCAACAATATTGGTTCCACTGTCAGGGAATGTGGTGCTTTAATTTTTGCTCTTAATTTTAATTGGTGTTTTTGTATATATTTGTTTATAATTAATTTTTTACATTTATTTCTTGATCATTTCATGTTTGTTTGTCTTTGTGTACAAAAAGGACACAGGGAAGGGAGTATGTCATTGCTGGATATTATCAACATTACTGTTCGAAAATTTCCCATAACCTATATGTTAGACATTGGCATTTTAGTTTCAGCATGCAAAATAACTGACTTTTAGTTAGAGTCAGTTTCTAGTTTTTTCTTTTATCAAATGCATAAAACTGTGTGAAAGTTTATTGTTTTTTTTTCCTGAATTAGTGGCTATTATAGCTGTTAATGGCAAAATTTCCTCAAATTGTATTAACCACTAAAGAGTAGTGGTTAGTTGATAAGAAAGTTGGTTATTTTTTCCTTGTATATAAAGGATGCAATCAATGAAATAATATAAGCTAGAATTTTAAACACTTTACCTCCTGTTTTTTATTTCTGCAATTTGTTTCAATATTGGTATCAGAGCTTCAGTTGATCTTACAGGACTAAAACTTTTTTAACCAACAAACTAATGGCATCTAGTAGCCTCTCTTTAAACACTCATGTCATCTTCACTGGTGAAAACTATCACATTTGGTTAGTGAAGATGCAGGCTTTTTTAGAAGCCTATGATTTGTGGAAAACTGTGACAAAAGATAGGTCAATTCCTTCTCTACAAGAGATCCCACTATGGCTCAAATCAAGTTCGACAGTGAAGAGAAAGCAAAGAAGTCCAAAGCTAAGTCACTCATTCAGAATTATGTGGCAGATTATGTCTTCTACAAAATTATGGCTTGCAATACAGCAATAGAGGCTTGGGATAGGCTAAAGGAAGAATACCAAGGCAGTGACAGGACACATCAAATGTAAATGCTGAACTTAAAAAGAGGATTTGAGTCTCTGCACACACAGGAGGAAGAAACTATTGGCAGGTATGCTGATCACATTTCTTTAATTATCAATAACATTAGACTACCTCAGTGAGGATTTTTCTAGAGAAAAGAATTATTGAAAAAGTCCTTGCAACTCTTCTTGAGAGTTTTGAGTCAAATATCTCCTCTATTGAAGAGTCCAAAGATCTCAGCATGATTCCATTAGGTGAGTTAATGACTGCTCTTCAAGCATAAGAGTAAAAAAGGACTGTAAGGTAGGGTAGAGTCATTGAAGGTGTTTTTTCTGTGCAAAAACAACAACTGAAAAAGGGAAGTTGTAGTTCAATAAAAGAAACAAGAAAAAAATAGATGGCAAATAGCAGTAATGGTTCAAATTATAATTCTTATCCACCTGGTAAGCACTACCAAAGAACCACACATCTGGATAAATTTTGTTGGAGAAGGCCTGATATAGTGTGCGGCAACTGTAAACAGAAAGGAAACATATACAAAATATGTAAATTTATGAACAAAGACCACAAATCTCCACGAGCACAACTGGCAGAAGTAGCTGATGCTCAAGAAGAGCAGCTCTTTGTAGTTTCTTTTTTCTCTACAAATGACATTATTGATGCTTAGATAATTGATAGTGGTTGCACACATCACCTGTGCAATGATGCTGAGATTTTTAGGGTTCTTGACAAAACCTAGAAATCCAAAGTTAAAGTGGGAAATGGTGAGTTCGTGCAAGTTAAAGGCAGGGGTATAGTGGTTGTTTCTACAACTTTAGGTATGAAAACTATTTCTGATATCTTTTTCATACCTGAAATCAACCAAAATCTGCTAAGAGTTATGAAAATTCTTGAGAAAAATTACTCACTACATTTTAAGGATCACAAATGTACTATTTTTTATCTCTCTGGAGTTGAATTATTCTCTGTCAAGATGAACAATAGAAGTTTTGTAGTAGTTTGGAAGAAAGTGGCTGAGCATGCCTATATTGGTGATACATATTTAGTTGCAAATTCATGGCATAAAAGGCTTGGTCATCTCAATCACAGAAGCATTGTTGAGATGAACAAGAAGGGGATAGTGGAAAACTTACTTGAAATCACATATGATGCTCAAATTTGTGGAACCTGTCAATAGGGTAAGCAAACCAGAATGCCATTTCAAGCTAATCAAGCATGGAGAGCCAGTGAAAAACTCTAACTTATACAAACTAACATATGTGGCCTAACGAAAACATAATCCTCCTCTTTATTGATGATTGCACTAGAATATGGTGAGTTTATTTCATTAAACTCAAAAGTGAAGTCTTTAATATCTTTAAATTGTTTAAAGCTTTATTTGGGAATCAATGTAATCTCAAAATTAAAGCAATAAGGTCTGAAAATGGTGGAGAATACACTTCCAGTCAGTTTGCTGGTTTTGGCAGCAGTGCAAGCATTGAACATCTATTGACTACACCATACACACCATAGCAAAATGGTGTGTCTAAAAGGAAGAACAGGACTGTAATGGAGATGGCCAAGTGTCTCCTTATTGAGAAGCAGATAGCAAATCAGTTATGGGCAGAGGCAATCAGCACATCTGTATACTTGCTAAACATGTTGCCTACAAATGCTCTGGAAAATAAGACTCTATATGAAACCTGGACTGGTGCTAAACCAGCAGTAGATCATCTTCGAATATTTGGAAGTAGATGTTACTTTCACATACCTGAAAAAAGATGAAGTAAGCTGGAAAACAAAGTGGAGAAGGGCATCTTCATGGGCTATGACTCATCTTCCAAAGGTTACATAAATTTTTGTTTAAGAATAGAAAGTATAATGTTGAGCAGGGATGTGAAGTTTAAAGAAATAGTTGCATGGGACTGGAAAAATAAAAAAATTCTCAATTTGATGGCTTTCTAATACAACAACCTCTTGAAGATGAACTGATAGCTGACGTACTAGTAAAGGGTACTAGAATTCTGGAAGATGTCTATCAGAGGTACAACTTGATTGTTGGGGTTGGGTCCTGTTACCTATCTTGAGGCGACCACTCAAGTTGAAACTTCGATTTAAGAAAAATTTAGTGGAAACAATTGGTCATTGCGGCAAAGTTTGTTTTATCGCGGCGAAGTCTCAAGGTTGAGTGATCGCACCCTTCGGGATAAATACACCGTGGTGAACGTTTGACTTCGCCTTAACGAAGTCCCCAGATTGACTCCAAGAATCCTCTCAGGACAAATATGTCATGGCGAAAGAGCTTGGCTCTGTCGCGGTAAAGTTTCCAACTCAATCAAAAACTTTTCGGAAAAAATACGCCACGACGAACGTTTGGCATCGCTGCGGCGAAGTTACCAAAAATCACACATAAATACCCTTCGGGAAAGGTTCTCCGTGACCAAGGTTTGGCTTCGCTGCGGTTAAACCTTCAGTTTCGAAACCCAAAACCTAACATTCGAACACAAAACTCTACACTTACATATTACCAATTTACCACATCCATCAACAACTCAACCAAAGAAAAATGTGAACATAAATAAAAGAAACTTCTTCAATTCTGAATCTCATTACTAAAACAAAATAGAGTTTGAACAAAGCTTTAGTTAAATATTAACATTACATTAATGACTTAACACAAAATACAAAATACATTGGATGATCATGTTCGAAATGCTATTAAAGCTACTCAAAAGTGATTGAACTAACTTAGTCACTAAATGTAGCTATCTCGGAGTTTATCCAAATGCCTAGCAAGGATCGTTAACCTTCTCATTCTGAAGGAGTGAAAATAGTGGGTTGACCTACAAAACTCAGCGGCTAACATATTTATAACCATTGGCAATGAGCCATACAAATCAAGCATATATATATATATATATATATATATATGTATGTATATATATATGCAAAAATCTATATCTCATTTTACACTAAACATTCAATCATCCACAATTGTAACTCAAAACTCAAAGTTAAAGAAGCTATCACAAAACACATATTACGTAGAATTCATCATCAAAACATAATCACTCAAATGCATCGTATTTGACAATTCAAAGATGCAATGTACAAACAAATGTCCCATGGTTCAAAATCAAGAAACAAAAGTTTACACTAAGAACAAAATGAGTCCATTCTTCGGATCTCATATTTCATAAGTGGGCAACTAGGAGAAGGCTTAGTCAACATGCATGTGATGAACAAAATGATTTCTCTCTTGCCCAAACACAAGCAATTTCTATGTTTAATTCAATTCATCACATATATTCATTCTCATGCATCTCATGTTTTTTCTTCTTTTTCAAATATACAAAATGCCATGGTATTTTTCAAGTCATGACATAATAATACATCATAATGCAATTTTCAACATTCATAACAATTCACAATTAAGCAAGTAATCTTACACACATATAGGAAAAACATTTGTCCATTTGCACAATAACCATAAATACATTACCCATCTAAATTGCTTAGAGAATACAACTCAATTGTGCCTTTCCTCTTGCTCTTGGATAGGATTTTCTTGATTGCCTTCGATTTAAACCAAGTTCCCATTCAAATAATATCCCTATAGAAATCCATAAACTTCAATAAGCACATAAATAAAATGAAAAAAAATTGAACTTAAACTTAATATACTCATAGTCTATCTAGGTTAGAAAAACCAAAACCTAGGTTAAAATCCATGAAAAATCAAAACGGTTATTCTTTCTCTTCTTTCCTCCAACACAACTCATTCTTTCTCTAATCCCTTTTCTGTTTTTACCAAGCAAGAAGGAAAGATGAACTTACCTTAAACTCAGCCCAAATCTCTTCTATCTTCTTTCTTCCAAGCTTCCCACGTTCTCTTCTTCTTCTTTCTTTCTTCTTTACATTTTTCTCTCTTCCTTTAGCTTCTCACAACTCTCTCTTCTCTTCTTTCTTATTCAAGACAACAATTTTTTCTTGATCTTCCAAAAATACCCCTCTTCTTTCTTTGTCCTTCCAATTTTACCCTTTTTTCATTTAATCCAAAGACTACTAACTCCTTAGTCCATTAATACCATACTGTACCCCAATTTAATTCTAAAAATTCGATTCTAATTTCTAATTCCTACTTATGCCCACTAAATTAATGGACTAAATTATAAAATAAATAAATAAACAAAAAATCATAAATAAATAATTAAACAAATAATAAATAATTTAGAAAAATTCGGGGTCCAACATTGATGATCATAGAACCAACATGTTATGATGAAGCGCAAGACTCTCAATTATGGGAGAGAGCTATGCAAGCAGAAATGGACATGATCAACAAGAATGGAACCTGACAGCTTGTTAATATACTTGAAAACCACTAAGTGATAGGAGTCAAATGGGTATTTACAATAAAATTCAATCCTAATGGCTCAATCTCCAAGCATAAAGCTAGATTGGTGGTGAAGGGCTATACTTAGTAATATGGCTTGGATTACCAGAAAACTTTCACTCCAATGGCAAGGTACGATACAATCAGGCTTCTTATCATATTTACAACTCACAACTCCTGGCAGCTTGATATCAAATCTACTTTTCTGAATGGGTTTCTTGTTGAAGAAATCTATATAGAATAGCATGATTGTTTTTCAAATCCTAGTAAAGAAGATCATGTCTATCTTTTAAAGAAAGCATGCCTAAAACAAGCTCCAAGAGCTTGGTATGAAAGGATGGATAGCCATCTCATTCAATTTAGTTTTCATAGGAGTTAGAGTGAAGCTACTTTGTATATAAAATCTAGTGGAGGTAAGTTCTTAGTAGTCTCCATTTATGTTGATGACATGCTTGTTACTGGAAGTCAACTTGAACTAATCCAAAAGTTCAAGAAAGAGATGGAGAAGGTTTTCGACATGACTGATCTTGGAGTCATGAAGTACTTCTTAGGCATGGAAGTAGTACAATCCACTGATGGCATTTTTATTTTCTAGCAGAAATATGCCTTTGACATTCTAAATAGGTTCAAGATGCAAGATCGTAAAGCTATGAGTACTCCCATGCTAGCTGGTTTGAAGCTAGGCAAAGATGAGGAGTCTGAAAGAGTGGATGAAGGCATGTATAGAAGTCTAATTGGCAGTCTCCTATACCTCACAGCAAGCAAGCGTGATATTTTGTTTACTGTGAGTTTGCTCTCTAGGTTCATGCATTCCTAGAGACACTTATTTCATAGCTACAAAAAGAGTGCCAAGATATATCAAAGGCACTAGAACACTTGGAATTATCTTTCCAACATCTACATAAAAGACCTCAAAGTTGGTGGGCTACATTGACAGTGATTGGGGTGGCTGCACTGATGATTCTAGAAGCACATCTGGGTATTTATTCTCTTTAGGCACAGGTTTTTTCAGCTGAAGCTCAAGAAAATAGGAAACTACAGCTCAATCAATAGCCAAAGTAGAATATATTGTTGCTACCTCTACTATAAATCAAGCTATTTGGTTAAGAAAGATGTTGAATGATTTGGAAGTGAACAAACAGAAGCTACCAGGATCATGTGTGACAATATTTCAACAGTCTCAATCTCAAAAAATCCAGTATTTCATAGATGAACCAAACACATTAAGATCAAGTTTCATTTCATCATAGGATTGTGTTTTGTGTTCTTGTTGAATCATGTAAAGATAATACACTATACATTGGTTGTTTTAGACTTGATTAGGGCTGAAAATGAGCCTAGCTGATGTTAAATCAATTGGTTAAGTGTTTGATGAATTTTGGTTGATAATTGATGTTATAACATAAGGATTGGATTGTTTGATATCAATGTATATGAAATTGAGAAATATGAGTTGTTAATCATATAAAGATGTCTTTATAAATGCAAATGTGATTCAAAGGATATAGGTAATGCATTAGGCATGGATGAATGATAATTGGAAAATTTTGCAAATATAATGCTAGAAAAGGATTGGTGAATGTAAGATTGATGAACTAAGAGTAACCAAATTTACATAAGGCACAACCTAATTGGATAAACAAGATATAAACAAGCTATCATGAATGAATGAGTAAGACTTGTGAATAAGGTTACATACTAGGGATATTCAATTGAACATGCATTGAACATAACACATATACATGCACTAGATTGAACACTTATTTTATTAAATAAGTTAGTAATGTGTCAATATGTGTGCATTTTATGATATAGAAGCATAAATTGATCGATAACATCCAGACATTGCCAGATCATCAAGGTAATAACTAATTTGGAGTAAACTATGAGTAACCTGGATGTGTGATCTCAATTAGATATGAGCTTATCTTTGAATTATTTTTTTCTAATACTTATATCTATATACATATTGAAATGATATTGATATGATTGAGATATTGATGATTCCAGACAGTTGATTGTTTAAGGAGTTCAATATCCGGGACTATATTGGGAGTGTTAACTACGTGTATGTGAAAGTGGGAAATAAATGCTCAACTGAATGTTGAATACTGGACTTGGGTCTAACGAATGTGATAAATGACTATGTACATTAGATAAAAATGATTGCTAACATATTATGTGAAATGATGCATTTCATGACATTGATGTGCAAGATCAGATAAAGGAATTATGACCCCAGTGACCAATGTGAAAAAGAGCTTAAAGCTCAGAAATGTGCACATAGAGCCACAGACTCAACGATTAATAAGTCCGGTATCTATAATGGGTATAGGACAATATCTGAAATAAGCTCGGTATCCACAAAGGATACGAGATAGTCAAATGGGTGCTTAGTCAAATCAAAATTAAAAAGAAAGTGCATCATATGTGCATTTGCGCGCGCGCGCGCACACACACACACACACACACACAGAGTATATATATTTATGTTATGTGAAATGATGTGAGGAATTTACTAAATTGTGTTGAAATAGTAATATAAAATGTTTGTGTTCCTAATGTGCTTGTTAAAATGTGAGATAGATATATTGTGATTTGGTAGACAATTAAATGATGTGATAATTAGGATTTGGTTTTTAATAAGGTGATGTGTTTGAGAAATTGGATTATAAGTGATTGCAATATTATGTCCTGATTTGAGTGAACATGTCGATGATGGTTCACTCACTAAGTTTGCAAACTCATCAAAATTTCATTGTTGATTTTCAGGTATCGGGACAACCTAGTTTCTAAGGCAATCTAGTATTGTCAATTATGGAATTTAAGAATGAATCAAAGGTCTGGTCAGCTGATACTGAAGTGTCTAGATAGAATATTTTGGTCCAGTACCTAGTTTTATGTTGTACTTATTGTATAGAGTTGTGAAATTTGACATGTCATGTATTGTATAAAAAAGATTTATGAGTGTAACAACACAATGGATATTTATGTTTATGAATCAAATGCACAAGGAATGTAATGACAATGTATGCTTACGTTCATGAATGAAATGAGATAATCTAGTTTTTTTGAAATGTTTATGTTTTATACAACGCCATGATAATGATGTGACTGCTCTAACATGCCGCTTCCATAGGGTTTATGCTCGAATGTTCTCTTGCATGTTGGGTATATTCTCTATGGGTATGGTATGTTACGCTGTTGCTGCTAATTCTCTGCAATTTCATTAGGAAGTAAAATAGTTCTAGCAAGATGCAATGTTTTGATTCCTGAACTTGGTAAGTCAGCTAGGTCAAAGGGAAGAAACTATCAACCACTTAGAATGACAACCAGCTAGGTCATGGGCTATAACACCCATGACATTAGTGTGATGTGACACACCTCTCATGGCTATGACTTATTTGTCATGTCCATGAGATGTATCTTATGGCTATAACAATGTCACTCTTCATTCCTTTTGGTATTTTCTTTTTTCTGTTATCTCTAAAGCTTCTCCTTCTTATTCAATGAAGACTTGACACTAGTGTCATGTGACACACCTCTCACGCATGAGATGTATCTTATGGCCATAACAATGTCACTCTTCATTCCTTTTGGTATGTTCTTGTCTCCTTTAGCTCTAATCCTTCTCCTTCTTGTTCCATGAAGACAAGTGAGTTTGAATCCCAAGAAGATGGCTTAACAAATATACTTTCAGCTCACTTTGGCTATTATGCTTCCAAATTATACCTAAGATCAAATATGAACTAAAGTGAGTGTCTAAAGCATTTTAAAGCATTAATTACTAAGAGTCAAGCATTAAATATAAAAACAATTAAACACATACCAAGTTTCCCCACACTTATCTTTTAACCATCCTCGAACAAATTGTCAAAACCAAAGTCACAAACTAAAACACTTACTCATTTTCCATATTTCCCAAGAATAAATAGTCATAAACAAATATGAATAACTTTAAGAAACCATATACAGAACTCATCATTCAATGCTTACACTCATGATCAATCAACATTCATCAACTTTGCAAACTGAGCAATCTAGAGGTAGACTTAGACAAAATATGTTTAAATAAGATAAATCCATGGGTACACTTAAACACCATTCATGATCATGAAATTCCACAATTTTTCATATCATTTCATTTCTCCAACATTAAAAGGCATATGCATAATTATGAATTAAAGGACTTTTCTAAGGTCGTAATGTGGGCAAGGGTAAGTTGAGATGTATTCGGGTAATGTAGCATAAAATCCATTATGCTATTGAAGCCAACGTAACTGACCGCACGTCGTAACGCTAATCAAAATTAGAATAACTAGACTACTACTATAGCAGTGGCGAGTCTAGGTCGATCCCACAGAGTGTGTGTGTAAAGTTTAAGAAATGAAATTAATCGGTGTTTAGGAAAAAGAGAGGTTTTGGATTTTAAAGATGAAAATAAAATAAAACTAACTAATAAAAACAAATTAAAGAAAACATGCAAAAATGATAAAAGCGAGGAATTTGGTAGGGACCTGGTTCTTTGGTTCAATCTCGGCCTACACCCTGAGTAAGCATATTTTATTAATTTACTGTTCTTTAACCTCTCCTAGAAACTATTAATCGTGGGTTAAAAATTAACCCGAGTTTTTCCTTAGGTTTTGTTTAATCAAGATATGATCGTTAATCAAACCTAACTACCTGACAACCTAGGATACGATCTCTAGATTTAATTAGGCAGTACCATTACGAATTAGGAAAACCGATTAATCAAGGCAACAACCACATACACTCGGGTCATTTAACCTAGGTCATGTTATCCCTAATGATTACGAATCATTAGTCGCTACACATGAATTTCAACATAACAATTACGGATTATATCGAAATTCTAGCAATTGGTTTGAAATTAACGATTCAATGAACGCATTAAAAATCATCAATTCACAATACCCGATGGGTTCATACACAAATAACAGAATAATAACGAAAATCTGATTATCCATATACGAAACCCAAATTAGTTAAAATTGGACAACACAATCAATTGCTAATGAGAGAAAGAAACAACAAAATAATTAAAATAATACTTAACCCGGGTTGTCGGTGTCAATTTTACCTCCAAACCGCCTTCGGAATGTTTAGCCTTTCATAGGTATTTTCAAAAAAATACCTTCAACTTTCATTTTATTGTCCGCCGAAAAGCCCTAACTAGAAATCCCCTAGCTCCTTCTCACTGCCGTAGCTTCTCACAATTTTACTGTTCACGGTCCAAGTCCTCTACTGTTGATGATTGGACAATTTAATGTTGTATCTTCCTTTGTGTTGTTCTCCTCTCCAGCGCCAGCGCCAGCATCCACGCCAGCGCCTTCGTCCAGCGCCAGCTCCCTTCAGCTGTGAGCCACAAGCCGCAAGCCTCCAGCCCTCTGCGTAGCTCACTCCCACACTTGCGCTAGCGCCGTTCCCCTCAGTTCTTGCTTGTTTTATTCTGCCTTCTACTATTGCTTGATGGGACAATTAAGGGTCTCCATCAATAAAACCCTTGCTGCTCTCATTTGCTTTGCGCCTGCTCCTATGCTTCCACGCTGGCGTTTTTTCTCCTGCGACGTCGTTCCTCGCATGCCGCCAGCCTCATGCTCACACTCCTGCATAACGCTGCGTTTCACGTAGCGTTAACGCATGCATGAAACGCATGAGTGGCTGCGTGAAACGTAGCCACCAAACTCTTTTTTTTTATTTCTTTCAGCTGCTTGCATTTGAAATTTTCTTTCTTTCTTTGTCTTCCATTTTTCATATTTTAATTTTCTTTGCCTCACTCCATGAAGACAAGCAAGAATTAATCTTCAGAAAATGTCTCAAATTAGGTACTTTTGACTCACTTTAATTTCTTTGCTCCCAAATTGTACCTAAAATCAAATATGAATTAAAGTGAGTATCTTAAGCATTTTT
>JANZLF010000221.1:27907252-27919738 GCA_026546835.1 Erythroxylum foetidum
GATTCGTATCCGATTCGCTTCTTTGATTCGTTTCGCTATTTTCGCTTCCGCTTTTGACTACTCCGATTGGCATTTCGTTTCGCTTCGTTTTGCTTCGATAAATTCACATTTCGTTTCGCTTCAATTATTGCTTTGTTTTCTGCTTCGAAATTTCGCTCCCCTTCGTTTCCGTTTGCCTCGCTTTCCGTTTTCCGTTTCCTTCGTTTAAGTCTATGCAGTTGGGTTCCGGTAACGGGATCCAACAGTACCATTCCGATACTACTGTGATAATGGTTTTTGTAGGCAAACTCTATTAATGATATATATTGATCCCAAGCTCCTCTAAACTCCAATACACAAGCTCTAAGCTTATCCTTTACAAACTTAATTGTCCTCTCACTTTGTCCATTTGTCTAAGGATGAAATGTTGTACTGAAGTTCAACTTAGTACCCATAGCAGACTGCAAGCTCCTCCAAAACTTGAAAGTAAATCTGGGATTCCTGTCCGATACTATGGACTCTAGAACCCCATGCAGTCTCACCACCTCATTCACTTACTTCTGGGCCAACTGATCAAGTGAGCTATTCTCTCTCACTAGTAAGAAGTGGGTCGATTTAATCAAATGGTCCACTACGACCCATATAACATCATGTTGCCTCGAAGTCTTAGGCAACCCCATAATGAAGTCCATAGTGATCCATTCCCATTTCCACTCCGAAATGGGCAACGAACGTAACTTCCCTATTGGTGTCTGGTGCTCAACCTTAACTTGTTGGCAAGTCATACACTTAGACACATACTCCACCACTTGCTTCTTCATTCCAGGTCACCAAAAATGTTGCTTCAATGTGTTATACATCTTAGTAGTACCAGGATGCATAGCATAGGTGTCCATATGAGCTTCCTTAAGAATCTCCTTCCTCAAATCATCCACATTAGGCACACATAGCCTTTGTCTCAACCATATTGTCTCATCCCTCAATTCAAATTCAGAATCTGGATTCATTTTCACTTTTTCTATAAGCTTCACTATATTAGGATCTTTGCCCTGGACTTTCTTGATTCGGTCATGTAGCATCGGTCTCAGCTTTAAAGTAGCAATCAGTGCCTCATCTTACTCCACATTCAGAGCTCTGAAATGTATCAAATTAGGTAGCCTCAATAACTGAATCTGAGCTATACTAATATTAGACTTCTTGCTCAAAGCATCTGCCACTACATTAGCTTTCCTCAGGTGGTATTTAATAGTGCAATCATAGTCTTTCAGTAGCTCAATCCATCTCCTCTGCCTCAAGTTTAATTCCTTCTGACTCAGTAAATACCTCAGACTCTTATGATTAGTGAATATCTGGAAAGTCTCTCCATACAAATAATGTCCCCAAATCTTTAGAGCAAAGACAACTCCAGCTAGCTCTAAATCATATATCGGATAATTGATCTCGTGAGACCTTAATTGTCTTGATGCATAGGCAACCTTGCCGTGCTGCATCAGTACACATCCCAATCCTTGATACGACGCATCACTGAATACCACATATCCTCCGGTCCCTGATGGAATGGTCAATATCGGTGCAGTAGTCAACTGATGTTTCAGCTCCTTAAAGCTCTTTTGACACTCCTCATTCCATATGAACACTACATTCTTTCTCAGAAGTCTTATCAGAGGGGCCGAGATTAGAGAAAATCTGCGACAAATCTTCGGTAATATCTGGCCAATCCTAAGAAGCTTCGGATCGCTGACATGTTTCTCGAAGCTTCTCAATTCATCACTGACTCTATCTTCTTTGGATCTACCTGTATGCCATCTCTAGTCACTATATGTCCCAGAAACACCACCTGATCCCGCCAAAATTCACACGTACTAAATTTGACATACAGTTGTTTCTCTCTCATGATCTGCAAAATGACTCTCAGATGCTCAGCATGCTCCTTCCTGCTCATTGAATACACCAAGATATCATCAATAAACACAATTACACATCGATCCAGGTAGGGTTGAAACACCTTATTTATCAAGGCCATAGAAGCTGTCGGGGCATTAGTTAACCTAAACAACATCATTAAAAACTCAAAGTACCCATACCTGCTCCTGAATGCACTCTTGGGTATATCAGCCTCAGCTATCTTCAACTGATAATACCTTGATCTCAAGTCCGGTTTAGTGAATACCTGAGCTCCCTGCAACTGATCCAGTAAATCATCAATTTTAGGCAACGGGTACTTGTTCTTCACTATCACCTGATTTAGTTGCCTATAATCGATGCATAACCTCAAAGTCTCATATTTCTTCTTCACAAACAACACTGGAGCTCCCTAAGGTGAAACACTGGGCCTTATAAATCCCTTTTCCAACAACTCCTGTAACTGAGCGTTCAGCTCCTTCAGTTCCACAGGTGTCATCCCATATAGAGGAATAGACATAGGAGTAGCACCTGGAACTAAATCAATTGTGAACTCCGTTTCCTAATCTGGTGGTAAACCAGTTAACTCCTCAGGGAAAACATTCGAAAACTCCCTAACCACAGGAATATTCTGTACACTCTGCTCAACTCTAGTATCAATGATGTGGGCCAGAAAATTCTCACATCCATCCTGCCTCAACCTCAATGCACTCATGAATGTTATCATCCTAACTGGCACTGCATGACAAACTCCTCTGAATACTGCCCTCAGCTGACCAGTAGATTCCAGTACTACCTCCTTGGTGTAGCAGTTCATGATGGCCCTATGGGCAATGAGCCAACCCATGCCTAGGATCACATTTATCTCCCTCAACTGTAATGTAATAAGGTTTGCCTCCAAAATTGATTGATCAATCCTAATCAAGCATCTTTTGCAAACCTCTCCTATAAATGTAGTACTGCCTATTGGCGTACTCACCTTTAATCCACACTGTAGTAACTCCTTATCACAATGTGACCTACATGCCAAATGTAGTGTGATAAAGTAGTATGTGGATCCTGAATCTAGCAATGCAAAAGCCTCAAAGTCATAAACAAGAAGCGCACTTGCTACCACATCTGGTGAGTCTCGGGCCTCCTGCCTAGTCATGATATAGATCCTGGCTTGGGACTATGGTTGGTTGCCCTGCCTTTCAATCCTTATGGAAGAACTCCCAGCTCTCCCTCTGACTTTACCTTTACCTCTCTGTCCAGATCCACCACCTCTGCTCTGCTGGACTGTAGCATTACTCCTAGATCGCCCACTGACAACAGACTGAGCCTCCAAAGTAGCAGGACAATCCCTAATCTGGTGGTCCATGGAGTCACATTTAAGGCAAGCTCCAGTTAATCTCCAACACTCACCACTATGCCTCTTCTCACAGTGCTCACAAATTGAAAATTGATTCAGAGTCGTACCCCTTCCACTGCCAGTCTATGAAAATCTACCTCTCTGCCCAGTTCCTGACTGCCTGGATCTACCTGATGATCTGAATGCTCTGCTCTGGTGCTTACTATAGCTCCTGCTAGAACTGCCCTGACTCTCACTAGGCCTCTTTCCTCTAGACCCTTACCTAGTCTCAGCTTGTTTCTCCCTCATCAGTTGTTCAATTCTAATTGAAGCAGCTTTCAATTCAATGAAAGCACCCATATCTGACCGCGCCAACCTTGTTCTGATCTCTATATTAAGTCCATTCTCAAACCTCCTACACTTGTCTTCTTCTGTAGGGATCAGAGCAGTAATATAACCCATCAATTCATTAAACCGAACCTCATACTCAGCTACTGACATCTTGCCTTGCTTCAATTCCAATAACTCCTGCATCTTCATGTGCAGATAGATCTTGGGCATGTAATTGTCTTTAAAGACTCTCAAAAAGTCTTTCCACTTCAACTGAAAAAGCATGGTGGTACTTCCTGGAACAGTCTTCCACCACTGATAAGCTAGGCCCTGCAGTAAGGGTACTGCATAATCGAACCTCTTATCAGGTTTGCAGTCCATCTGATCGAATACCCTTTCTGTCCTCTCTACCCATCCTTTAGCCTCAGTAGTGTCTGTGTTGCCATAGAAGTTAACAGCTCCCTGCTTGCACAGCCTATCATAACTCCTCTCCCTTCTCTCGAGATCTTTAGGAGGCATCTCCTCAGATCTAGGCACCGAGGACTCCCTACTGGCTCCTACCAATCCTTAGTCAACTAGTTAATGAATTTGATCACTTAGAGCGGATGACCTATAGCAAACAATAATTTCAATCATTATCCACATTTTTCATAACATTTCATGCTTAGCTTTCCTATATGTCCCAACAGATGCTAACTATGCTTTGATACCACCTAATGTAACACCCCCTTACCCCAGGATACACACCGGGACACCTGAAGGTCATTCCGGCACATACCTTAAGATAAAGGCACTACATTCGATCACTACACTCACTTGACATGGCATCATATCATAATTCACTTATTAAGCATCAATGGAAATTCACATTAATTCTAAATCCATCTCTCTTTTTCTTATTTCATTTTTCAAACCAAGAGTCTACATGTGTCTTTCGACCCTCTTTACATGTACATTAACAAAAGCTAGTACAAATGTACTACATGAAAGAGGAAAACATGACCATCTATCTAAGCCATCCCAAAAATCCCAGCTGACAGACCTTTAAGCCATGGCTGCTCTTGCTAAAACACAATCTACACGGTAGTGGAGCCTTTCAGTAGCTAAAGTCATCTCTCGGTCCTGAAAAGATAACGTTGCAATTTTGGTGAGCTTTGTAAACTCTATGAGTGAACCAACATTGATGAGTTCATTGGATTATAGACATATACCACATATTTCACTGATATTCATTCAGATCATATTAATATTCTTGATATTCATATAACATGGTATCTCATATGACCACATAGTTCAATATAACAAACAACTCATATCAATTTATCACTCATTTCCGCTTTGCTTATCATTCAAGAAATTCACTTTTATAATGCTATATGCATGAGACTCACATTCATTCTTATTGTTATGACCGAGTGCCTAACACATACTTATACAAATACTGACCCATAGCTCAGTCATAATAGAATCATGGAGCATAGCTCTTGCTGCAGAATTAGAAATCACGGAGCAAAGCTCTACGTGAAAGCGCTTCAAAATGGCTATTCAAGTCACAACGCCTTTATCTGAGCATGCATTTATGAAATGCACCAATTATTGATTATGCCATATCAGATAATCACATGTTCTATTTAAATCAGAAATCATTATCATCGAACCTAAGTCTGGCATTCAACTTTCGTTGAAAATTCACATATATCATATAGGATTTCACATCAATTTGAAGCACTTCCAATACATATATCCATACAACAAACTCCTCAGACTTTATGTCCAGAATTTAAATCAAATCATAAACAATTCATAATTGGAGGCTAAACAAATCAAATACATTCAAGGTAAATCAATCCTAGGAAATCATCTAGGTTGACTCACTGAACGCTCCAATATGCTATTGCTTGGATGGTTCAGCAATGTCCGACTGTCGTTTGATGTGCTCCTCTATAACATACACAACACATTTACACAAATCACACTTTTGCACAATTATACAAATATTCATTAATGCACATCTACTTGTATGAAATGGGTATAATGCATGTTCCATGACAATTCCAGGGTACTTTTATCAATTTCTATCTTAAACTCAATCCCATATCAAAACTCATCCAAGTATGATTTATACTTAGGTTTATGCCCCACTAAAACTATTGAAATCAAAATTCATTACTCATTGGCTTACTTTCATATTTTTTCAAAATACCCTTTCGGTTCTGTTGTTCTCACTCAATCAGAAGGTGGAACTGAGATAATTTGGTCAAACTCTCTGCTAAAAAAGTGTTCCTCTATAACTTCTTTTTCCACTGATACCATAATCATTGAATTTAGTTTAGTACATTGGAAGATATGCCTCAAATATTATCGGGTTGTTCACATTCGAAAACAGTGTACTGTGCCTAATTTCCATTCAGGGATTAAACATTTTTTAGGCTTAAACCTAACTGGACTCGTTGGTTTACAACTTTCATTAAGACACAAGGATGGATTTTATCGTTTAAAGGATCAAAAATGGAACAGAAGATAGGCCATGCAGAAAAACAAAAGAAACAAAACACAGAAGAAGTTTATGAACAATAATCCAGAAGAAGCAAGTCAGCAAAACACAGAAGATAGAAAAAGGTAGAAGAAGTTCATAAACAGTATCCCAAAAGAAGTTTATGAATGGCAACCCAGAAGAAGCAAAACACAGAAAAAGCGAGTCGGTAAAACACAGAGGATAGAAAAAGGCAGAAGAAGTTCATAAACAGTAACCCAGAAGAAGTTTATGAACAGTAACTCAAAAGAAGCAAAACATAAAAGAAGACACGTCAACAAAACACAGAAGAAGACGTGCCAGTAAAACATAAAAGAAGACACGTTAGCAAAACACAAAAGAAGAAGCATCAGCAAAACACAGAAGAAGACGCGTCAATAAAACACAGAAGATAAAAAGGCAGACGATACAAAACACAGAAGATACAAAAGGCAGATGATACAAAACACAGAAGATACAAAAGGAAGACGATACAAAAGACAGAAGATACAAAAGGCAGAAGATACAAAACATAGAAGAAATGAACAAAACACAGAAGAAGATGACGTCATCATGGAAGAAGCAAAAAGACAGAAGAAACATCTTCATCTTTGAACACCTTCCCTTATAGGGACCATAACCTCCAAGAAGGGTATTTAGATAAATCTATCTAAATTGGTTTGAAATTTTCACAAAAAATTCATATTGCGTTATTGTTATTTTAACTCCAACATTACTTTTACATCACCTAAACACTAATAATCTTTCAAAAACTAGATTAACACTATAACCAAATCTATTTGCTCCCAACCATACAGTAATTATGAATATACACTTAAATGTCATTTTCCATGCAGATGACAATAATTCATCAAATTTATTTCATAAATCTCCAACTCTAAAGGATTTATTTACTACTCACTTGCTGAGAACTCCAAAATCTTCAAGCCTTAAACTCCATGCAACTTACGTACTCCATTGTGTACAATGACCAGCTTTTGTTTTTTTTTTCCTTAGGATAGAAGACACAAATAGAAAAGTGGGGTTAGTGAAGGAAAGGGAAAACAAAGAAATCACTTAGAAGGTGTTAGAGGGAAAACTCTGTGGATGGGAAGAACATTTGAAGAAGATCCCAATGAAGAATGAACTTAGACATATGACTTAACCTTTCAACTCTTAGAGAACAGTAGCCTACTTCTAGCAGAAGTACATAAACCTAAGTGACATTTGTCACCTTTCAAATATCTAAGCTCTAACTAAGTTTCTTTTGAAACTAACCCCCTTAAACTCTCATCTTTACAATCGAACTATCTCCAATTCTTCATTTGATGTCTTTTTTTCCTATTTTCTATAATTTTCCCCAAAATCTATGCATACATTCACCAAATTTTACAAATACAATACTCTTACTGTCCAATAGAATTTTCAACATAAATAAATTCAAAATTCTCAAAATAGTCAAAAATCACAACTCAATCTAATTATATCCAGAATTATTCATGAATGCATGTACAATTATTTTCAAGTGCAACAACTTCACTATTTACATATAAGTGTATGTCACATTATGCATGAGTATGCAGAAACATTTTTAAACTCTCATTGTTCACTCATTTTGCACTCTTCTTGTTCATACATATAAAAAGACAAAATATTTACCTTTCTACAATGGCAAATTTTGGTAATACTTGTCTTTTTAAGATACATAATCCTCTATTCTATTTTTCCTGTCCTAACTATGTTAACTATGTTCTATTTTATCTCAACCATCTATTTTTGTGAGACCTATAATTAAGATAAAATGAGATAGAGGATCTAAGGGGTATTTTTATACCCATAGATCAAACTTCGGACAATTTAATGCTTATCTTCATTTATGGCTTTAAAAAAATTGTTTTCATGAACTAGACATTCAATTAAAGGCTTTACTTTTAAGTTTTACCCCATATGTGAGGCCAGAGTCTAAATAAATTCCCACAAAACTGACTCTATGTACTATGCGATACAAGACCAACATAATCTCTCTTGTCTTTGAATTGTCTGCAATGAATCGAATAACAATTCTACAATTGTTAAGCCTACGTCTTTGCAATTATTATTGCCAGAAAGTTGGGATTCAATGATGCTCTTATTGCATTGAACCTAAGGAATTCTTTTATGGCCATATGTCCTAATTAGAAGCCCATTGGAGTGCGAGTTCTGTTAGGCAATCTGCGGCCACGAGCAAATGAACTGAACAGATGCAGAGCTCTTGATGGCTGTGCATATGGCACCATATGAGAAGAGCCCCTCACAGTTGCAAAAGTCAGCATATTTCCGTACTCTGTTTGCCACCCTCCCACCTATCAAAATCATCAAATCGAAACAAGTTAGTGTTTTGACGACAGAGACAAGTGATTGAAGTTCATTGTCAGTACCTGCTGTTTGTGAAACCAATATCCGTATGGGACAGTGATCTCGAGCTTCATATCTTCAGCTAGTTCTCTAACAAGCGTTCTGGAGCCGAGCAGCGGCACAACTGAATCTTGATCACCACTACATTGCATTTCATTACTAATTAACCAACTTGTAGAAATGATCCAAAACATAATATAATATATCCTAGTAACTTGCCTGTATACCCAGACAGGAATGTGATTTTGAATGATCTTCTTCAGAATTGGAAGTATGTCAATATTGCCATCAACGTCGGTGTAATTTAGAACACTGTTAAAACAGACGCCGTGCATTGTACAGAACAATCATAGCCTGGCTCGTATGCTTGGCAAGCACAAGATAATAACTAAATATCACTTCATCACTTTACCTGCTGCACATAGTCCATGAATAAGGTAGCTTAGTTCGATTTGCATGAAGAGCCTTCTGAACCTCAGGAAGGTTGAAATAGAATTTTCTTTCAAAGCTCATACAAACATCAACCCCCACACTGATTTTGGTAGCCTGCATATATTTGGGTTACCTTCTTATAAGAGCTGAAGAGGAAATTATTTGCTTAAAGAATGAATAATGGAAGTGCAAACTCTGCATACCAATTTTCTCAAGCGCAGTTCTTGCTCTACTATAGATGGGTAGCAGACATCAAGGAGGACATCGTAACCGTTAACGTAATTACCAACCATTTCATTAGCTGCTGACGTTGCTTCGTTGCACGAAGCACTCACGTTATGTGGTTCTTGGAAAGTGTAATCATTAAAATCACACTCACTCATGATCTTCTGACCAACTTCATCAGAAATAATCCCATGAGACCATAAGAATTCGTATTGAGAAGGAGCATCTCGATCAAGTCTAAGGAGGGGGTTCCCAATCTAACCAGAAGAAACCAAAGTGAAAGGTTAAATGAGAACACGGAAGAATAACTCCGGAGACAGAAAGTTTTAGTCCCTTGTTTACTTACAGCTACTCCTTTGATATTGAACTTGAAACCAGTTGATTTGGCGTTGTGGTCCAAAAGAACGTCAGCAAGCTGTGGTATGTAGTGCCCTATATGACATTATTCACCAAAAATCAAGTTTCTTTTGTGAGCTTCATATAGAGATACAGACAATCTTCTGGCATCCTTTAATCTACTTTCATTTACATCAGATACACAGAGTCAGTATTCATACCTGCATAACTTTCTCCTGTAAGGAAAAAATCTCTGGATTTGAATTGAGGGAACCTCTCAAACCAATTCAATAAGAAGACATACATGTCATTAGCTGCCGCAGACAACAGTTGGAGATGGAGTTAATCAACTTGAATTGTGAGAGAGGAAAAAGAAACCTTTTCCATCAAACAAATGAACTTTGATGCTTCGTCACATGTTATGAACAGTAATCAAAAGAGCTTTTGTTGCACCTGTTTTGGCATCCCCGATGACATAGTCAGAAGTTGTGTTCGAGTATGACCATCCTACTCCAGCAGGGGATTCAACAAAGAGGAGATTTGATACTGCAAAAGGAATTTAAGCATAAACAAACATAGGAATCCAAATCCAACACAAACGAAATGCAAAAATCTGATTTCTTATGCCCGCTGTATGCTTACCCCTGTTCCAAGACATCTTATTTCTCCGGAGGCCTCTTCCATCGCCTGTGGGAAAAAATGGACCCAACTCCGTGAAGGCACCTCCACCAATGGACGAGCAACCTGGGCCTGAAGTTAATAAGAATAAAAAGGAACCTCAGAATCAAATACTTTACTATGAGAACCAGACAATGAAGTAGTGCCCTCTAAGGTTGTTTCCATAATTGGCATTATTTAGTCATTGAATTCCCAAGATACTTATAAGCTTCTCCAAGACAACAGGAACCGGCATCTGAAAGAAAGTACAATCATATGTGCACATGTTTCGGAACTGCTTAGAACTAAAGAAGTAAGCAATTTATGATCGCGAAGTTAAAGACGTTTAATCAGAGAGTTATCCGCATCTGCAGTTGGCAAGGAAAGCCAAAAAATTTGCACTTGCCGAGGCATGCAAGTCAAAAGAACACGGATTTTCTTAGAATGGGATCCAGAAGTGAACATTCCAAGATTTTCCAAGTGAAAAGAATAGGAAAAAGAAAATGAATCTCCAGCATAGAAGGAAAGACAAGACAGCTAGCAAGTACAGTAGAAAAGAACATCTAGATCTGAAAGTTACGGAGAACAAGAAACAGACGAACCCCCGTCAAACAGACAAAACCGTACACACATAATCAAATGATGAAACACAGAAAACTTAATAAAAATCTTAGAAAGATAGAAGCAAACCTCCATTGAGCCAGAGAGTGAGGGGCTTATTGTTGGGGTCTTTATCGGCTTCAACAAAGTAATAAAACAAGCTCTTCCCAGTCTTGACATCAACATCGATGTAACCAGCATATTGCTTGAATCTAACCTCTGGTTGACCAGGCAACTTCACGACTAGATCGTCATCAGGGGAATTTGCCACTACATTGCTCAATAACCAGCCAGCAGCAAGCAGAGCAATAAATGCCTCACCAAACCAACACCTACCCATCTCACAAAAACTGACAACCCGAACCTCTCATCCACTTCCAACCAATTCTCTCTGTTATATAGTAACTACAACACCAAAAGCACACTCAAAAGTATCATTAAAAAAAAAAAAGAATTCTTGATGATAATAACAGGATACAAATGCATACGTAGTAGACTTTCTAAATTCTTTTGCAAAGGCACGTGAATCAACGTACTGTAACATAAAGGCATCTACATATTTATAGCCCAAGATCCGGTTTCTATAGTATTTATCATATGGCTACCTGCAGACGAAGAGAGACTGACTTTTGTTCCTTTCTTTCTTTTAGTACAAATACATGCATATATCCCTCCTAAACATGGATTCAAAAGAAAGACAGAGCAAAAGATAGCGTTGTTGGGAGTATAAACTGGCCACATTTTCTGACTCTTCCGTTAAGAGGAACTCATTTGGTATCTTCCAAAAGATGGTGACATAACAGCTCACTACAGTCAAATAAGTCAAGAACGTACTCTTAAAAGACGCCATTAAAATTGCATAGAATATTATAAACAAGTATCTTTTTCTTTTTTTGACTAGTAATTAAAGATACAAAAAGCTGGTGTAACGAGTGATGAAGGTGGCTATCAATATAGCTGTAAATATTGAATTCTTTTCTTTGTTGAACAAGGAAAAAGGACCTCGGATTCACTCGGCGCCTAGGAAGAATCCTGTTGTAGCTAAAGTTGAGATACAAATCCTATCTGGTGGAAGAATCCTCTAATGCGCGCTTCTTCTTTTTATTTTGACAGGTAAGTTAGTAAGAGGCTCTTTTTAAGTGAGGTCGTGAGTTTGAATCTCTCATATATACAAGCTTAAAATTTGAAAGCAGAGCTTTGTATTGAACCTACCATTTCTTACGAACAGCTAACTGATAATAAATGTGTTATCCTCAAGTCTGAAGAATAGTAACCATTTACCTAACATAATTAAGTAGTAAAATGTAAGACCTTTACAGCTAATTTGCAAACAAAAATAACTCCTAATTGCCCCCAAAAGGGTTGGAGTTATGGAAAGGAGGTAGGTCCTGGTGTAGTAGACTTGCGGGGGAGTCGGTAACATTTGAATCTTATCCATGATATCGTATGGAAAGTGTGTGGCGACAAAAAGAGCCGCCCTCATTGGCTGCATCACTTAAAAAACCATTGGTTTGGACCCATTCTCTTTTCATTGAGATGCGCACGCTCGGGGCTCAAACCACAAAATTAACCTTCCTACAACCAGTGTAATTAAGCTGACGCAAAATCAATGTTGTTTCAAACTACAAATATATATATATATATTTTTGTGAACTTGTATGTTTTTTGTTATATAAATTAAAGAAACGACAGAACTTTTGTTACTCATTTATCCATCTAAAGTTGTGTATAACATATTAATCATTATATTGTCTACTACTTAAACCATGATACTGTAGTTTGAAACAAT
>JANZLF010000221.1:27927885-27938604 GCA_026546835.1 Erythroxylum foetidum
CTTAGTTTTTTCATTACTACTATTTATTTATTTACTATTATATATATATTATTTTTTCTTGTTTCATGTGAGTCATTTATAAACAGTCTTTCTACTAGTTAGAGATAAAGTTGCATACTATTAGACCTTTTTGGACTCCATGGTTCAGCAAGACTTTCATTGAATATTGTTGATTGAGTCTAGAAATGTTCATTCATTTTGTTAGTTATGTTTATTGTAGCACTGTATATATTTAACTTCATTATGCAAAATATGTTTTCTTTACAGTTTTTAAAAAAATAGTTAAATATATTGAATAAGCTAGGATATTGAGGGATTAGCACAAAATTAGGAAGCTATTGGTTACATATTGATGCAGCCATCAAAGAAAGGTCAACCTCTAAACAAGAAGGCTAGAAAGGACATAAACAATGAGTTAGCTAGGACCTTAAGTTTCTCACGCGTTAACTAATTTCACAACACTCTTGTGAAACTTGGATAACTTATTCACCCCCTGACCATATTCATTTTAGACCTCCATACCAGTTAGTATTGTCAAGTAATGTTGATTAAGCTCTAAGATGCCCTCCTTATATTGAAGTGTTTCCACACTAATCACAATTGTAAAGTCCCCGATTCGTCACCAACGAAGGCTTGCAAGTCGAGTTAAGTTGATGTGCCAAAAGCTGCCTTTAGATGGATTGAATGATAGTGCTTAGAAGGTTATACTCCTGTGTATAAAGATGTAGAAATATTCTCCATCCAGAGCTCATATACAGTACTGTTTAAAGCTAATTTAAAGGCTACTCAATCTCTATCTTTCTTCATTTTGTTTAGACAGTCTCATTGAATGAGATTAAGTTGATTCCTTATGGTGGAACCATCGTATTTCACATGTTCATAATTATTATATTCCAAATGTACATTAAAAAAAAAACACATCTAAAGAAAAGATACTATGTTTTTTTAGTTCTATGATTGCAGAGTACACAAATATCAAGTACTTTTTTTTAATTTTTTTATTTTTTGATTGTCTAAGGAGTTCATCTTTTGCTTGAAGACTAGACACATTATAAAAGAGGCTCCAGGACTTGCCCGAGAAAACCAAATCAATCTGCAAGAAAGATTGATGGAAGTTCTTAAGGAATCGTTTTTACCATATATACTATCTTCCTAATCAGATGTGAGTTGATAACTTAAATTTAAGTACTGTAAGAATTTGAAGTAATTTGATAATAGAACATCTTCAATTGTAGTGTTATTAGCAATAAAATCCCTTAGTGAGGAATAATGCTAAAGTCACTTAAGGGGCTTGTACAGCTGACCAATTATCCTCCTAAAAAGAAGTTGAAGAACTCTTTCTCTCGGTTGGTAACTAATTCTCATCCTGAATCCTAATTTAAGCTTGATTATTATTAACCAAGAAGAAAGTTTATAAATAGTATAAATTTACTGCACTATAATAGTATATTTAAAATAATAATAAGTTTATAACATATTGTACTCTTAATTCATACTAATATAATTAATTGTCAAATGTCTCTTTGAAGAGATTCCCAAAACAATGTAATATTCATCTTCTTGAGGTATAATTGTTTTTTTATGTCATTCAGTACTTCAAACTATTTTCTTGCGTGCTAATTAATCTATACAAATCATCTTTATGGTCTTGTTGAACAAGATATTACTTTTTCTTGGGAAAGCAATTGTATTAATAAAATAAAAGGAAAAAAGAACTTGATCCTTACTTCACAGCAAGATCTGTGGGAAAAAAAAAAAAGAACAGATCTGTGATTCCTATCGACTAGTACAATCTGAGCTTCTAATAGTTAATTCCCACAGATTTGTTGAATCAAAGCATTTTTTTTTAATCAATTTGCAGTCTGCACAGGTAAACTATTTATAAACGCTACTTATCTACAGCAAGATCCAGGAACCTGGTGGAATATCTGCTCTTTGCGTCCTCTCTAATTAACAATTTCTAATAAGAAAGAACAACATTGTTTTGAAATTGTCCACAGTTCAGCTCATGTATCCAACCAAATTTTATAAAAATGCCCAGCATTCTTCTAATGAACATGTCCCCAAATATGGGCGCACAAACAACATTTCATAGTGGATATCTTTTAAAATCGTTGGGACAGTTTATCCAGCCACAGGAAAATGACTAATCAAGAACTGTTGACGTTTCTGCTTTTGCTACGTCTCCTTCCATATTGTAATGTGCTCCAAAACTCGATGATGGTCACCTCATGCCATTACATCAAAAACTAAAGCAACCTCACTAAAACACATCACACGAGGTGGACCTTCTAGGATAGGAACAAATCATATGTTGCACGAAGTAAAAGTGTTTTCCTTTTAAAAAAATAAATCAGTACTTTATTCTTATCTTCATACTGTTTCATTATGAATGTTCCCTGTGCGGGTAGCTCCTATCGCCTGGATTCACTTGCGTCATGTCATTATCTCCAGATAATTAAACCATTAACTAAACATTCTCAACCTTTTAATGGTAACGTAAAAACTCAACTCCGTGCAAACTTACTCCAGACAGTTAATAACACATTTAGAATCCTAATTCAACATAACTCTGTACTGACCTAAATCTGAGTAACTTATAACTAGTCTATATGGTGCTGACACTAATCAGCATGATTGACCCCAAACGATCATGTGGGTGTATACCCTTTGACATCTAACAGCAATTCAGATATGGTCTCTTAACAAATCAGAGTTCGAATGCCAAATCTACAGTATCTATGTGGAAAAAATGTTAGAAGATAATCATAAGATTAAAAGGATCTAATTATAATATATGTGCATAATCATACAAAATATCACTTGGAGTTATGTTTAATTCCAATTACAAAATTGTTTTGCAATAAGATGATCTTTGAATGACCTGTAGAAACAAAAGTTGAATAATCTTCAAATTTCAAAGATTATTATTTATATTAGAATTTGAACATTCAACTGCTTCATTTGGTAGTTATTAACAAATAATACTAAACTCATTCAAGCGCGTTTTAGTGATTGTAATCTCCTAATCACACATTAATAGGTTTAATTGATTGGAATTATGTAGTTCTTATACTAATCCAATAATTCGTGCTACCAGCATACAACGAGAGTTCGTTGTCATATATCTTTTATGACATTTCAATTAACGAATCAATCCTAGAATATGTCCTTGAGTAGATATTATATGCAATATCCTATGTCATATCTCAGAATCTCTTCTTTCTTATCTCATTTGTTTCATCAAATCGTTATTTTACTAAAATATTTTACTACAAAATAGTGGCCAACTTTAAATACATTTTATGCAAGACTTTAAACACAATGTCCTTCCTCGGTTTTGAATATCTTCAAATTAAATTTAATTTGCTTTCCTATATTTGTTCCATAAGATCACATCATACATGATCTGTTGATAACATTTTAAAGTAGCAAACTTAAATTTAATTTTTAATAATTAGATAAAATTCTTAAGGGTATTTAATAAGGCACGTTAACCTTATGGGCGTCACACATTATAAGTTAAGATCTTGTATCTTACATTAATCCTTTTATGGTCATATTTACTCATATGGTATAACTCATATGTTATAGTATTAACTTATATTATATTTATGTAAATTCCTTTCATTCACAAAATAACGTACAAATATTAGTTCAAACATACTGAATGTTTAACTTAAGTTCTCTTATTTACTCCAAAAATAAAATATTTAGAACTCGCGTATCTTTCAATTTAGGATACATGTAGTGACCATCTAATAACTTTGAACCAACTTCCTTGTAATTGAGGGTTGCATTATGGTTTAGGTTTCTTGCTTTTAATTATTACCTAGATAATAAACCTTAAACCTACTTCATCTTTAGTGATCACAAATCACCAGAAGTGATAGGCTATGTCAGAAAGTCAATCTCTATATATATTCATAAAAACTAAACAAATATATTTTATGAATCAAGTATTATCTAATGTATAATTGCCATCAAATATTCTCATTTAAATATAACATTACAACAAACTAGCATACAAAGAGAAATGTTTTTTTTAATTACATTTTAATGTCTACATAAGCCTAGTAAATTCACCCACCCAACATAGACACCTATGGAAATAGGTTTTGTCATTGAGTCTGCTACTATATCTCACATAAAGATATACTTCATGTTTACTTCTTCTTGTACGACTATATCTTTCACTTAATTATACTTGGTATCTATATGCTTGATTTTTCAATGAAATTTGTGATCTTTTGTGTAAGCAATTGTTGTTTGACTATCATAGTTGATAGTCATTAGTTTAATTTTACTTTTAGTGACTCCTAGATGAACCCAAAATCATTGAAGCAATACAACGTCTTGTACTATTGCAAGATTGTTTCTTACTTTTCCATGACATTACTGTTGGATCGGAAAAGTAAAGCGTATAAGATTCAGCTAAAATAATAGATTTCAAAAAAAATTTAGAAATCAAAACACAATAGAAGCAAGATAACCAAATCAACATGCCCAACCATACATGGTACGGTATATGGAAAATAATTATCATAAGAACAAGATGGAGATTATATTACCGACTCCTTTGCTAAAACTTTAACTCCTCGCTATGCTATCCTATCCTCAGCGATGTATCCTCTCCTAGGTGATGTATCCCCTTCTTCTTGTTATTGTTTCCTCTTCTCGATATTGTATCCTCATCCAATCCGACCTACCACTTGTTCTTTTTGGACAACTTGGTTAACAAGATCCTTTAATAATGTATCCTTTTTTATTAGAAGAAAGAAACCAAAAATAAGACACCTTCTCATGCAAATTTTAACCCACCCATGCATGAAAGGAGAGAGAGTCCAAAAATGCAAAAAAAACCTCTCTATTACCTTATAAATTTCGGTTATGCATGAAAAGAAAGAAGAGTAGAGCATCCAATGCATCATACATTTCTTTAATCAAACATAAAGAAGCCATTAAATGAGACTCTTCTCATTTGTTTTCAGATGGGTATTTGAAAAGACTAATAACCTAAAATGACATGTCAATTTCAGTTTTAGTGATGAAAGAAGGAAGATCATCCATCAAGTAAACCTTTTTTATCTTTAATCAAATGAATGTTAAAAAGGTTACATAACATGTCATCATTAAAAGACAATCATTAAACCATTTAATGGTAAGATCATAACTCCATTTAATGATGATAATCCATGATAAATACCATCTTTATTTAGCAAGCTGCACATTTAGCATTGAATTGCTAAATAAAGATGGTATTTATCATGTATTATTATCATTAAGTGGAGTTATGATCTTATAGCTGCACATTTAACCATTAAAAACCAAAATTCCCTTTTATTTCTTTCAAATTTTTGCATATTTAGCATTGAATTGCTAAATAAAGATGGTATTTATCATGCATTATCATCATTAAATGAAGTTATGATCTTAGAGCTGCACATTTAGCCATTAAAAACTGAAATTCCCTTTCATTTCTTTTAAAATTTTGTTTTGATATAATGAATTTAATTAATTAAATTAAACCAAAATCTAGCCCATTTCTAAATGTTCATTTGGGCTTCTAATTAATGATTAATTAGAGCAAGCCCAACATTCAATCATGGGCTTTAAAACCTCCATTTATATTTCTTACTTTTCTTGATAACTTTCCATGAAGCCATGTGGGGAATCTTATTAGACTTAGATAATTCAAGCTCCAATAAGCCCATAATTAATTTAATCTCATTAGAATTAGTTCTAGGTTATTAACTAAATGTCATTCCATTAAAGAAAATTAGTTGAAATTTTGGATTACTAAATATTATGATAACACTTATTTCAAATAAGATGTCCAATTGCAAACCCTGTTACGAACCTTATTATAGTCATCTGAATAACAAAGGTTAAAATTACCGTTTTACTCTTATATTGGGTTCTTCTTCTAGATCTCCCGTTTTACTTTATATGGTGATCAAAACACAAGATCTCATCTTGGTATTAAGACTTGATTGGTAGCTAGTCCATCAAACTCCTGGTGCCAGTTTAATCACCAATCTCCATAAAATATCTAGAAGTGATGATATTACTATAAACTCTTTATTTGAGTAAATGTTCCCTAATAAATGTTTCAATTAATAATTTCAACATACAGACATTAGATTAATACTCTGTAAAAATCTATTCTGATCATATTAAGAATTATAATAAAAAAAACATGAGTTCACCACTCATCAAGATTGTGGTACATAATAAACAAATGCTAAAATGTATGCTTTAAGACTAAAGTAACAATTAACCTACTTTATTCTTGAAAACATACTTGATTTCATATTTGTTTAATAGTTCCATTATCGATAGTAGACTACTATCATGATATGAAACTCATCATTCCCTTGAAGTAAACTCCTTTACTTACATGGAGATAAATTGCAACACTACAGTCTAAACCATAATCAAGCGACCAACTTGATTATTCAACTGTGAATATATTAATTTAGATTCTAATAATAATATACATGTTTACCATACATCTTTATGTATATGTATATTATTAACAAAAGAATCTTGGTTCGTCATGACTAGTTATATTATGCTTATACAAATAAAATCTAACTCTTTTGTTTTATTAATAATAAATATTTTCATTACAAAACTGTAACTAGAAGAAGATTAAGTTACATATAAACACACTTGCTTTCCAGGGAACTATATTTACATAACTCCAACAATCTCCCACTTACCCTAAAGCAAGCTTGACATATCTTTCATTCCCATCCTTGTTTTATGACTCTCAAAACTCTTTTGAGACAGTGTCTTTGTAAATAAATCAGCAAGGTTTTGCTCTATGAGAATCTTTACCGCATTCACCTCACCACGATGTACTATCTCCCTTATGAGATTGATACTTTCTCTTAATGTGTTTAGCAGCTTTATGGTTCTGAGGTTCCTTAGAATTAGGCACTGCCCCACTATTATCACAATAAAGTATAATGGCCTTTTTGACCTCAGGAACCACCTCCAAATCATTTATGAACTTGTAGTGCTAGACTACTTCTTTTGTTTCTTCATAAACAACAACATACTCAGTCGCCATAGTTGAATCAACAACACAAGATTGCTTGATACTCCTCCAGACTATAGCTCCACCTCCTAAAACAAATATAGAACTAGAAGTTAATTTCCTTGAATCATCATCTGATTGGAAAATGTAATCTGTGTATCCTGACGAATAAGGTTACTTCCAGAGTAAACAATAGTTAAGTTCTTCATCCTATGAAGATACTTAAGTATACACTTAACTGCAGTCCAGTGTTCCATTCCTGTATTGGACTAAAATCTGCTTACTAGTCCCACTACGTAACAGATATTTGGTCCAGTGCAAAGTATTGCATACATTAAACTTCCAACTGCCGAAGTATATACAATGTTATGCATACGTTCAACCTCCTCTTAAGTTTTTGATGCTTGTTCCTTTGAAAGTTTGATTCCATGTCAGCTAGGTGTGAAACCCCTATTGGAATCTTGCATGACAACATGTTCTCAATGTAGATTATTTGAGACAAGGCTATCAGTTTGCTTTTACGATCCGTTATAAGTTTGATCCCTAGAACATAGCTAGCCTCTTCAAAATCCTTCATTAAGAACTGTTCGTTCAGCCATGTCTTAACCATAGATATCATTCCCACATCATTCCTAATGAGCAGAATGTCATCAACATACAAGATTAGGAAAGTAACCTTGCCTTCTTGTATTCTTTTATAGACAAAAGGCTCATCTAGGTTTTGTATGAATCCATAGGTTTTGATACACTTATGAAACCTAATATTCCAAGACTTAGACGCTTACTTAAGTCCATAAATGGACCTTTGCAACATGCATACCTTATAGTCATTACCTAGCTCAACAAAACCTTCTAGTTGGGCCATATAAATGGTCTCATCAAGATCCCCATTAAAATGCGGTCTTGACGTACATTTGCCATATTTCATAATCGAAATAGGCTGTTATGGCTAAAAGAATCTTGATGGATTTAAGCATGGAAAATGGACGTCTGATTTAACTCTTGAGTCTATTTCGATATCTTGTTCTACTATATCCAAATCTACTCTTGGTTTGGATGAAATAACTAACTCTTTGAGTACTACTTCACTTCTTCCTTTGTGATTTCTCACAAACTCTTCCTATAAGAAGGTTGCATTTGTCGACACAAACACCATCTTGTCCTGAGGACTGTAAAAATAGTACCCTTGAGTACCTGTAGGATATCCTACAAATAAACATACTTTTGACCTTGGTTCTATCTTTGTGGATTAAGGCCTTAGAACGTGGGTTAGGAAGCCCTTAGTCCTTAGTTCCATAATGAAGGCAGTCAGTCATTCCACAACTCCTTAGGTGTTTTAGGCATTGATTTGGATGGATCAAAGTTAAGAAGATAAGTTGCCATTTGTATGGCAGATCCCCAGACCGATTCTGGAAGACTAGAGTAGGACATCATTGATCTTATGATTTCCAATAGAGTCCTATTTTTTCTTTTAGCTACACCATTCTGTTGAGGTATTCGAGGAGCTGACAAGTTGGATACTATTCTATTGTCAATTAAATATTGCTAGAACTCTCTAGATAAGTACTCACCCCGTCGATCCGATCGAAGTTATTTTAATGGCTTGCCTAGCTACTTCTCAACTTCAGCTTTGAATTCTTTGAACTTTTCAAAAGACTCACTCTTCTTATGCATCAAATACAAATAGTATGTCTAGAGTAATCATCTATAACGGTTATGAAGTATTTATTGGCTCCTCTAGCTTGTACGTTTTTGGGCCTACACATATTAGTATATACCAGGTTCAACATGGATTCAGATATGTTTACTTTGAAAGGAAATGAGGCTTTGGTCATTTTCCCTTCAATACAAGATTCACAGGTGGGTAAGGATCGTTATCCAAGCCTATAAGGATCCCATCCTTTACTAACCTGTCAAATTTTTTCTGATTGATATGACCCATTCTTAAGTTCCATATATATTTTGAATTAATGCTAGAGACATTGGATTGTCTTGGTTTTATCAATTCTGTGGTATCTAGTGAGCCTGTCATAGGTTCTATAAGAAAACAATCCCAGTTTAATTATCGCATTACAAATAAAATCCTTATTCTTATTTATTGAAATAACATTTTCAAAATCTAAGGAATAACCATATTTTATTAGACAAAAAATAGAAATCATGTTCCTTACAATCATTAGCATGTAATAAACATTCTCTAAATATAACCTATGACTAATAGGAAAGTCTAAGACAACTACTCCTACTGATTCTGTTGAAATATAGGATCCATCTGTTATCTTGACTTCAAACTGACCTTTAGATAATCTTTTCCTTTGCTAGAACTCCTACAAAGAATAACAAATATGGTTAGTAGCTCATGAATCTAATATCTAAGAATTAGATAAATCTACCACATTTCTAGTTCCTAACAAACTTAGGAAACCTATACCTTATTTGCTTTTGAGAGACTCAAGGTAGACTGAACAATTTCTTTTCTAGTGGCCATCTCATCATAGTGGGAAACATTTTCCCTTGATTTTCTCTTTGGCCTTCTTTTACATGGGTTGAGCCTTAACCTTTGTTTGGGAAATAGGGCCTTCTTTTTCATTGGATCCTTCTTCTTTTGCTTGCCCTTACCCTTGGGCTTAGAAGAAGATGCTACATTAGCTTCTGGCCCATGAGCCTTGATATTTAATATCTTCCCTGTAACCTTGAGGGTATTCATCAACTCACTCAAGGTGTAATCCTTGTTAGTGAGCTCATAATCTAACTTAAACTGCTGAAAAGAAGAGTTTAAGCTATTGATGATCATATTCATCTTCGTGTCTGCGTCCATATTTGTCGCAAGTATCTCAGTCTCAATGATCGTAGAGATTACCTTAAGGATGTGATCTCGCATCGATTCACCAGGTTTTTATTTGAGATTGTGAAAGGTTTGGATAGCTTTCACCATTGCAGACCTGGTCCTCACACCAAAGATATAATGTAGGTGATGAACTATTGCACTAGCAATTTTCATACAAACAATTTGTTTTTGCAACATGCCACTGACAGAACCTAAAATATAATACTTAGTAGTCTTATAAGCATTTTGTCATCGCTCATATTGTTGGACTAGCTCAGGGGTTGACTCTTTACCCAAAGGTGCAGGCTCATTTTCAGTTAATACCCATGAAATTTGTTCGTATTGAAGAACAATGTTAAGATTACATCTCCATTCATAAAAACTCTCTCTATTTTCCAATTTGTTATTTGTCAAGAGCAAAGTGAGTTGATTCATTTTGTGTTGATTATGTTTGAAAATTAAATTATTAAAACATGAGCATACTAGTGAACAATATTGGAACTTTGTATAAAATCATGATGCATGTATGCATGATGATAGATTTAACAAAACTTAAAAAATTTGAAACTTTATATGATGGTTATTTTCTTATCTATAATGGACTAGGTGACAGTAGCTATCTTATCCAATAAAACAAAAACTGGGACCCTTCCCCCCAAAAAAACTACCAAGCATCTTCATACCTAACTTTTAAAGAATTCATTTAGTCTATACTTTTACCAACAGAGCTACGATGGGCAGGTTATTGATAAAATATGTTGAGTGTGCATTTGATTCATCTTGTTGGCCCCGAAATTTTTTTATGATGAATTATCGTATATTTTCTTATGCATGTCAATGTCTTGTC
>JANZLF010000221.1:27965089-27976601 GCA_026546835.1 Erythroxylum foetidum
TTCTCACACTTTTTCTCTTTATTTCTTGATTTTCAACTAAATTTTCAATCAACTCATTCACTTTAACTTCCATAACCCATACAAATTTACACAATTATCAAAATCATCAAAACTCAAAAATTCTTTTATCATCAACTTTCTTAAAGCACAAAACATCTCTAACATAATACATATATAAGGACAACTCATTTCATTTTATTTTATAATTCTAAATTTCACTCAAAGATCGGAGTCTAACACATACTTTTATTATTGAACTTGATTACCTTATATAGACAAAATACAAACAACTAAATAGATTTTTTAGCCACTAAATCTAGCTTATAAGATAAGATTACAGATAATCTAAGACTTATTATAAGATAATCTAAGACTTATTCTAAAGGAATTTAAACAACTTTAAAATTTGAATTAATTTTTAATGAGAGTGCATCATACAATGAAAAAAAGTGCTCATGTTGAAGAATAGGGAGAAGTGCTCTATTGAGAAGTTTGGAGAGATGTGCTCCAATAATTGTAGGTTGATGAGAAGTGCGTCACTGAAAAATTACTGAAGAGAAGTGATTCACATAATATTCTGAAGATTAGGAAATATGTGCTCCAACGAGAAAATTTGAATTAAGAGGGAATGTTGGGAATAATTCAAATTTTAAAGTTGTTTAAATTCCTTTAGAATAGGTCTTAGATTATCTTATAATAAGTATTAGATTATCTTTAATCTTATCTTATAAGCTAGATTTAGTGGCTGAAAATTCTATTTAGTTGTTTGTATTTTGTCTATATAAGACAACCAAGTTTAATAATAATTGTATGGGAGTGTGTTACATATCGTTCAATCTTTATCTTATCTCATCTCATTCATCTTCTTTTTTTTTTTTAAATTCCAACATGGTATTAGAACTTTAGATCCTTAAGGGACCTATGAGTGATTAATGTTTTGTAAGTTCAAAAAAAAGAAGGGCAATGAGAAATTAAGAAAATGAAAAGATTGTGGAAGGAGTCTATCTAGTGAAGGTTAAAGAAGAATCTTTTTTGAATTAGTTTAAAGAAAGTGTTCAACAATAGTAAGATGATGAGAAAATGCATCATACAAATTTGAAGATAGTGATGAGAAAGTGCATCATACAAATTTGATAACGGTGGTAAGAAGTGCACCAAAATATGTTTGGAGAGACGTGCTTCAATAATTGCCGGTTGATGAGAAGAGCATCAACGAGAATTTGGTGAAGAGAAGTGCTTCACATAATATTTTAAAGATTAGCAGAGATATGCTCCATCGAGAAAATTTGAATTAATTCCCAACACACTCATGATTTAGTGAGTTGATTTGTGTTGAATATAATTATAGCTTTATTTATGGTACAAGTGCCTTGAGAATTTGGTGATGTTATATATATCTATTTCTTTATTAATGCAATTCAACATGAAAAAAATTATAGAACTATTATTTTAATAATTATTAATTATTTATATATTGATATGCTAAAATAATGACTATATAATCAGTTTCTATTATTGTTTATTAAAAAAAATGAAAAATTTTCAACACTTCTTAGTGGATGGAGGCCTTGAATAAGCTGAAGCTTGTACCAGGTTGCTCAGGCAAGGTAAATAAGTGGACTGGTCATAATCTAAAGTAGACAAAAAGCCTCGAGGCGAGGGTGGCATTTTGTTTTTTATCCCATTTTTAGCTTTTAATGCATTGATATCAGAATTCGAGGTCCCTGAAAAACAGAGAACATTGTAATATTAATTTTACTTTCCTTTTTTTACCCATTGTTTGTCAGTAAATATCTTCCAAGTTCACATGCATCTGCATCATCACTCCTGAAAGGAAAATATCAAAAAGAAAAGCCACTAGTAAAGCTGAGTGCTTGTCTTCCAGAAATATGTCCTGTTTATTACAGCAAACTTGCGATTAACATGCACACATTCATATGAAACAAATAATTTCTGCACTCAACATAACGCGATGTAAGACTAAACATTGGTTTGCATTGGCATGAACTCGGTGACGGAGCCACAGCCATGGTTGCACCGACAGTTTCTCAAATCTCTACTCTCTTTTTCCAGATACCCCTCATTACTCCACAGAAAAGGATACAGAAAACAAAGGAAAAAAAGGTAAAAATAAACACCGGTCAAAATAACTGCAGCCATCTTCATCAGTCTACCAATGATTGAAATGCAAACTACCATGAAGGTGATGTGCACGGAGTCCCTGATGATGACGATGAGAGGCCATTGTTAGTTACAGAGTCGCTTCCTGAAGTGCCCAACGACCTTGCGTCTCTCATGGGGACTGAACAAGCCTCTGCTGGGAGCTTCTTCATCGGAGTTAGTGGAGGAGTGAGCGGAAGAGAATGTTTGGTGATCTCCTCTTCGCCGGAAGAACTAACGTAGCCCAAGCACGACGGAAATGTGTCTGGAGTTTGGAATGGTGTATCCGCCATGCCTGTCTTGCTTGCTTCGTTGTCGTAAATAGGATTTGATATGTACACTAACTGCTCTCCGACAACAGCGCACGCTTTTTCATTTCTTGTACGTGCTGGGAGTTCAGAACGAGGCGAAGTTTCCAAGGAAGTTGATGGTGGAGAGTTTTTTATGATACCAATCTCTTGAGGGCTGGCATTTGATTCTTGGATAAGAACCTGAATGACATGATGAAGTGGATGACATTGTTTGTTCCTGTTCTCTGCTGCTTGATTGTTACCTTTTCTAGGAATTGATGGGTAAAGGAAACTTCTTGGAGCCTGAAGAACACCTTGGCAATAGTAACTTGACAGATGACGGGAGAACGATTGGTTTTGGGGACCTGCATGCTGAGCATTGGAGTTGTAAATGGTTGGTGAAGTGATTGTGGTGGCGATAGGCACCGTGGTGTTTGTGGAGGCTGTGGCGGAGGAGGAGGCATATCTAAGCTGCCGTCTGCGAACTAAGAGTGTGCAGTATAGCTCAGCTAAAAGCACAAGGACTAGGCCCAAAACGATGGCAAGAGTCACCACCATTACCAGGGTTGCTCCCATAATCACCTTGGATGTGCCTTTCATATCTCTCTCTTTCTTTCTCAACGTTGGGAACGCAGTAAAATGGCGGACTATATTAACAGTGAGGTAATAGAAGTTAGAAGCTGTTTTGGCGGGAAACAGTCGATTACCTTTGACAATGACATAATATGGGGACCGAATCTTTCGCATGGAGGATGTAAATGTCTTTGTACGTAAATCCAAGGATTTCTGACGTTCAGGCTACGTTGGTAATTCTACTGGACCACTGAAACCTGAAAAAACCGATCAAGCAAAAAGCGACGACGACTGGACGAGTTAAAATATATAAAATATCGCAATTCAAGAGGCCTTACCGCCTTAGCTATCATGGCCAACATTAAGTATTCTTCTATTCAATTGTAAATCTCATTTATTAAATACATAGATATTCATAAAACATAATAAGCACAAAATAATAAGAACAAGTAATTTGTTTCCTTTTTTGATAGCTAGAATTGACTGTATAATCATATAATTAATTTCCTTTTTAATTTTATAAATAATTTAATTTACGTTCAAATTTTATATATTAAGTTGAATATCAAAATTTATAATATTGGATTGACCATATAATTTCATCTCGTACATAAATATGTGTTTAATTTATTTTCACTAAGTAAACTCATCATTATTTTCTTTCTTTCTCACATTTGCAAAGCTTTTCTTTAATTATAATGACTTTCGAAGAAAACTTTTTTAATTTATCGTTTAAAAATATTCAAGAATTACATAATCATTTTGTTACCATTAATACTTCAAACATTATAAACCTAACAAACACTAACTACATCACATGCAGACTCTAAATTGGGAATCAGTTAGAAGGATATAATTTGTATGGTTTTCTTAAATGCTCTAATCCCTATTCCATATCAACCATCATTGTTAATTGTAACCCTAATCCAAATCTAACATATACAACATGGAATCACCAAAATCTTCTTCTCTTTAATGCACTCTTTGGTGCAACCTCTCTAAATATCTATGTTCTTCTCAGGCATAAACTATTTTGGACAACACCTATGCCAAACCATCTCGTGGTTACATCAAGATCAATTGAAAATTTTTGTTAAAGGTTTCAAGACATTCTCCGATTATATGTAATTTTTCAAGAACCATGCTAACATGTTTTCCATGAAAAATCTGTGGAGAGGATTTCAATGTTATTGATGGCTTTGGGGAAGAGTACAAAGATATTGTTGACGTGATTAAAGATTATGACACAACTATCTCCTTTGTTGGAATTCATGAGAAGCTAATCAAAAAGCAACAATTATAAGCACCATCATTATGCTTCTACCTCAGCTAATTATGTTAACCAATGCAACAATCAATCTTGAAAATCATCCACTTCTTTTTAGCATCCTTTCAAAAAATCCACAGTTCCATGTAGTGATCAAACAACATCATGTTTATATCATCAATATTGCCCAAAATGTGGTACTCAAAGGGATGCTTTATTTTTTAACTTATCATAACTTGTCACTACTTAATCCTCACCAACCTTATCTTGCATCACATTCACAATCCCTTCTTACCACTTCTTTATGACAACAATGTAAGACTGTAACGTGTGCTTAATTGATTGTATAATTATTCCATAATACATAGCAGTTAATGACATGAGATTGTTTAAAATACTAACTTTGACTTAGAAGGTTTTAGGAACAATTTGGAAGCGAAGAAGTTAAAGTGAGTCAAAAGAACTATATTTGGGTCATTTTTTGAAGAATCACACTCCCTTGTTGTAACATCCTGTTACCCATGTTAAAACTAAAATAGTAAATGTAAGAAATCACTGAGAAATTAGGAAACATATTTCATGCTCATGCACTACATGATATGCACAGACACGTGAATATTGAATCTTTGTGCATAAAAATAATTGTACATGCATTCATTGACAATTTTTGGGTATAATTGTTTATAAATATGAGTATATTGAGAAAAGTAGTTTTTATATGTTGAAAATTGATTTGGGGAGTGTATATTTTGATTTAGAGTTTTTGATAAAAATTTGGGAAATTTTTTGATTAAGAAAAATGCCAAGTGGCAGAACAATTGATGAATAATAAAAACAAATGTCAAATAGAAGTCGAAATTTTTATATATGACATTAAGATTTAATGACAAATGTCATGAAAAATTAGGAGACAATTAGAGTAGACATTGGAGTTAAATGGATTAGATATTAAAAGGGGCCAATTGGAACCATAAAAAGATGACAAGTGGCAAGTGACACATGTCACCACACTTGCCACTCACCACTTCTCTCTCTCTCACGGCACTCTTCACTTGAAAGACCAAATAAATGTTTTGTCTTTTATTTTAACTCTTGCTTTGCTCATATTTTCGTGGCTTCTTCTTCTCTTTTTCTCTTTCATGATTGTTGACTCACCCAAACCTCCATCATGTTACATCTTGCTTCCATCTTTCACTTGCTACTTCCATCTTATTGTTTCTTCAATTTTTCAGAAGAAAAACCTATCCTTACCTCCTTCAAGATGATGATCGTGTGATGCTTGGGAGCTAGAGCTAAGTGTTGTTTTTAAAAAATTGAAGCTAAACCAAGTAAGTTATGCTTTAAATGTTGTGGGTATTGTTAAAATGAAACTAGAATGATTCGAAATGTGGGATTGATGACTTGATTATGTGAGTTGAATTTGTGTGACGTGGATGGTGAAAAATCTATGTAAATGTCTTATTTTTATAATTGTGAATGATCATTAATGACCCATGATTTGTTATAGAGATGTTTTGGAAGTTGGATGATCCATATAATGGTGTTAGGATGAGTGTAGAAAATCAATTATGAATGGGTTAATGAATATGTTCTGTTTTTGGTTAATGATCAAATGTAGATCATTAATTGATTTGTGAATGTTTTGGATTTGAAATGGAGTTGAGAATGAGGAGTGTTGGGGTAGAAAAGGTAATCTTGGTATGAGTTATATTAGGGTAAGATTTGAAAACAAAATTTGGTAGTTGAGCTGGAAAATGTTGCAGCAACATGATCCCTAAGTATGTTTATGTGTTTTAGCCATAACTTGCTCTATAGTTGTTCAATTGAGATGATTCTTAGTTTGGATTAAAATAAAGAAATATGGTTACATTTCTTCTGAAGACATCGAATTTAAATTTTGTCTTTAAGAGTATCAAAGTTTGACATGAAATTAGGAACTGGGTGCAGCAAAATTTGTGGATGAATGTTTATGTTGTGTTATGTTTTGACTGTATGAGAATGTGTTATATTTTAGGTGTTTATGATCAAATGGGGAATATTAAACGTGTATAGATGATGGTGAGTTGAAATTGGGTATAATTGAAGAAGTGATCGACTTGAGATGATGAATTCAGTGAATTAATAATTGAGAGTGAATGAAATATAATTGATGTTTAAATGGTTATGGAGTGATATTGCATTAGAAAAAGGTGAAATTGGGAAGATTAAGAGTGGAAGTGAAGTTAGAATGGGTGTAGGATCTATTGAAGGTGTTTTGGAGAAGAAGAATTGAGTAAACCTGAAGGTTACACATTTAGGTTGTGTAAATTGACACGATTGTGTGTTTTTTTATGTAAAAACACCACTAGACTCGAAAGAAACACTAACTAACCTTGTGAATTCACATGACTGTGTGTTTTGGCGAAATCTCATTTTAGAATCTTCATAAAAGTTTTAGATCTAGAAGTCCTCTTCAAAACTGTCTAAAGATGACATTAATCTAATATCTACAACAAAAGTTATGGTATTTTTCCCTAGAGATGTTTGTTTATGAGTGATTGACTTATCAATGTTGTACAATAAGATGTTTAGGCTTGTTAGTGATATTAAATGAGCCCAATTGAAGTAGGATCGAATTATTAATGTAAAAAGAGTGTTCTAAGTGTTAAGGAATGATTCAAAGATCTTGATAATTGGATATGAGACATGTATTAAGGATATACACTAGGGAATGTCATTGAACATGCATTGTACATATTTAATATACATATGTGTACATCAATAGACACATACAATTGTGCAAAATTATGATATGTGTATGTTTTGCATGATATAGAGCAACTTATAGAGCACTATAATCTAGATGTTTCCAAAACCTAGAAGCAAATGCTAATCTAGAGCATACTGTGAGTCGACCTAGATGATCTCGTTTCATTGTTTGTTCTAATTTGAATTTTGTATTGATTAACTACTAAATGTTTATATGAATGTGATTGATTGTGTTGATTTCCAGACAAAAGGTCCAACGATGGTGAGGTATGAATGAGATGTTGAAGTGCTCCTTGTATGTGAATTTGATGAAATACATGTTACATGATTTGATTGTTAAATGCTGGACCTAGTTTCGAAGAAAAATGTGAATATGCATGATAATGAAAAAGTGATACTCAACTTAAATGTTGAACTCCAGACTTAAATCCAATGAAATTTGTAACTGAAAGAAAGTGAATGAATGAGAATATGTGATTGATGTATTCCATTGCATGAATGCATGAAAGATAAAGGCAGTTGTGACCAGAGTAGCTACTAAAAAAGGGCTTAAAGCTCAGAATGGGAAAAAGAGCCTCGATCTCGGAAAGTGATTAAGAGCCAAAGGCTCACTATGTAAAATGAGCTTGGAATCTCCAATGGATACAGGACAGTTATTAATGAGCCCTGTATCCACAATGGATATGGAACAATTATAGGCACTCGGTCACAACAAAAAGAAATAAAAGTGAGTCTCACGTGCATTGCATATAAAATTGATATGTATGTTTCAAATGAACAAAATGAACTGTCTGACTACTCTGAATGTGAATTGTGAAGTAAGTGATCAAAATGATATATGATGCTATTTCATTATGATTGAAATGATGTGAATTAAGTGATTGCATGATCTGTATGTATTTTGCGATTGAGTGAGCCATCGAGGATGGTCACTCACTGAGTTCACAAATATCACCCAAAATTTGTAATTATTTTTTCAGGTTCAGAAGAGTACCCCATTAGGAAAACGGGAGTATAGCTACTGAAGGTAGAGGTCGGAATCAGTTTGCGTCTGTATTGCATTTCTTTATTTTGTTCCAAATTAAATCTTCCACAATTACTGTATCTTGTGTATTTGAATATATTGGTTGTGTATAACTTTCCAATTGGAAAGGTTTTGCAAAAGAGATTGATCAAAGTGTAATAAATAATTGTGATTTCGAGATTTATGAAATAAACGTATGGGCCCCAATGGCTATTAAAATTTTGATGATTGTATTGCGGCAATTGAAAATGTTTCTAAATAAAAGTGGGCTTGAAATTTTGATTACTGATTTCCGCGTACACATGTGAAAAAAAGTATTAAGTTGCTAGTGTCTAGGTATCAGTATAAGTATGTTAGCATGCCATCCTTTTAAGGCACGGATACGGATATTACTCAGGATGTCAGGTATGTGTCTTGAGAAAATGGGGTGCTACATTAGCTAGGTATTACAGAAGATTTTTAGAGGGCTTTTCCATGATAGTGACCCCACTTGCCAAATTGACAAGGAAGAATCAGAAGTTTGTGTGGGAAGAGGAATGCCAGAAAAGTTTTGAGGAATTGAAGAATAAACTAACAACTACACTAATTTTGGCCTTGAATTTGGGTAGTGAAGGGTATACAGTGTATAGTGATGCCTCAAGGAAGGGACTAGGATGTGTGTTGATGCAAGGAGATAAAGTGATTGCTTATGCTTCTAGGTAATTAAAACCCTATGAGATAAATTATCCTATGCATGACTTGGAGTTAGCTGCCATAACTTTTGTGTTGAAAATTTGGAGACATTACCTATATGGAGTTATCACCAAGATATTTACAAAATACAAGAGTCTTAAGAATTTGATGAGTCAAAAAGAGTTGAATTTGAGACAAAGAAGGTGGTTAGAACTGCTAAAGGATTATGACTTGATGATAGACTACCATCTGGAGAAAGTTAATGTGATAGCGGATGCACTGACTAGGAAATCTACTATGACACATATGGAGACAATATATCTTCCTTTGTTGAAGGAATTAGCCAAATTTAAGCTAACATTGAGGCAAGTCGAATTTGGTTATGTATTGGCCAATTTTAGAGTAAGGCCAGTGTTGAATGAAAAGATTAAGGGATTGCAGGAACAAGATAAGTACTTGAGTAGGCTCAGAGAAGAGATTAAAAATAGTAAACCTTCTAAAATAGAGAAAAGACAAGATGGATTGATGGTGGTAGGTAACCGATTATGTATTCAGAATATGTTAGAGTTGAAGGATGAGATTCTGGATGAGGCACACAATGCTCCCTATGCAATGCACCTGGGGAGTACGAGAATGTATAGAGATTTGAAAGAACACTTTTGGTGGAAAGGTATGAAAAAAGATGTTGCAGAGTACATTAGAAAATGCTTAGTGTGTCAACAAGTTAAAGCAGAACATCAAGCGCCCATCAGTAAGCATAAACCTTTTCTATTCTTGAATGGAAATGGGAAAAGATTATAATAGATTTCTGATGGGGTTACCAAATACTAACAGGAAGCTATTGGATTAGAAAGTGAAGCATGCCATATAAGGATAATAATAAATATAAACAAGATAAAGATTATTATTGACTCCTTCGCTACAGCTTTAACTCCTCACTTTGCTATCCTCTCCTTCTTCTTGTATCCAACCCTAGCTTTAACCTTGCTTTTGAATCCTTTACTTTGTCAATCTATCCTCTCATTATTATTGTATCCTCAACCAATTTGATCTACCACTTGTTCTTCTTGGACAACTTGGTTAACAAGATCTTTTGGTGGGAAAGGAGAAGAAACGTTTGGCAGAGATTTTCTTGAAAGAAAGAAGGAAACAATGAGACTTTTCTCATTCAAGGTTTTTTCCATGCATAGATGAGATGAGAGAGTTGGTCAAAACAATGCAAGAACCCTTTCTCACACACCTAAATTTCTGTTATGCATGAAAAGAAAGAAAAAGGAGAGCATCTAATGCATCACACCTTTCTTTAATCAAACGTAAAGAAGCCATTAAATGAGACTCTTCTCATTTGTTTTAAGATGGCTTTATGAAAAGACCAATCACCTAATAAGACATGTCAATTTCAATTTTTTAGTGATGAAAGATGGAAGATGATCCATCCACTACACATCTTTCATCTTTAATTAAATGAATGCTAAAAAGGTTACATTACATGCTATCATTAAAAGATAACCATTAAATCATTTAATGGTAAGATCATAGCTCCATTTAATGATGATAAAGAATGATAAATACCATCTTTATTTAGCAATTCAATGCTAAATGTGTAGCTGCACATTCAGCTATTAAAAACCAAAAATACACTTCATTTCTTTAAGAATTTTGTTTTAAATTGAAGTCTAACCCATTTCTAAACGTTCATTTGGGCTTCTAATTAACCATTAATTAGTGCGAGCCCAACATTCAATCATGGGCTTCTAAAATCTCCATTTATATTTCTTACTTAGCTTGAAAACCTTCCTTGAAGCCAAGTGGGGAATCTTATTGGACTTAGATAATTAAAGCTCCAATAAGCCTAGAATTAATTTAATCTCATTAGAATTAATTCTAGTTTATTAAATAAATGTCATTCCACTAAAGACAATTAATTGAACTCTTGAATTGCTAAATATTATGAGAACATATATTTTAAATAATATGTCCAATAGCAAACCACATTATAAACCTTATTATAACCATTCACACAACAAAGGATAAAATTATCGTTTTACCCTTATGTTGGTTTCTCTTTCGAGATCTCCCGATTTATTCTATATGGTAATTAACACACAAGACCTCATTTTAGTACTAAGACTTGATGGGTAGCTAATCTATCAAACTTCTTGCGCCAATTTAATCACCAATCTCTATAAAACATCTAGAAGTGATGATATCACTACAAACTTTTTATTTAAATGAATGTTCCTTGATACATGTTTCAATTAATAATTCCAACATGTGGACACTAGATTAATATCCTGTAAAAATCCATTTCGATCAAATCAAGAATTATAATGAAACACATATGGGTTCACCACTCATCAAGATTATGGTCCATAATAAGCAAATGCTAAAATGTATGTTTTAAGACTAAAGTAACGACCTACTTTATGCTTTAAAATATACTTGATTCCAGATTCATTTAATAGTGTCATTATCGACAGTCGACTACTATCATGAAATGAAACTCACTATTCCCTTGAAGTAAACTCCTTTACTTATATGGAGATAAATCGAAATACTACAGTCTAAACTATAATCAAGCAACTAACTTGATTATTCAACTATGAATCAATTAATTTAAGTTCTAATAATATACATGTTTCCCATACATCTCTATCTATATGTATATTACTTACAAAAGAATCTTGGTACCTTTTGACTAGATATATAATGCTCATAAAAACCAAACTCTTTTGTTTTATTAATAATAAATATTTTCATTACAAAACTATAACTGAA
>JANZLF010000221.1:27976701-27986784 GCA_026546835.1 Erythroxylum foetidum
CATAAAAACCAAACTCTTTTGTTTTATTAATAATAAATATTTTCATTACAAAACTATAACTGAAGAAGATTAAGTTATATGAAAATACACTTGTTTTTATGGGCACTATATTTACATAACTCCAACAGAAGCATGATGTAATATGGGTGATTGTTGATAGGCTAACTAAGTCAGGATATTTCCTACCTATTAGACAATGGATTATTTGAATGCTTTGGCTAAGAAATACGTAGATGAAATAATCAAACTTCATAGGATTCCAAGTTCTATAGTTTCAAATAGAGATACCAGGTACCTCCAGATTTAGGAAAGCTTATAAGAGGCTTTCAAAACTAAGTTACATTTTGGCATAGCTTTCTATCCATAAACTGATGGTCAATCAAAGATAACAATACAAACTTTGGAGGCAATGTTAAGAGCTTTTGTTATGGATTTCAAAGGCTCATGGGATGATCATCTACCTTTAATTGAATTCGCTTATAATAATTCCTACCACTCAAGAATTCAAATGACACCATATGAGCTTTGTATGGCAGGAGGTGCAGAACTCATATTTATTGGGATGAGGAAATTGAAAGAAGACTTTTAAGGCCTAAGTTTGTACAAGTTACGGTTGACAAAATAAAATTAGTGAAACAGAGACTTAAAACAGCTCAAGACAAAATGAAGAGTTATACGATTGCATATAGAAAGGAGATGGAATCTGAAGTTGAAGACAAAGTTCTTCTTTGAGCCTCTTCATGGAAAAGAATTTTGAGATTTGGTAAGAATGGCAAGCTTAGTCCAAGATACATAGGCCCTTATGAGATCATTGCGAATATTGGGCCTTTAGCCCACAAGTTAGTCTTGGCACCAGTGTTGGCCCCAAATTTTTTTATTTATATAATCATGATTTAAATGAATTATGAGGTTTTGATAAATTAATTTTTGGATTTTAATTATTATGTTAATTTTAGTAGGATTTTATTATATGGTTTAGTTGTATTAAAGTAGTAAGAAGGTTGAAGGTTATTTTGGAAGATCACTTAAGGTTAAAAGAACATAAGCTTATAAGGAAGGGTAAAATGGACTTTTTGGGCTCATTAAGAGTAAAAAACGGAAGAAGAATGGTTATCTTGCAATTGAAGAAGAAGAAAACAAAAATTGAAGAGAGGAAGAGAGAGTGTCGTGGGAGAATAGGAAAAGAAGAGAAAGCTAATCTAGGTTTCAGATTTTTTTAATTTAAAGAGTGATTTTGAAGTTGTTCAAGAAGGGAAAAAGAAAGAGGAAGATTAGAGCTTCCATTTCAGCCAAGAGACTCATAATTGGTGAATATTCAAGGTAAGCTTATATTTAAACTTTTGGATTTTTGAAAAGGTTTTGGTTCTTAAAGCTTAAGAAATGCATGGGTGTAAGTATTTTAGGATCAATTTTAGTGTATATATTTATTAGATTTCTCAATTGGAATTCTTATTGAATTGGGACTTTTGCCAATATTGAAGGAAATTAAGAGGAGAGGCAAGAGGAGAAAGAAGAGAGGCATCTTTGAGCAATTGTTAAGCAAGGAATTCAAGGTGGCTTAGATTTTTATAATTGAGTAATAAGCCATTAATATTTCTTCCAAATCAAGAAATTTAAAGATTTTAAATTGTGTTACAAATGTCCATTTATTTCTTTTAGAAAGCTTTGAGAAAATTTTATGAGTTTTGTATGTGAATATTGTATCAATAATTTAGGAAACCACTTTTCGAAAAAAAGTGCCATTTTGGGAAACAAGTTTACAAATTATGAAATACATGTTATGTGGATTTTTTTGGTCCATTCTATATGTCAAGCACACTTTTACTAAAGGCTTTTCTCGCCTGCCCACTAGTGGCATAGAGCTCCTTCATAAACTCCCTCATGTTTACAACTACGCAAAAACTACTATGTGGGATTATGTTTGTTTGTTCTGTACACGACTACACTAGACCATTACATGGGCATGTATTAGCTCATTCTATTTATGGACCTCCCAAACCATTTTGATGTGCTTATGTGTTGGACCCCAAACTTGTCTTAGAAGATTAGAACTATTAAACGAGAAATTTTGGTGATTAGTCATAAGTAAAGAACAAATGAATGAAATTTTTTAAGTTAGAAATGATAGACAAGATTAAATTAGTAAATGAGAAATGTGCATAAATTCATGTTTTGCTTTGGTGATTTGGTGGATAAGAGATTTTGAAATGGGAAGAATTAAGGTGAAATTTAGAAGTACAATGAAAGAAAAAATGAAGTTGAATATGCATACTAAGTTGATGAAGGATATATATATATGTGTGTATGTTTTGTTAATAGTGTTCATGATTAATCATGGACTGTATTTTCTTATGGATGATATTGAGTTGAAAAATGGAGTTGAGAATGAGGAGTAAATGAAGTAGAAAGGGTGTTCTTATTATGAGTTGTGTTAAGGAAAGATTGTGAAACAAAATGGGTGGTTGATCTGGAAAATATTCACAGAATATACTTTAGTCTTTTAACCACAATTTTTTTTCTAGTTATCCAAACATATGATTCTTCACTTGCATTAAACTAGAAACATATTACTACATTTTTTATGAAGACATAATTTAAATTCTATGTTTAAGAATGTCAAAATTGGTCATGAAGTTGAGAACTAGGTGCAGTACATTAGTGGAGGAATGTAAAGTTCATATTCTGACTTCAGGGAAAATTCTGGATAGATTAGGATAGATTTAGATGAAGTTGTCTTCTATAAATTTTTATGTCTTTCTTTTATCTTTCCAACGGTATATAGCATGAGAATTTTGGACATTGTAGTCAAAAGTTATGATTTTTATAAATGGAGATGTTTAGGAATATAGATAGTATCGTCTGTGATGACGTCATATCATCTATGATGACGTCATATCGTCTGTAAAATGTATCGATTGTGATGATGTCATATCACCTATGATGGCATCATATCATTTATAAAATTTATCATCTGTGATGATGTCATATCGTCTGTAAAATGTATCGTTTGTGATGACGTCATATCGTCTATGTTTGACTTTCTGCTTCTTCTATGTTTGACCTTTTGTACACTATCATCTGGTTCATTTTTGACCTCTCAAATGATAGAATTTGTCTTCTAGGTCTCATAAAAGTTGTATATCTTGAAGTCCTCTTTCAAACCATCTAAAGAAAACCTCAATCCGATATATTTATGGAAATTATGGCAATTTTTCTGGTTCATTTGCTTTTTCCTATTCGTCAACTTTTTCATTTGGTTTCATCTGTACCTATCTTCTCCTCCATATTTGACCCTTTAGAATATAGAATATATCTTTGAGGTCTTCATAAAAGTTTTAGATATTGAATTTCTCTTTCAAACCATTTAAAGAACACCTAAATCTGATATCTTTATAGAATGTTATAACATTTTTCCAATTCATTTGCTTTTTCATTTGGTTTCCTCTGTACCTATTGTCTGCTCCATTTTTGACCTTTTAGACGATGGAATCTATCTTTGAGGTCTTCATTAAAGTTGTATATCTTGAAGTCCTCTTTCAAAAAATATAATGAAAACCTCAATATGATATCTTTAGGGAAAGTTATAGCAATTTTCCTGATTTGTCTTCTTTTTCCCATTCGTCTGCTTTTTCAATTGGTTTCATCTATGCCTATCATCTGCTCCATTTTTAACCTTCAGACGATAGAATCTGTCTTCAAGATCCTCATGAAAGTTGTAAATTTTTAAGTCCTCTTTTAAACAATCCAAAGAAATCCTCAATCTAATATCCTTAGGGAAAGTTATAGCAATTTTCCCGATTCATTCACTTTTTCCCATTCGTCTACTTTTTTCTCAATCATCTGTTTTTCATTTGGTTTCGTCTGTACCTATCGCCTACACCATTTTTGACCCTTTAGATGGTAGAATCTATCTTTAAGGTCTTCTCAAAATTTGTATATCTCAAAGTTATCTTTGAAATCGTCCTAAGATGATCTTAATCTGACATCTATAGAGAGAGAAATGCCATTTGTCTCGAGACAGGTTCAATATGATTGGGGGCAAAATCATGTTTGATTCTTTTGGTCATAACTTTGTTCTCCAACCTCCAAATGAAGTGATTCTTGAACCAATAGCTTTTTAATACAGTTTTCTATCCCTACATAGATTTTAATAGCATTTGGTATTGATTTTAAAGAGATGGATTGAATCAAAGTAAGGGCATCTATTGGAAGAGTATGAACTGGATATTTTACTAAACATACTTCAGTATTTTGATGATTTCTAGATCGGTAGAGCTCCGAATAAGATAATTCTATTTTAAAAATAAACTAGAGACATGGAGCTAGAAACTGTATGAAGAAATAAAAATCCAATTCAGTCCCTAAACTTAAGACAATGGGGAACTTTTTTCTAGAAGAAAGTGTTATTTCAAAATGTTCAAGGGTACTTTTGGCAAGACACTTAAGCATAAAAGACATAAGGCATAAATGACAGGGCAAATGGGACATTTCTCAATCATTAAGGGCATAACTAGAAGAAGAAGTGTTGTCTTGCATTTTAAGAAGAAAGAAGAATGAAAATTGAAGAGAAAAAGAGAGAGTGTCATAAAGAAGAGAGAGAAATACAAAGAGAAGAAGAAAGGAGAGAAAGAAGAGAAAATAAGCTAGGGTTTAACTTTTCTTAGTCTTCAAAGGAGATTTTGAGGTTGTTCAAGAAAGGAAAAATGAAGAGGAAGAGAAGATCTTCCCTTTGAGCTAAGGATCCCTACATTTAGTGAAGAATGAAGGTAAGATCATTTTTAAAAACTTTTATATTTTTGAAAGGATTTTAGTTCATGGAGTTTAAAAAATGCTTGGGTTTAAGTGTTCTAGAACCAATTTTAGTGATTGTGTTTAAGGAATTTTCAATTGAAAACCCTATTGAGTGGAATTTTTGTTATTTTATAAAGGGATCAAAAGAGGCAAGAGGAACAAAAGAAGAGGCATTTTGAGCAAGCCTATAAGCAAGGAAATCAAGGTGAGTACATGTTTATAATAGAGTGAATAAGTCGCTAATGTTTACTTTTAATCAAGAAAGTTTAATGTTTCCAATTGCATCATAAGTGTTGCATTTATTGTTTTTGAAAGATTTGAGAAATTGCAATATGTTGTTATATGAATTGTGTGATAATTTATGAAAAGACTTTGAAAGTTATTTTTTTGAAAAGATAACATGTTTATGAAATCATGTTTTTGAAATATCTTATGTTTATGAAAAATCAAGTTTCAAAAAAGTGCCAATTTGGGCAATATGCTTACAAGATATGAAATACATGTTATGTGGGTTTGGTTTGGTCCATTCTATTGTCAAATGCACTTCGAATAAAGGCTTCTCCTGCCTGCCCGCTAGTGGCATGGAGCTCCTTCATGGACTCCCATAAGTTCACAGCTACGCAAAACCATTATGTGGAATTGCGTTAATACATTTTGTTCATGGCTACAAAGGACCCTTATGGAAAATGTGTAGTACGTTTTGCTTATGGACCTCCCAAACCATTATGATATGCTTATATGTTTATGTTATGTGAAGAAGTTTGAAGCATTCATGTTTTGCAGTTTGAGATTTTGACTACATGGTGAGAACTTTTAGAAACAAGTGCTTTATGAACTTAATGAGAATTTTTATGAAAACTAAATGTTTTCAATAGTTTTTGCTTATTTTTTTCATTATAAACTATTACCCACGAGCTGTCAAGCTCACACCCTTTCTATCCTATCTTCAGGTGATAGTTAAGAGTAAGTGATCAAGAGCCTAAGGGAACTTCTGCAAATTTGCTATTTTTGTATTTTTGTAATAAACCATCAATGTGGCTTTTGATATGTAAATAAAGTTTTTCAAACTTTGTTATTTTAGTAATGAAATGATAGATTGAAGTAGTTTCGATTGTGTGTGATCATAATTGACTTCTTTGTTAAAATGTTTGAGTTTGTTTTAATGTTTTACTATTGTGGGCATGCCACCCTTGTGGGATGATGTCTAATAATCATGGGAAAAACCCTATAGGATAATACGTGCAGTATCATGATTTTGCAAGAGTTGGGTTCCAGATCAAGCGGGACCTAACAGTTGTAGTATCTGAGCAAGAAGAGGAATCGATGATGATTAAGGAGGCTTTATTAGAATAAGTTCAGTGATTATGGTTTCGAATGTTGGGCTACGAAATCACAATCAAAAATGGTGCCCAACAGTTGTTGTACCAGAGCTCACATTTTTATTACCTCTGAGTTGGACTCCGAAATTGGGACCCAACAGTTCTGGTATCAGAGCTCACGTTTTTATGACCTCTGAGTTGGACTTCAAAATCATTCAGGGTTCCCAACATTATGTGTTGACAATTTTATTGAATTCATTATTTGGGTTGCTTATAAATTGTTTGATAAATTGAGAATTTGGAAATATGAGTTTCATGATGCATTGTTAATTTTTCAATGGTTTTTGCCTTACTGATTATAAAACTATTACCCATGAGCTTTAAGCTCACCTTTTATTCCTCCCCATCTTTAGTTGATGAGAAAAAGATCGAGAGAATAAGCATAAAGGCTTTACTCCAAATTATGCTTATTTTGTATTTTAAGTTAGTTTTTGCAAAATAAGGCTTTACATGCATTTTAAGCAATTCTACTTTGAGTAAATTATGTATTTTTGGAATAGGGTATATTGTGGCTTCAAATGCCCATTAAAGCTTTGTAAGACTCTTATCTTTTTATGATAATGAAATACGATTGTGTTCTCATAACTCTCAAATTTTGTACATTGCATTTTCAAGCATTCATAAGGGTAAAATTTATGTTCTGGTTTCTGGGGAAAATTTATATTAATATAAGCTAAATTAGACAAATTTGTCTTCTTGGAATCGTAGATTATCTTTCTAGCTTTCCAATGATATCAAGCATGAAATTTTTGGATATTGGGATTGGGAGATATGATCATTATAAGTTAGTAATGCTGCACAGGATGCATATAGGACAGTCATAGTGAAAGATGAGAATTTGTTGTATGTGATGAATGAATTGAGTTGAGATTTGGGAGTTTAATGAAATAAATTTGGTAATTGAATGTTAAGGAGTGATATTGCATTAGAAGAAGTGAATTTGGGAAGATTACGAGTGAAAATGATGTTAGAATGGATGTAGGAATCCTTAGAGGTGTTTTGGAGCGGGTTTGTCTCACCTATGTTCATTAGACGGACTTTAGGTCCATTAAATGGACCTTCTCAGTTCAGAAAATGTTCCCAGGTCAGTCCCATTAATGGACCTTCACCGGTCTAGAAGACACCCCAGACCCCTTGTATATCCGTTAGGTATAGGTGTACATCCATTTAACAGATATGTATGTTCAATAGTTTCCGAACACGTTTTTATATCTCTCTATAAAAATTGGTAGCCTTTGGTGTTGATTTCAAAAAGATTAATGGAAAAAAAGTGACGAAATCGATTGGAGGAGCATGATTTGATTATGAGCATACTTTGGCTCTTAAACATATCTTGATCTATTTTGATCGAATACGAAACTTTTGGGAGGTTATAAAAATGAAGATGAACTTATAATGGCTAATGAGAGTTCATGGAAATAATTTTACAAGCTAATACACACACTCAAATTTTATGGCATCCAGATAGTTAGGCTTTGGAAACGGGGTCCAACAACCAGAATTATCTAAGATTCACAATGTCTTTCATATATCAATGTTAAAGAAATACTGATCGGATCCTTTACACATAGTCCAACCTTTAGAGGTTCAGTTAAGGGAGGAGTTGACTTATGAAAAATAACCAGTAGAGATTCTAGATTTGAAGGAAAATGTCTTGAAAAACAAGATAGTAAGGCTGGTTAAAGTTTTATGGAAGAACCATGCTAGAGAGGAGGCAACATGGGAGTCTTTGGAAGCAATGAAGGACAAGTATCCACACCTCTTTAGTGACTTAAGTAAGAATTTCGAGAACGAAATTCTTTTAAGGAAGGAGAGTTATTGGACCTCGAATTTTTTCTCTAAATAATTTATTAATTTATTAATTATTTAATTATGATTAGTTTGTTTATTTATTTATTTTTATAATTAAGTCCATTAATTTAGTGGGCATAGGTAGAAATTGGAATTAGAATGGAAATGCTAGAATTAAATTGGATTATAGTATGGTATTAATGGACTAAGGAGTTAATAGGTATTAGGCTAAATGAGGAGGGGTATAATTGGAAGAACAAGAATAAAAATGTGTCTTGAAGAAGAAGAAGAGAAGTGTGTGTGCATGTTATAAAAGAAAGAAAAGAAAATCATGGGAGAGAAGAGAGAAAGGAGAAAATCGTGGGAGAGAAAGAAAGAATCAAAAAAGTAGAGGAAATTATCTTGTTAAGGTAAGTATAATTTTTCTTCTTGTTTGGTTAGAAAAAGGGATTAGAGAGAGAAATGGGTTGTGTTGGAAGAAATAAGAGAACCCATCTTAATTTTTAAGGTTTCTAAATTAGGTTTTGGTTTTTCTAACCTAGATGGACTATGGGTAGGTTAAGCTTAAACTCAATTTTAGCATTTTTGATTATTGAAGTTTTATGAGTTTACATTTGAATTTGGATTGAATGAGAAAATTGGTTGTTTTAGGAAATCAAGAAAACCTTACCCATGAGCAAGAGGAAAGGCAATTTTGAGCTTGGATTTACAAGCAATTAGGTGGGTAATGTATTTATGGTTATTTTATAAATGGGCAAATTGCTTGCCTATGTATGTGTATGATTACTTGCTTAATTGTGAATTGTTTTGAATGTTGTAAATTGCATTATGATGTATTATTATGTTATAACTTGAAATATGCCATGACATTTTGTATATTCAAAAGAGAAGAAAAAGCATGAGATGTATAAGAATGAATATATGTGATGAATTGAATTAATCATATAAATTGCTTGTGTTTGGGCAAGAGAGAAAACCATTTCATTCGTCATGTGCATGTTGACTTAAAGCCTTCTCACGGCTAGCCACTTGTGGCTTATGAGATCCAATGAATGGACTTATTTTGTTCATGGTGTAAACTTTGGTTTCACCATTTCAATCCATAGAACTCTCAAGCAATTTATTGTTCATTGAATCTTTGAATTGTCAATTATGATGCATTTGATTGATTATGTTTAGATGCTGAATTCTACATGATATGTGTTATGAGATAACTTCTTTGACTTTAAGTTTTGAGCTACAATTGTGTATGATTGAATGGTTAGAGTAAAATGAGATATAGAATGCATACATAACATTCCATATGCTTCAGTAGGTGGAAGTTTAATGTATGCAATGCTTTGCACTAGACTGGATATCTGTTACACTGTAGGACTAGAAAGTAGATTTCAATCCAACCCAAGAATGGAGCATTAGATTGTAGTTAATGTATACTTAAGTATCTTTGTAGGACGAAGAACTTAATGCTTGTTTACTCTGGAAGTAACCTTATTCTGACAGGATATATAGATTTTGATTTCCAATCAGATGTTGATTCAAAGAAATCAACTTCTGGTTCTATATTTGTTTTAGGAGGTGGAGTCATAGTCTGGAGGAGTGTCAAGTAATCTTGTATTGTCGATTCGGCTATGGAGGCTGAGTATATTGCTTCTTGTGAAGCAATAAAGGAAGTAGTCTAAATCCTTAAGTTCCTAAATGGTTTGGAGGTAGTTCCAGAGGCCAAAAAGTCGTTACACTTTATTGTGATAATATTGGGGCAGTGGCTAATTCTTGAGAACCTCAAAATCACAAAGTTGTCAAATACATTGAGAAAAAGTATCATCTCATAAGGGAGACAATATAACGTGGAGAGGTGAATGTGGTAAAGATTCCCACAGAGTAAAACCTTACTTATCTATTCAAAAAGACATTGTCTCAAAAAAGTTTTGATGGTCACCTAGTAGGGATGAGAATGAGAGATATGTCACACTTGCATTAGGGCAAGTGGGAGATTGTTGGAGTTATATAAATATAGTGCCCTGGAAAGCAAGTGTATTTACCTGTAACTTAATCTTCTTCAGTTACAGTTTTGTAATGAAAATACTTATTAATAAAACAAAAGAGCTTGGTTTTGATGAGCATT
>JANZLF010000221.1:27986849-27997761 GCA_026546835.1 Erythroxylum foetidum
TATGGTAAACATGTATATTATAAGAATCTAAGATAATGGATTCACAGTTGAATAATCAAGTTGGTCGCTTGATTATGGTTTAGACTGTAGTGTTGCAATTTATCACCATGTAAGTAAAGGAATTTACTTCAAAGGAATGATGAGTTTCATATCATGATAGTAGTCTAATATTGATAATGGCACCATTACATGAATCTAGAATGAAATATATTTTCAAGAATAAAGTAGGACGTTACTTTAGTCTTAAAACATACATTTTAACATTTACTTATTATAGACCACAATCTTGATAAATGGTGAACTCATATATGTTTCATTATAATTCTTGATATGATCGGAATGGATTTTTACAGATTATTAATCCAAGGTCTGCGCGTTGGAATTATTAATTGAATCATGTATCAGGGAACATTCACTAAAATAAAGAGTATATAGTGATATCATCACTTCTAGATGTTTTATGGAGATTGGTGATTAAACTGGCGCCAAGAATTTGATGAACTAGCTACCCATCGAGTCTTAACACTAAGATGAGATCTTGTGTGATAATCACCATAAAGAGTAAAACGGGAAATCTAGAAGGAAAAACTATCATAAGGGCAAAACAGTGCAAATGGCTATAATAAGGTTCATAACAAGGTTTGCAAGTGGACATATTATTTTAAATATGTGTTCTCAGAATATTTATTAATTCAAGAGTTCAAGTAACTGTCTTTAGTTGAATGACGTTTAGTTTATAAGCTAGAATTAATTCTAATGAGATTAAATTAATTTTGGGCTTATTGGAGTTTGAATTATTTGAGTCCAATAAGATTCGCTACTTGACTTCAAGGAAGGTTATCAAGCAAAGTAAGAAATATAAATGGACGTTTTAAAGCTCATGATTGAATATTAGGCTTGCTCTAATTAATGGTTAATTAAAAGCCTAATTGAACATTTAGAAATGGGCTAGGCTTTGATTTAATTTAATTAATTAGATTAATTATATTAAAACAAAATTCTTAAAGAAATGAAAGGGAATTTTGGTTTCTAATGGTTGAATGTGCATATGCACATTTAGCATTGAATTGCTAAATAAAGATGGTATTTATCATGAATTATCATCATTAAATGGAATTATGATCTTACCATTAAATGGTTTAATGGTTGTCTTTTAATGATGGCATGTTATGTAACCTTTTTAGTATTCATTTGATTAAAGATGAAAGAGGTGTATTTGATGGAATATCTTCCTTCTTTCATCACTAAAACCGAAATTGACATGCCATTTTAGGTTATTGGTTTTTTCATATAGCCATCTTAAAACAAATGAGAAGAGTCTCATTTAATGACTTCTTTATGTTTGATTAAAGAAAGGTGTGATACATTGGATTCTGTTCTCTTTTTTCTTTTCATACATAACCAAAATTGACAAGGTGATATAGAGGTGTTCTTGCATTTTTGGACTCTCTTTCCTTTCATGCATGTTTGTGTCGAAATTTGCATGAGAAGGTGTCTCATTTTTGGTTTCTTTCTTTTAAGAAAAATCTCCTCCAAAGTTTTCTTCTCCTTTCCCACCAAAGGATTTTATTAACCAAGTTGTCCAAGAAGAACAAGTGGTAGATCGGATTGGTTGAGGATACAATATCGAGAAGAGGAAGCAATAACAAGAAGAAGAGGATGCATCACCTTGGAGAGGATACATTGTCGAGGATAGGATAACACAACAAGGAGTTAAAGTTGTAGCAAAGGAGTAGATAATATTTGTACCATCTTGTTCTTATGTTAAATATTATCCCTATACCATATCATGTATGGATTGACATGTTGATTTGGTTACCTTGCTTCCGTTGTGTTATGATTTCTAAAAAAATTTTGAAATCCACCTTTTAACCAAATCTTACTTTTTTTTTTTCGATCCAACAAGTTCTACTCCATCTCCTACAAGAAATCCTCTAACACCTTAGCTTCCCACACACCTTCGAACACCTTAAGATTCACGTACCTTCAAAGATGAAAGTTATGGTGTGGAGCTTTCAACTTGATTGACATCTAGCACTGCAACAACACACCTCAGTATAGTGATCTCGAACTAAGCCTCCTCTTGCGCCTTCAACAAATCTGCCATTTTTTGTTGAAACTGTTAGATTCATGCCTCCAACATCTCAAATCGAGTATTGTGATATGTGACCTCTTCCTCGCCTTGGAGAATTGGCCCAATGAGTGCCTCCACCCTAATCACTCACTCTGTCAAGTTGCCTATTGCCATCCCAAAATTTGATTTTGATATAAGTTGATACAAAGGTCACCTTGGTACTCGAACTTTCACTGAAGTTGATCAGCAACATCTTTTTCACCGTAGTCTCACTTAGGTCTATTTAAGAAAAACTTCAGCCGTCAATGACCCTCGAAGTGTTTACCTCGTATACTTGAAGAAACAACACTATAGAAGTAATAAGAAAATAAAGAAAACAAAAGAGATATGATAAAATCAACCTTTTTATTACTTTCCCTCAAAAGAATACAAGGAATGATCTCTCTCACTGAATAAGGAGAGTAAAGATCAAATGAGTTATATATATGCATTCTAACTTGGAATCCAAGTTACATTCAAAATCCCACTTAAACTGAACTTCCTAAAATCAGGTTTATGTCTATCAGATTATATCATGTGCACCAACTGGATGACACCCCCATCCAAATAAGACTCTAATTGATAAGATAAAATCTATAAGATAACAGAAAGATAGAGTTTACATTCAAATAGGAAACAAATAGCCTTATCCTTGAAGATCTCTACTATCTTCATATGTTGCGTCCCATTGTAACTCTAACTCAAAGTTGTCGCCATATCATCCAAGATCTCCCCACAATCTCTATCCGCTAATGATGCAGCGTTTCTCAACAAGTCCGCTAGTCGTGGTTCATTCGTCCAAGCATGGGCCAAGTCCTTAGTCCATTAAGTCCTTAGCTTGGGTCGAGTCAATCTCCACAAGGTTTGAGACTCTATAAAAATTTTTACCAAGTCTGATACCACTCACCCATGTTTGCCTAATGTTTTTGCATGCCTCTCTCATGAATGCAATCCAGCTGACCTTCTTCCCAAGGCATATCGTGAAGGTCACTAAGAAGTGCTCTGAAATTTAAGGGTCTAACACCTAGCCACCATCAGAGGTAACAAGCACAGTAGCAGGGAAGCATCCTTCCTCAGAAACCGCTAGAATTAGCAGGCGCGGTAGTAGGGAAGTATCCTTCCCTAATCACTGCTAAAGGCAGCCTCCAATTCGATGGCAATAATGACTTTCATACTGCTGGACTAGTCACTCACCAGCATTCACCACTATAGAAAAGTTCCACTACACTTTCTCTCTGTATGGTGCAGCTAGTCACCGATATCCACACTTGGCTTCATTCATCCAGCTTATTTCATTATTTTGGATATTTCAAAATCATAATTTTTAGATGTTGTGGGGGTTTTTAAATCTTGGTTTTAAGATTCTCTGACCATATATTGAATATAAAAGCTAGATGCATTAGTATGTGGTTCAATTTTGTACTCTATTTGTGCATTATTTGACTCCTTCTGGTATACATGTTAATGCAAGAAACACATTAAAGTTTGTTTCATGGATGATGAAACTAAATTCCAGACGTATACTACAATTTCTAAAATGCACTTGATCTCTAGCCAAATTACATAGAATTTAAGCATCCTTTAGATTCAAAAATTCAGGCCAAATTATTCTGCTTTATGCGATTAAGGCATAAAACAAAACTTAATATAAAAAAATTTATAATCTAGATAAATAATAAAAATTTTGTTATGTTAAATGCAGTGATTCTCAAAACTCATCTGATACATTTTAACACAAACAAATTCAACCTTACATTATCTAGATTAATATAAGCACAATTTCAAATTATTTATTTGATGCATATGTAACTTGCTAAGATACCAAAGTTAAAGGATAATCATATAGATTAAAGGATAATCACATAGATTAAGTATAATTTTATAGATATATATGCATAGTAATACATAATACCGCTTACATGGATATTATGTTGAATTCACTGGTTAAGACTCAAAATTGATTATCAATAAGAAGATTTCTGAATGATCTGTAGAAACAGAAACTAACCAAACTTCAAATTTCAAAGATTATTGTTTATATTAGAATATGAGCATTCAACTTCTTCCTTACCACTTAGCAATTATTAATCGATAACACTAAACCTATTCAAGGTTGTTTTAGTGATGATAAAAAAATTCAGGAATATTCAAGAAACTAATTAAAGAAGCATATATAATTAAATGTGGCTTCTCTCTCTCAAGCAAGGAGCAAATGCTTAAATTAATGCTATGGCCCTTTTGAATATCACAATTAACTATGACTTGAAAATCTTTGAGCCACTAAAATAGCAAATGCTATTAAGGTAAGAAGACAAGACTCAAGAACACCCTGCATATGCTTTTTGAAATACTTGTTTATTGTTATTAGTTTTTTTAAATGAAAGTGGGAATTAATAAAGAATTGAGATACATCTACAAAATTCATAGGGGGTTACAATTTCATTAATAAAGAATTAATATACATCTACAACATTCATAAAGGGTTACCGTGCCCTAAAAAATTGAAGCATTGATACCTAATACAAAATATTAGAATAGCTTATATGGCAAGTAATTCATACTACACCTCTTAGCATTATTATTTCATTGATGTTGTTTATGGCTTAGATATAAGAGGGGGGACAGATTTCTACTTAGCTTCAAACTGTCTAACATTCCATTTTTTCCAAATAGTTTTTATGCAAAAGCTAATTGCTACAAGATAAGGCAACTTTATGGGAGGACATTGAATAAACAACCATTATATAACACTTGAGAATGTACAAGCTTGTAATCACTAGTTACACCTCATTTTAGCATCTTCCCAAATACAGTTGGTGATCTTACTCATAAAGAATAGGTGATCAATTGTTTCTTCCTATGATGAATAGAAAGGACATGAAGAATGAACATTTAAGTACCTAATCCTATCAACTGTATTAAGACAATTTTGAATGGCTAGCAAGAGGAGAAAGGAAGACTTTAGAGGTATGATGTTGTTCAAGATAATTGGAGACCACTCCATTGTTGGTTTTTCTTAATCTTAAAAAATTCTCATGATTTTTTGGATAGAAGGTGAGTAGGGCGATTATGCCAAAAAATGTGTGTTGATGGAGCGAATTGGGAGTATATTAAGGTTACAAATGGCTAATGCTTATAGGGAACTACTAACTACTTCCATTACTGAATAAGTTCATTTTTGTGTGAAGTGGGAGATTGATAGAATTCCTCACTTCATCTGAAGAATGTATGAGAGCTCCTCTACCTAATCAATTATCAAACAATAAGGATATGAGTTTCCTATTAGCAATAGAGAAAGACATACCATCTTGCACTAGATGTTTCATTCAAAGAAGTTGATTCAAAAAGAAAGAGTGTGATGATTTTTTTACTGATTTCCTATATTCTTTTACTTGTAAGAAAATATGAAACTTATAATGATTTCCTGTCTTCAAGGATCTGCCAAAATTGTTTCATTATAAACATTTGATTGGTGAGTTTAACTGAATAGACATTGAGTACCCCTTCTTCTTTTGGATAAAAAATGTCTTCCTATTTGACCTTAGCACTTCTTTTTATACCATTTGAGTGATTCCATAAAAATCTATAAAGACCCTTTCAATTTTTGTGGATACATTCTTTGAAAGGAAAATGTGTGAGCTCCAATATATGTACACAGATTTAAGAACTGATTTTATGATTTATAGCTTGCCTGTAAAGGATAGAAAGTTGTTTACCCAGGAACCTATTCTCCTCTAAACTTTCTCTATAAAGGGGTTGTATTGAAGGAAGGTTAATCTTTTTGTTGAGACTAAGAGGCCGAAATATAGTAGAGGTGGAGCTTTCTCCATCATTCCCATTGAGGAAGCAATTTGTTAAGCCATCTGAGAAGCAACTTTGGAGATTATGAAATGACTCTTGTAAAGGTTGATCTATGGACCTAAGACAACCTTGAATTTGTGAAAAGCCTTCATAAAGATGTTAATCGAATCCATTTTTGCACTGCAAAATAGGGGCAAATCATCTACAAAAGCAAGGTTAGTGAGTCCAATCTTCTTACATTTTTAGTGATGTTAAAAGTTTAATTTGATTCCACTTCAAGCTTGATTATTAAGTTAAGAACTTCCATGCACATAATGAAAATGTCAGGGAAAAGAGGATCCCCCTACCTTAGGCCTTTTCCAGCTTTGAAATACTTTGAAGGATGGTCATTAAGTAGGATTGAGTGGCTTGCCATGGATATGTATTCCTGGATCTAGCTGATGTATGTTCTTGGGAATCTGTAAGCAAACATCATCTTCCATAGAAAACTCCAGCACATACTATCATAAGCTTTGTGGAAATCGATTTTAATAATGCATTTTGAGGCTAAATTGGATCTAGAGTAACCTTTAAGAAGTTCTTGCACAATTAATATGTTATCTTTAATTTTCCTATTGCTTATAAATGCCTCTAGATTGGCACTAATAAGGGGATCTATTACTTTCTTCAATCTTGATGCAAGAATCTTAGATGTGACCTTATAAAGAAAGTTTGTATAAGTAATAGGTCAAAATTCATTGAAACTTGAGGAATTAGCACTCTTTGGCATCAAACAGATAAAAGTTTTGTTGATTTCTTTAAGTAACACACTGTTGGAAAAGAAATACTTTCACTACATTTTTAACGCAAGAACCTGTCATACTCTAAGATTTTTGAAAAAAAAAAGTCATTCAGTCCATCTAGACCAGGGGCTTTCGTTCCATCCATGTTGAAAATTACTTCCTTAATCTCCTTGTCTTCCACAGTTTTTTGTTAATAATTCACTTACATAATTTGCTTCAGATTGAGTGTTAAGAGTTCAGCAGTGGAAACAAAAGCTATATGTGGAGAATCCAAGTAGTTTACTAAAGAAATTCACAACTTCATGTTCAAAGTCCATTCAATTCTAAAGTAATAGCCCCTATTAGAAGTGATTAAACATATTCTGTTTTTGTTTTTACGAGCTAAGATATAATTGAAAAAGAACTTTGAATTTTTACCCCATCTTGCAACTAATTCACTTTAGTTCTTTATTATAGCAGGGATTCATGATTTTTAACTGCAGTCAAACGATTCATCTGTTGAGCCTATTAAGGAATGTAGCAATTTGAGTTTTTGTTTGATTGCCTTCAGTTGTTTTAGACATTTATACTATTTGGTTCCTCTTAAAGCACAATCTGTAGCTCTCCATAAGCTTCAAGGAATCCTGGATCATAAGCTAAATAATTATTAACTTGAAATGGATGGAAGCTAGCAGTTCTTTAGAATAGGTTCTGGATTTTAATGGGGGTATGGTCTAAAAAAAGAGGGTCCTAAAGTATAGCAGAGCTATTGGGAAAATGAACTAGCCATTTGGCATTCACCAATGCTCGATCTAGTTTTTTTCTAGATGTACTATCTTGAAGATTGTTTTTTTAACCATATAAACTAGTAGCCTGTGTACCTCAGATATTAACCATGGAAAAGCTGCGAAAGTTGCAATTTCTTTAAGCCTCTGACCTGTAAAGAGTGGGGTTGAATTCCCCACATATTAACCATGGAAAATCTAGGCCTCTATGAAGATTGATTTGATCATTCCATAATATGGATATTTGGAACCTGAAGTTGTTAGCATAAATGAAAGAAATTATGATATCAATTTTCTCATGTAGAAAGGATATTTTAAGGTGGATAATTTGATATGTTGAATGAAGGATCTCCTTTGTAAAGCCTTATAATAGATAATGACTCTCTTATATGCATAATTTGAATGATTTGTAACCTGCTTCTAATCTGATCCTAGTATGCTTGACTTGCTAATATTGTCTCATTTTATTTTTGTCTCAAATAGTCCTATTATTAAAGGCTTTTTCTTCTTAGTAAAATAGCTTAAAACAACTTGCTTTGTAGAGTAATTCGTACCTAGGACATTCTATACTACAATTGACATATTTTGGTTGCATGGTGATTGGCAATCTGTGGTAGTAGTTTCTATTATGGTATGAAGGCCAAATGGCTCATCTAATTGGTTATTGTCACTTGAAGGATCTGTTTTAGTATTTTTCAACCAAAGGAGAGAGCTCACCTATAAGATCTATAGGTGGGGTAATGACCTAAAGCGTAGTATTCAATATTAAATAACCACAAGTGCACAATGTAGCTGCAGTTAGTACCGACAAGTATGGATCGATCCCATGAAGACTATAAATAATAGTAATTACCCTTCACCTATTATCTAGCCTAATGATATAATTTATATTTTCAATAAAAATAAAAACTAAAACTAATAAAATAAAATAGGAAACAATAATGAACACGAAGACAGTATAATTGACTTAGAAAACTATTGTTTTCAGAAATTAGTATCTAGGTTTGAATCCCTTTAAACTCTTAATAGAATGATCTTTTATCATGCAATTGTTTGGTTGATGTATTTGACTGTGGAGACTCCTATGATATGCTAATACCTGACCTTGAATCTGCTAATAAATAATCTTAAGGCCTCTAACCAAAATACTCATATTAAATCTTATAGGAATGTGTTACCGATTTATGATTCCCTCTATTAAGTTTAACCTTAATTCGAAGGATTTATGTCATCCTATCTCTAAGTTTGTAATTAACTCCTAATTATGGTAGATATATTCACCCTAGGATTTCTCAATCTCTCCCTATGAAACCAGATTAGTAATAAATGTAATCAAATCATAATAACCAATCGAACCAGTTGCATTAACAAAGGAATCAAATCATATCAAGGTATTAGCATAAGGTTTATGTAACCAAAATATTGACTAGACATTTAGTTACACATGATCGAATATGAAATCAAACATACAATGAAAGAAAAACCAAACCAAAACAATAGGTTCATAATTTTAAATATCCTCGATCATCTTCTATCGAATGTTTTTGTGATATATAGGTTTGATCTTGAATTCTGGTAGATCATTTGATGAAATCTTCGTGTTTCCCACTTCTTTAGACCAAAATTGTCCCTTATAGATATTCTTCATGTCTGAAAATTGCCTCCCAAAGTCTCCTCCTTTGATTTGCCTCCGAAACATTGCTTTTATAAGAAAATCTAAGTTTTTAGGTTATGCACAGCCATGTATAAGAACGTGCATAATCAAAATCCACCAAATATCGCGAAAGTGCATAGGCGTGCACTCCTTCCAAATTGTTGATTTTTTATTCTAAGCCACTTATTCATCCGAACTCCTCTTGTTTAAGTCCATGAAGGCAATTATCACCTATAAACACACTTAAAGCAAATTAAGTACCAACCATCATCCTTTTGCACACCAATTCAAATCAATATTTGACAAGGCCATATAGTACTTATAGATAGATCTCAAACAATTCAAGATATCAGTTAATAAAATTTATAATTAGGGTTATAACAAACTTAAAGAATTCAAATAAAAATTCAGTCAACTCATCCCCACACTTAAAGTCATACATTGTCCCTAATGTACACAAGATAAGCATTTAGAAAAAGTAAGAGGGTTTAATGGTACTTTATTAACTATGACAATTTTCTGGTTTGGATCCATCTAATATGAAACTAACATCCTTGTAAAATATAAAAGAAAATGACAAAAAAGAAAATAAATAAATAATATATTAAAAATAAAAATCATATACTAACTTGAAAGAAAAAACAAAATAACATAGAAATTGAAATAAAATTAAAACCAACCCATAGATTGCCTCCCATGTAGCGTTTCTTTAATATCAATAGCTCAATGTAACTTGCATGTCTAACATCATCCTGGATCGATAATCAACGATTTGCTTCCACCCTTTTCTTCATAAACTAGTTTCATAGCCTGCAAACAAGTAACATATTGCAAGAAAATAACAAGGCATAAAAGTCTCTAGCTCATCTTTTATAGCTATCTTCTGCCACTTCTCTACTTCCTCTTCTTGGATGGAAGTTTCTTTATCTTCTTCTTCAAGAAGCTCTTCTTCACTACAAAGGGTGATTGCCTCTCAGTCGATAGTATCAGTTTTAGTAAAACGGAACAAACTCCCTTGCATCTCTTCAGATAATATATCCATCAACTGGTTGATTTGATTCACCATATTTTATATACGAGCCTGTGTTTCCTAATAACTCATGTTTGAATCTTGATTATATTTGATCATTATATCTCTCAGAACAAAATTTACCTCCTCACCTTCTCAAAGTGTATTTGCATTCATGAAATTGATTGTTGTCTCTTCTTTACTCTGAGACGGTGGAAGCACAAATTATACTTATCATATACAAGTGAAGGAAGTATCTTATCAAATTCACGTTGAATTGTTACTCTCTTAGCAAAACATTTCATTAGCATGTCTATAACACTTTCTTGTTCATCCGGAAGATGTTTTTGAAATGTACCTTCCTTTATGAAGTTAACTCTTATCTTTTCTTCACTCTCAAATTTGTGTCAGTCAGCTTTTATTTAAACAACAGCTTCCATTAATTTATCTTCTAAAGGCGACTTGCGACATGGAGATACTTGATGCTCAAAATATTCAACTGAGCATTTAGTTACACATGATTGAATATGAAATAAAACATACGACATAAGAAAAAGAAATGAAACCAATTCAGAATTCTAAATCTCCTTTATTGTCTTCTATCGAATGTTCTTGTGATGTAGAGGTTTGATTTTGAATTGCAATAGATCTTTCAATGAAATCTTTGAGTTTCCTACTCTGGACCAAAATCATTCCTTATAGATGTTCTCCATGTTGGACCCCGAACTTTTGATGAAAATTAGAAATATTAAAATGAATTTAAAATGAGAAAGAATTGGTGAGAATGAG
>JANZLF010000221.1:28037337-28049416 GCA_026546835.1 Erythroxylum foetidum
GTGCAAGAGAGGAAGCTTATAGTAGAAGACCTTATTTTCTTAAAACATACCCACAGCTACTTTAATACAGTCTCACCGTATGTCATGTTTTATAACATGTTCTACCCTAAGCAGTCAAAAAAGGATAATTGTGCCATTTCAAAGATGAGATGAACTACAGTTTAATGAGTCAACATATAGTTATTAGGGTACTACCATGTGCCTCAAATGTAATTATTAAATTGTTAATCATCACATTATAGTTATTGAACATACATCAGGCAATTCAATTAATAGTTGTGAATGTGAAATTAATGTGTGATTATATTAGTCTATATGTTTCTAACATTTATTGCTGCATGTTCAATAGAATTTCACTATAAATTCGGATGACTAATCAATTTGTTTCTTACAAACAAAGCCAAATGATTGCATCATAAAACTCTAACTGGCTATTATTGTGACTAACAAATCTATAAAACATAAAAGTTCCCTAACAAAATATTTCAAAGCTCATATTAGTGAAAGGCAAGCGACAATTTTTTTTGTGAGTAACAAAAGTTATAAGTGTAAATATGTAAGAACGTGTACATATCTTAAGGGTTTAACCTTCGTTAAGTTCTTCTTTCACTAAATTCGATAAGACAAAGCACGTTTGTTTTTGTACGTACCATACCTCTCGGAGTTACTATTTTAAGCGAACTTCAACTTTTCAATCCCTTGGTCATGCCATTACGACGTTAAATGTTCAGCCTACGCATATTTAGCTGATAAATTTTAAGCCAATAAGACTGAAACTTATCATAAACACTTTTTTCTAAATTGTCACTATACATTTCAGTCATAAAACTTTCTCTGAAGAGTCAGTTTCTTTTACCCTTAACCCTATACAAATTATTTGTATCATATTTTATGTATAAGTTTAGTTTCTTAACACGTACAAGTGTTGATCGGGTGTAGAATAAGTTAGATTAACCTTTAATTTAAAATTTAAAAATAGTTCTATTTAAAATTTGAAAATTAAAAAATTTAAATCAATTCAAAATTTAATCAACTTAAGTTGAATCGATTGATCTTAGATGAAGTCGAGCTGTCGAGCTAAATTAGACAAAAATTACCATTCCTTCGTGATATACAGAATGGATTCCGCCCTATGTCTGCTCAATGTCACTCTTCAACTTTTTTGCACTTCAACTATCTTCATTGGTACGTTGGTTAGGTGAGACGTGAGGACCTCACTCTATCGACAGCATAATAACATGTTGATTCAATAGGATTACTGACCACTAAGCATTTGTGGCTGTGCCAGCCAAGTGCGTATTATCATTTCCATGCTCTTGTGAACCCAATCGTTACGTTGAAGTCAGCAAAGTGCCATAATTAGCTTGTCAAACTTTTTCAATATGGTTAACGAATTCAGCAAAGACATTAGCGCCTCTTGATGATAATTACAGGTGGAAAACTCAAATCACAGCACCCAAACTGAGCTGTATTAATTTGTTCGTAATTAAACAGTCTAAAATGAACGGACGTTATTGTTATTAAGGAAACTCGAGTAATGGTTGACATAGTCACCCCATCGAAAACCGAAAAACTGTGATCCGGTTTATTAATGTCGATGATATGCAATTATGCACTATATATAGACAAGAATAGAACCTAAGAAAAGTATATATATGTAAAATACCTTAAGGACTCTAAGAGCTTCTACATATATTATTAGGGTAATGTACTTTTTCTGTCAAACTGACAAGTGGCCTAATGGGTCGGATGCTGACGGGGACGAAGAATGAGTGAAGTTCCATAGATCATTCTCGCTAGTTTGGTTTGATCTCTGCGAGAGTAGGAGCGACAACTGCATGTCATCATCATGGAAAAGACCAAAACTCCCGTTTGGGTCGGTAAAGCAGGCCAATTGCTTTGATGTCTCGACGTGACCATTGAGCTGCGATGCCACGAGACGGTCGAGGGTAATCCAGTCATTAACCTTCGATTTCTTGTCCTGATTAACTGAGGAAGCATCAAAGTTGTTGGCTTGGTTGGTAGAGGAAGGTTCATATTCTGGAATGAGCATTTCATCGTCGTTGGGGTGACAACAAGAATTGAAGCTGTGTTCTTGCTCAAGAGTTGGGCTGTCTAGTCGAGGAAGATGTAAGAATTTCTCCTGAAGCCCTTCAACGATGGTTGCGCCAGTATTCCTCGGGAGAAATCGGACATTGTCGGTGTCGTTTGGATTGTTAAAATGATTGCTCATTGATTCATTTTCCGTCTTGCAAGTTCTTCCCATGTAGAGAAGTATCTGATCAAGAACGGCATCCCCACCAGCACTAAGAATATGAGTTTTTGTGTCTAGTAAGCTTGACGAGCCTTTAGGACTGTCTAGGGATTTCTGATAGTTCTTCTTTCTAAATACGCGACAAACCACCCAGCCTTCTTCAAGGAATGCGTCTGTGGTGTCTGCTGCAGGGTTGGTAGCCTGAGAATACATCTCAAGGTAACTACAAGTAGCTAAAAATGTTTGGAAAAGGCAACTTTCGAACGAGCAAGACTTCCGACTACATTCGGAAAGACAAAAGAGTACATAGTCCAGTAATAAGGTGATGGATTTTATATATTTAGTTTCACTCAATTGAACTAAACAGATATCAGAAGAATTTGAAAACTTTGAACACCTTTTTCCCAACGAAGCTAACATGCACCAACTTAATTAATAAACCATGTTAATATATAGATCAAAAATAAACTAATTAATAAAAAATATGATTGGACTTAATTATATTTTTTCGAGTCTAAGGTTAATTAACGAAGGCTTACGCTGTTGGTGTCATGAGTGGTATCGTCAAGCCTATACTCATGCATGATCCAATCAGATTTCTGGCCATGTGGTGCCCGCCCCATGTAGAATACGAGCGTCTTCCTCAATCCAATTCTTCTAAAGCCGCTGTAGATGACCTTGTCACGGCCAGTAGCTTTCCAGAACCCGGCTGCCGTTGCCCGATTAGTTCTAGTTCCTGTCGGGTATTTCTTGTCCTTGTGGCTGAAGAAGTACCAATCATTCTGTGGGGTGGATCCTATTTTGCACTTCTCTGTGAAGCCCCAATTCAAACCACAAAGAAGAGGAATGCTTAAAGAACCAACATTTGTTTCTTAATTTTAATTTTATCATCTAGCAAAGCAATATGGATCATATATAAGAAAGGGATGTTTTCGTTTTAAATATACCTTGAATATCCCAGGGCTCAAGTTTATTAAGATCAACCTCACGAATCACATCGAGATCTATCTGCTCATAGGCCACTTTCTTCCTGAGATAGTAGTGGAGAAGCTCTTCTTCGGTAGGATGAAATCTGAAACCTGGGGGGACCTGGGACTGACCATTTATCGACAGATTCATAACCTCCGGCATTATAGCTTAATTAATATATATTGGCTCTAGATTTCAAGGAAATATTAGAACAGACCTAATCAAAACTCATTACAATGATAATAACGTAGTAGTAGTAGTAAACAGCAGAGAAGGAGAAAGTAACAACGAGAGAGAATACGAAGTGGATTAGGAAGCAGAGAATTAAAGCGAAAGGAGTGGGGTTGAGCTTGAGCGTAAAGGGTAATGCAGTCAGGATAATTTATAATGGGGTGGGATCGATGGGGTTCAAATGTATGCATGAAAAAGTCTGAAATCATGTACTTGATGAGTGTGGGGTCTAAGGCTTCGAGAAGGGCCAACAACCGAGAGATAGAAAGGCAAAGGCAGGGTGCGTAGGCCCCATACTAGCAGTACGTAGGGTCGTTTTCCCTTTGTTTCATAGGAAAAGAGAATGCAACTTGTAAGATCTTAGCTAGCGGATGGCAATAAGCCCCCATCTCAACTATGACATATGACCTTAATATCTATATGAAAAGAACGCCTGAAACTACCGCTATCCTCAAAGAATTTCTCCCCATCTCTATCACTCATGCAACCACCTCAACGACAAGAAGGCTAGAGAGAGAGAGTGAGAGATGATGGGGTCGGAGACACTGAGCTTTCATGGCCCCTCCAGAGGAAGAAGAAAGACATGATAGACTTTTTTGTAAACATGAACACTCACTTCCCCCTCCGTGCCCTGTTCTATCCCTTCGTTATGTTCTTGATACATAACATATAATATCATAATTATATACTTCAGTGCTGAAATAAGCCAAAAGTTTAAGTTCAAGTTTCTGAAAATTCCATCTTGATTCGTCGTCAAATTTAAGTACAAGCTATGCCCATTTGTGATTTGTGTTATCAATTTATATGGATCAGGGTTCTAGGTTTCTAAGAAAAAGGGGCTTGTTGTGAATTTCCTTTCTTCAGCTTTTAATATTTCTCCCTTTGCATGATTGCATAGGCCAACCGCTGAATCTTTCATTTGATGCAAGAAGATACAATATCGCCACTAGAGTCAAGACGGCAGCCACTAAGGAAGAGTTAAAGAGAAAGCACCAAAAAGAGCTTTCTCATTTCTTTCCTGCACCTAGTGCTTCCACTCCATTTACCCAAAAGCTCGTAAACTAAGTACTAAAGACCCCCCCTCCTTCCATGATGATCCGTTGACAATGTGTAAACGAAGCTATAGGGCTCCGTTTATGCTACCAACGATCAGTCCAATTTGGGTGAACATGCCAATTTATAGATTAATTTTACAAATGGTCAATAAGTTAACCTTATCGTGTTCGATTCCTTTGCGCTTCTAAATTATTTTATATGTTATTGTGTTGGGTAAACATTCAAATGCTAAAACCAGCTTAGCTTAGTGAAGATGTACAATGGGCAGAAAACAAATCTGCCCACAAGGCTTATTACGAATTAGTCATTAGCTTGAAGTGGAATTATGACCTCTACTCCTACAAATAACAAGACTAAGATGATGGGTTGCTATATCTACAATTTAGAAAGTTTACGGATATCAAATAAATTTGGATTGATCCTATTTAGTGCCTAAGCAGTTAATATTTAAAGCAATTAAAGACAAAAATTGCAGTAATAATTGAATTTGTGTGACCAATCATCCTCATATAAAATGATCCGAGTCATAACACTGATTCCTCTTTGAATCATTGTATGGGTTGAAATAACAAAGAAGGAATGTTGATGCGTTTGATTTTAATGCACAAATTTCAAATTTATATAAAATTAGTCATTTTATGTAGATATAATTATAAACTTAACTAATATATTAACTCTTTTAATATAAAGACTCTTCGCTTTAATGTGACACCTATAACGAGAAAAATGCATGAACTATGAATGATGAAAAGTTGTACATTTTTCCTTAAAAACTCTTTTTGTTTTTCATTCTTGCACATTTTTCTTTTAGTTGTTGCCGAGTTGCAATCACTTTTTAACGTGCTTTTTTAGTTTTAGAATTCAGAAATTATATTGATAGTTAGTTATTCAAAATTATTCAATCAGCTTTAAAATATAATATTAGGAAATCAGGCTTAATTAAATCTGATCCTAACCATAGCAGAATAATTATGAAACCTTTTTGTATTTTGATTTTTCAAAAACGAAGATTACTTTAATTTTATAAAAAGATTAATAAATAAATTATAATAAAGCATGAATTGTAACTCATATTTTATTCCCAAGCTTGATCATTTTCTTGTTGAATCCCTCGAATCGTTTCTAAAACTGCGTCATTTCAACCACCATAGTCGTATAAGTGTTTTACCTTTAAAGATATCCACACAATAAGTTGAGAGAATTATGCAACTATTAAAGAGATGATTAGGCAAGTAGTGCTAGCTCTATTAGAGCTTAAGCCTATTTATAATAAGTTTTGGACATTTTAGTAATTTAATTAAAATTAAATTTTAATTATGATTAAAATTATAAATAATTCTAATTAAATACCAATTATGTCCAAATAAGATGACATATCTCATGTTAATTCTTATTTATCAAATATCTCATATTTAATCATAAGGTTTCTCAAACTTTAAAATCAAATCCAACTTAATTAAAATATATTTGTTCTTTCCAACCTATTTTTAAGTATGACCCATTAAGTGTTGAACAAGTTTTATATATAATAAAACTCTCAATACTCACAAGCATATAAAATGTAACTTGTAGTATTGAAAGGTATCAATCTCAAGAGGAACTAGCTCAAACAAATTGAACCTAACTTTATCTAAGGTCATAAAATATGAGTTGAGTGAGATATAACCGAAAATTAAAATAATGAAATAAAAGCAATCAACTAATAAATACCAAGTGAGCACCAAAGATGATTAAGGATGAATGCATAGGATTTATTTTTTCATTATTTTACTCCTCTAACAATTATTGATTCAATTATGCGTTGAACTTAGATTTTCTAAGGATTTGATTTCTCTCTCAAGACGTAACTAATTAATCCTAATTAAATCTAAAAATTCCATTAATTACAATTTCTCAATTCACAACTCTTTCCTTAACGTTTTCAATTAGATATGAAGTTATCTATTGAATAATCAAGTTCTCACACAAGATCTCTCTTCAAATGATAGTTGATTTGTTAATCGTTTAACAAATTAATTAGATTACTTTTTACTTAGTCCCTCCATTTTTTATCAAAGTATGAACATTCATCTCTCAATTTATTGCCAAAGTATGAACATTCATCATTAACACAACACATAATATGTATTGGATCAATAAAGATTAAAGTCACACAAAGATACGGAACAAATCCTAATATGAAATTGAGAACATCATAAACGCATTAGACATTTGGAAATTTAATTTACACATCAAGTAATATGAAAATAAGAAAAGAGAAAGAAAGAAAAACTCCATTCAAAGCTTTATATGAAAAACTACAAATCTGGACATCTCTCTTGACCTTCCTTGTTTAATCCACTTTTGCAAGATGGCAGTTGCATTTTTAAGGTTTCATAAGGTTCTTAAATAGTCCCAGAGGATCTTGGGGATGTAACTAGGATTTTCACCATTTGATCGGTTTAAACAATGCCTTCAAACCCTAAAACAAATGGAAAATGTCGTGCCTGGGAAGCCTTTGTCATGATCGTGACTCTAGAAAAAGTGCTTCTATCACGATCGTGACTTTCCTGACTCTGGGTGATTCTCTTATGTCACTATTGCAAAATGGGAGTAACGATCATGACCTAACCCATGAAGCTCCATGCATATCTATATCTCTTGTTCTTCATCTATCTGATTTCCAATACTAACAAACACGTCGAACACCTTAAGAAACATATAAATAAGAATAAAAACAAGCTCTAAACCGCGTAAATACTTAGAATATAAATAAACACTCAAATAACATAATTATAAGTCTATACATGCAACAATCATTTAATAAACACTTATAAACACACTAAAACACCTTTCAAACATGGTATAAACTACCCATATCATTAGGTTTTCAAATAAGTCGGCAATAGATACAAATTATAACCTAAATCATATTTAAGTTTAGATAAATTAAACTCCTTTATTTTATCTTTAATTCTCTAATTAAACAACTTATATCTATAAATCAATATTAACATCTAGCAACACATCATGACTACTCAAATATTTAAAAATGTCATGATTTTGACTAATCTTTCCGTACATAAATTTTTTTATAATTAAATCCTTTCATTACATAATGTTTCGTTTAGAAATAGAGCATGAAATTAGTGTCTAACATATTCTGATTCCAATCATATTAGTTCTCCACCATTAGTTATTTATTCAATTAATGACATTTGTAAAATATTTACAAAACATCATTCCACCTTGCTAAGGATTTTTTAAATCAATAACAAGCTAGTCGAAATCCTACTAATAAGCAAGTTTAGGGAGGTCTAGTAGTACACAACTTTACCCCTAATTAGAAGAAAGGCCTGTTCTAATTCTCGAATCTATCATAATCGAGAACAACAAAACATTATCTCTAATTACTTTAAGGTGATGAATTATATCTTAATCACTCAACGACCTTCATATAGTTTATGCTACATCTAATGACTACTAACTAAATTACCTATGATTATAATAGATCATAAGTAATATCAAACTATAACAATCCCTATATAAGAAAACTTTGAAAAACTCAATTCAAAGGATCACTTATACAATCATTATAATAAGAATTTTCGTAAACATACAAGTACTGTTTCAAATGAATTTCTTATATACTGTTAGTTTAGTAAACTTGTTCTTCAATAAGCACCCTCATGTTTGTTTAAGCATCTTTATAAGTCTATGAGATCAACTACTTCCTTCACCAGAAAAAACATAGCGTGTGCTACTTTTTTTACATTCTATTAATGTCCAATTTTAATAGAACAATGGTTAGGAATAAATTAGGGTTAATACATAAATGCAACACAAATCTCATAACTATAATATCGTCATAATTTCATTTGCATTGTATAATATTCCATGAACTTTATGACATACACTTAAATATGTATAAGATAAAGAGTGCCTTTAAATATTTTGTCACTAAACTAAGACTAACTGATTGGTTGTAGGGCATATACCAACAATCTTCCACTCAAACTAAGCCAATTATTTAAGTATATTATATATCATATCATCATATGATGGTCATACTACTGCTGGGACAATGGTTTAATAAGAGAATTCTATAAGTTTCTCTACAATGAGCACTTGTTTAGATCTTACAACTTTCATCTTAATTATCATCATAATTAAGAAAAATTGCCTAAATACATCCTTGGATATTTGAAGAGACCTTAGCTCCTTTTAAGTGCCCAATGGTTTTAATGTTTCACAGTATTACTATCTTGAATAATGCAAGTAACTATTCCAATATCATTAAAGAATTTATTGATCCAAGTAATCATTTCCACTAAATGAAAATTTTATTATGGCTTAATTAGCAACCATTGTTACAATATAACCTTTCCAATCTTAAAACGATATTATTCTAAGTATAGTATACCTTAATTAGTATTTACTTCTTAAATTAATATGCATATAACCTTGTGCTTAAATATCAACTGATACATAGAATAATGGATATCTTTAATACTTCATAAGAAATTTTAGTTTATTATTTATGTACTTGAACTTAGAATAGGTAAACAACTTCCAATTTATCTCTATAGTTTCAATTCTCATAATTAGGATGTTATATTTTCATATTCAACAAGAGTTGTTCTTAGATATTTGTATTTTCAACAATTGAAAATCCTAGTTGATGTTCTCTATAAGCAATATGTCTCTATATGCTCTCACTAAAGAGGACAACTATACGCTCACTAACCTTTCATAGATATGATAAATTCATAATCATATTTAAAACAAACTCTTTGAATTCATTATAAAAGTAAATCTTTCAATGTCTCATATCCTTTCAACTATATATCAAATATGCCATTAAAGGTACTAGTTTCGATTTGATGTATTGTTATGAGATTTGAACCTTTCAAATTTTATCTTACTCCTGCTACTTATCTTAAGAACCATTATCCTATAAGTCTTTATTAAAGCAAAGAATTTTTTTCAATAGGTTGTGAGATTATATCCAACCTTTTGGATATCTCATAACATTTTATTTTCTAATTTAATTCTAAGTCTAGTGGATAATATATGCTTAAATAAAACATCACATCCTTAAATCATTAATTTTGTCTCTTTCATAGGCTTAGTGTTTCATATCTAATATGAAACTTGCTAATTGATTTAATTAGAACTATTGAAGATAAGTTATTGTACTAGGCATAACTATAGAAGAAATAATATTGCATCATACAATATCTCATACTGTATTTTCCTCCTTACATAAATCTATACGCTTATAGAATTTTATTATAAGGGTATTTAAAAGAGAATCTCATTCTTTATAGATAAGAAAAAAAATTAAAACTAACCAAATTGTTCTCATCAAAGTGTTTCAAAATTCTCAATTCTTAATTTCTACTTAGATTTAAACAATTTGAACTTTTCAAATTTTGGAATCAATGTTTCATTTAATGCATATTACTATATAATATAAAGTCATTAATAATCTAATGAAATACAAATATCATCCTTTTATGAATTGTTATTCCATCCAATACATTATATATATAAATTTAATGATTCAATACCATCATCATCCTTTTGTTAAAGGTTAATTTGGTTATTTTTCAACTTAACAAGTTTCACAATTTCATACAATTCATAATCAAAAGGATAAGTATATCCTTGTATGTAACTTTATGACTCTTATTATGGTGATTTAACCAATATGTCATAAAAGGATAGTCTTGATTATTCAACTTTTTCTTACCATTTATGTTAATCGTAAGTCTCCTCTGATCCAACATATATAAACTATTTGTATAAACTTGGATGAACTACTTTTACTTAATAAACTATTTCTTATCATGCATTGAACATTATAATAATGTTGAATCTAAATTGAATATCAAATATCAAATACTTATAAGCATGAACTAGAAATTTATATGATCTCTACTTATTTCGTATAGGCAAGAAAATTCATGCCATTATTTCTTTTAATGATAACTATCATCATTCTATAGAAAAGCCTTTAATTTGTGTCTATGTTTATGCTTTTAGTACAGTAAATTGAATGAAACAATTTCATCAAGGTGCTATACCTTTAAACTCTATAGCATGCAACCTCTTACATCTTGCTAGTATAGTGTTGACATACATCTTATATATTGACATTAAATTTTATGAGACATTAATCAACTCAAAGTGTCAATACATTTTTTCATGTATATGATTTTGACATATCTCTAAAACTTTGTCATCAAATCCTCAACATGGATTATAGTAACATTACATAATGGGCATGCAATTTTTTTTATCAAACTTTGAAAGCTCTTCTTAAACATAATGTATAAGAAATTTGTTTCACTAACTTAGTATCAACTATAGCAAACAAGGTAAATTCCACTTAAAACAAAAATAAATGTGAGAAAAGCGAGTAATTGATTATATGTTGTCACTACCAAATGAGATTAAGACTTTAATCATGTATTAGTTACTTCCATTATTTTATTGGAAATAATAGTCATCATTACTATTCAAAAAGATTACTCTAATCTTTCTAGTAGGCTAAGATTCGATTTAAATTCAGTAGATCTTGAGTTTGCTCAACAAACCACTTAAACTTAAATTAGGTACATAACAATTTTATCAATTGTATCTCATTTGATTTCTAAATCCATTAAATAACAATTTTTGCCAAAACATATTTTATATGTTATTCTTAACCCTGCCTCTAAACCCATGTAATCACGAGTTTACACATGTAAATCACACAAATCTAGTTAAATATAATCCACTGTTATAAGACTAAACACATTTGGGTCAAAGTAGTTTTAAGTTTGCTCAACAAGCCCAACAATATATAGAACTTTGGTTAATTCTTATAACAATGGAAGGTAACAATCATGTTTAAAAAATGTATTTAATATTTTAACAGTGGATTTGATCTTGTTATTTTCATCAAATAGAAAATTGCATGTAAAATATCATAAATATAAAACATACGACTCAACACGCATAATATATCAAACCTATATAAACATGCAACTAATGCACTCATAATCAAATTATGTTAATAAAATATCAAGCTTCGTTTAATTCTAATTATTGATATTCATAAGCTAAAATAATATGTCAAGCTCCCAGGAAAAATTAAATTAGAATAAACTCATTGATTCCTAAATAAACTAAGTTACTATTCCAAACAAAAATTTAATTTAATTTGAAAATAATTTTCAAACCAATTGGAAACTATTTTCAATTATCTTAACACATTTAAAAAATTTTAATTGAAAACAATTTTCTTTAAATTATGCTTTTTACTTATTATAATTTAGAAAATTCCTTTTTTCAAAATCATACAAGTAACACATTCTACTTCAACTAGAAAAGAAAGTCATTAAAAAATAATTTTTCTTGATTACAAAACTATTTTTAATATTAAAAATAAATTACTTTCAAATTAAATAAAACTTTTTATTTAATTAATAAATTCATTTTATTATTTGTTTAGAGATTGATTTCTCAGTTTAACAGAAAACCTCTTATTAATAAATTAGAAAAGTAATTTTCAAAATTATTAAAAATTCTTTTTTCACAATT
>JANZLF010000221.1:28068905-28079708 GCA_026546835.1 Erythroxylum foetidum
TCAAATTTAACATAAACCTGAGTCGCACTTTCTAATTTCTCAAAATTCTCGTAATTCAAAATTATATCCCTCACATGAGTAACGGGATGTTACATTAGTGTTTGCAATGATAGTAATACAAGTTAACAAACCAAAAGTATACGGTTATAGCTCAAGAGAATGTACCTTTATTGTCTAAGAGATCATGTTAGTGTAGATACTTCCTCAACCCCATTCTTCAAAGGAACTATAACAAGATAATTGCCTTAGAGCCATTACAAACTAAGCAGAGGTTGAAGATCTACATCATTTTCCTAGGAACCATACACTTACCCAGCAGTGATGATTATTTTTGTGAACTCATTTTGACTAAGATTAATCAATTACAATCATAATTTCTATCGAAACCATTTACCATAACTAATGTTAGGACAACATTGTTTTGTCTTAATCCTGACAAAGCCTCAAGATCTAATGTATTTAATACCTTTGTCTTACATAATTTGTAGAATTTGATGGGTGACTTGGTTACAAAAACAGTACTAAAATTTTAATTTTTCAGTAATGATAGGATGTTGGAAGAAATCAATGTTCATCTATTTAATACCCAAGATGCGTATCCTATCCCAAATGATGTAAAGGACTTTTGCCTAATCTTTAGTGCCGCAATAACATTTACAAAATAATATTGAAATGATGGCATAGAGGATGAAGGAAGTGACTCCAAAATTCAATAATCCAATACAAAGGCTTTCATTCAAACAATAAGTATAGAAGACAATATCCTTAGGATATTATGCAAGAACATATATAGAATTACCATAAATTGTCACAATACAAATTACTTGTTGAATATAGATTTCCATAAGCTCTCAACTTGTTTGAGTGGGACTTCGTTCTTGCTTCCTTAAGGGCTTCCGGACCTATCTTAGCGAATTGATTGTATCAATGTTTTTACACCACCTCTTTCTCAATCTTAATTAACAGAAAACCTACTTCAATCTTCAAGGGAGCTAAAGGACTTCCTCAAGGGCATCCTTTATCTCCATATATATTTGCAATTTGTGTTGTGGCTCCAACGTTTATTTTTTCCAAGAATATTGGGACCTTCATGGATTTCATGTACCATCACAACTATGATAAATCTAAAATCTTCGATCTGTCATTCGTGTACGACCATCTAGTTGTCAACAAAGCAAATGTCTCCTCTGTTTATGCTTCGTCAATCCAGTGAAGGAGTTTCAATCAATATCTGGACTTAAAGTCCATGCCACCAAGAGTTTGCCTTTTATCTCCTCTGGGGACTTGGACTTAGTAACTCGTTTGTGTCACATCAACGGGTTTCTCTTGGCTAATCCTCCTCTGAATTCCTTGATCACTTTTAGACTCCTTTAGAGGTTGTTTAACTCTCTTGAAACTAGTTGACAATAAACTAGACAATTGAAATGCCAAATGCGTCTCATTTCCAAGTAGGTTACAACTCTTAAACTCTGTTTTACATGGACTTTATACGCACTAGAGTACTTTTCAACTACTCCCTACAAACATACATAGTGAAAACAATGAGAAGAAAGATGAAGAATTTCCTTTGGACTAGCAACAAATCAAACTCCTTAAAGGCTAAGATTAAGTCAAAGAAAAATGAATAGTGCTAATGCTAAGCATTCACTTCCTAAGGCTAATGAACAAGATTACACTAGCCCGATTACACTAGCCCAATGAATTTAGAAGTTTTTCACTAATAATGAGCCACGTTGAGTGAGATGTATGCGTACACAATTCTTAAGGAAAAAGAGCTTATGGGAGGATAAGCAAAAGATGACCATAACATGGTCATTGTAGCATGTTATAATTATGAGAGAGCGTGAGAATCTCTCTAAAATATACTATAGGCAATATGAAAAGGACTTCTTTTTGTTTGACAATTGGCACATGTTGGGTCCTCTCAAAATCTTACCTCCATTAAATCAGTTACAAATGGTTTAACTTCCAACTTGAACATATAAGCTTTTACTAACAATAGCAAATGGCAATGGCCGCTCTCCCACCTAAGAATTGTAAATATTAGGGACCGGATAACTTTCAGTTCATCTGGGATCGTCACTTTCCTTTGCCACTCTCTACAATTCAAACCTTGAATTACATGTTCACCTATATGTTTTTGTGTCCTTATTATTCTACTATTTGGAAATTCCTACTGCGGAAACTCAACCTTAATTGGACCGGTATGAACTGGAATTTAACAATGCAATGGGCTTCCTCTTTATCTTATTTGCAATCTGAAGGACTTGACAATTTTCAAACTTGCGTAAAGTTGTTTCGTCTATACAACATAGGAAGCGAGACATGGAACTCCAAAACCTTCTAGCAACTATCCAAACCTCCGGAGAAGATCACCAATCAAACATGTCAGAGGATAAGTGAGAAAAGGTTTTGTCCAGAACTTAAAACTTATCTATGGCCAAAAAAAAATGAGGGAATACATAGTATGTAAGAATGACAGTATGCCAGACCAAACTGTGCGCCAATGAGGGTGCAGCCTAAACTATTTCCAAACCTAGCCTGAAACTCATCCAAATCTGGCTCATGTTGCTTGAGTCCACACCCGAGTCCGGTTAAATTTCAAACAGCCTGAAATCTGCTGAAACCCAAGTTCCTAACCCAATTTTAACCTGCCCGGACGGTCCCATAACCCCTCTCCGAGTCTCCATCGTCGAATCCTAACTGCAACCAAGTCTCCGTCGCCAAATGAGTTTTTCCACTTGCTTGGATTTCAAACAAAGGCCAGACTGCTTTAACTCAAAGAATGCACAATTCATCTTCCTCTATCAACGATGCCCAGAGGAAGTCATCGATAAAAACAGCACCTAAAAACCTAAACTTTCTGACCTTTTCCATATTCTGCTCCACCTGTCTTTTCCACATTTCTGTAAAAGGAGATGCTAACATGAGAGACATCAATGGAAGAATGAAAGCGATGAATACTTAAGGGTGAGTCTAATAGAAACTCAAAATTTTATAAAAAAAACTTCCAAACCCAATCCAAATATTGGTGAACTCAGGATGCAAACTTTAATTTTGAGTCGAGTCAAGCCCGAGCTCTTTTGCCAAGGTTGAAAACAAGGATAAACAAAAGCGTATGGAAAGGGCTTGACACCCTTTGGATTCCTGAGAGTGTGGTCAAAGGAAAATTGTGAGGTAATAGACTGATTCTCTCTAAATTTTCTGAAGCAAACGAAAGATCTGATTTTTTAAAGAAAGTTTTGATGGGGAATTGAATTTTGTAGAAGTTTTAAGACGTGAACCCACGACTTGGTAGACCACAGAATATTATCAAGTTAAAGTTAGAACTATAAGCAATCCATAGAATAGACCATCTACAGACAACAGTAACAAAAGCAATATACCCGCGTGAAACTTTGTAAAGAATTCACCATTCTCTATCTCTTAGTTGTTGGAGGAACTCTCGACCCTGCACCATAAATTGACTTAGGAAACAACTTTGTAACTAATAAATAAATGAAAACATAGACGGTGCTGAATGCTGACGGCCCTCATTTCTAGCATACCAATTGGAATAGCTATACACAGGAAGGGTAGAGGCAACCAAGTTTCGTTAGATTAAGTCACGTGTGCACAGGCTAGGCACAAAACTGTCCCAGGTTTGGCTTGTTCTCAAACAAAACCCATAACTATAAGATGCAAGAGACCATTCACCTCCATACATCATGTGTCAGAAATTGCTCAAGAGTAGTTCAATATCAGAGCTAGTTTGATCTGAAATGAAATTGACGAACAATATTACACCAAACTTCCAAGGCCTCCAAGTTCAATTCAACTATATATATTGCCAGAATAACGATATGATACTTTGTTTCAAATGGGAAATGATCACAAGAGATGAAGCAAAGGATCAAAGTACAGATAAAAAACAAAGGGTGCGGTGATATGGGAAACTTCTTTACATAGATGTGTATGTATCTAAATATTTATAATCTGGCGCTAGAATCAGTTTCCAACAACGAAGATGTTTCAATGCATACTTATGCGAGGAGCACGTGGCCGAACAGGAGTCTTTGATGGACTTACCCTGAACATATAAAACGCAAAGGTCAATTAAATTGACATCAGTCACCTTCAGAAACAAACAATTGAAAGGGATGAAAAAGCTTTTAATCTGACCTTATAGGCAAAGTACCCAGCACAACACCACTACAGTTTAGAGCAGCAATTGCGCTTTCAGCCTGTAGGGAAATAAGTTCATCATGGACTGACTCGTAACAGAATCTATGAAGTCTACCCCATTTTATACATGCAAAACTTCTATTAAGATATGTTTCCAAGAACAACTTGTATGCATTTAATCTTGCTTGTCACTTTACGTCATAACACATGCAGCCTCAGATCCTATTAAAATCAAATAAGAACACTTTCCACCATACAAAACAGTGTATTGCAGGATGAAACTAAGATAATTGGCTCTGTGAAGTTGAAAGAAAAGCTCAATAACAATTCAATGGTGAAGGTTATAAGCTAGCCATTTGGTGTGTATACCAGGGCCTTCTTTAATAGGTCAATATCAATAATGCAAGCATATACGGGTAAGGTATGCAAAAGCCCAAGAGGTTTATGTCAGAATCTGGTTTTCAGATGCATTTTATCGTTATGTGCTACGTCTAACATTATAATGCATTAAAGTCTTCAAGGAAAAGGTTTGTAAATATCAATTAGGGTCAATCCTATTACAAAACACGGGGCCACCAACAACTGTTACACACATAATCAACCCCATTTTAGAAACTGAACTGTGTGCGTATTAAAAGCTCAGAAGAAATGTATCCAAGTAATCAATGGTGCTGACATCTGGCATGTCGATGTCTTCATATAAGTATGTGCTGTAGCATATACAAAATCCACGTCCATTTTTATAAGATATACTCCTAACCAAACTATAGTAAGACCTTTCACATCAAACTGAAACAAGAATACAAATTAATTAACAGATTAATAGGAACTTCATATCTTCTACACAAATCCTTAATATCAACTTTCACAATAGAATAGACTGCATAAGGCATGTCTTCATTCAAGATTAAAAGCTATTCATGGGAGCATGAAAGAACAAATAAACGATGTGGATGCTGCACAGTCCAAAGAGATCTCTTTATTCTGGTGTGGCATGGCTGAGGTAAGTATGCAAAATAGTCCTACACATGCCTCTTGCCATGTATTTGCTTATTGAAGAATTTGTATCTATAAGTGATCTGTTTTAAAAAAATGATACTTCTTTGCATATCAATAACAAACAATAGTAAAATGCATTTTATTCCCTTACACATACAATTGTTTACATGAAAATTTATATACGTACATCTTGCTCTAAAAAGGGAAATTATATAATCAAGAATTGGTAAAAAAAATACAATAAATAAAATCCTATAATTACTCCTAGATATTGGATTGATCCATAAATCTCTTCAAGTTGGTTTATAAATATCACACATATCTAACTTGCAAACCAAATTATGAAATAATTTGTTGTTGTCTCTTTTGGTGAACACATTATTTATTTTAATTTATTATTATATTTATTTTAAATTTTTTTAAAAAAATTAAAATTAATTTTATTTTTCTCCTCTTCATGTGAGTCATTTGAAAACAATCTCTCTACTAGTTAAAGTAAAGCTGCGTACTACTGAACCTCCCTAAATCCCGCGTGTTAGCGTGATTTTTACCAAGTGTTATTGTTATTGTACCCATGATTTAAGGGAAATTTTGCATCAAACTTGAAACCAAATAATGCCTAACCTCCAGATACTTTTGGTTCAAATTTTCAACCTCCTGAAACCTTGCAAACCAATACAACACAATAAGTGATAGTCCCAACAGCCACATGCGGAGTTCAGCTCATCATTTTTTGAGAATTTTGATTTTTTTCTCAATAATCTGACATGCATTTCATCTTACATGAGAAACTATTCCCAGTCCTTGTATACTGCAATCCACTGCTATTTCACTACAATTAAGGTTTATCTTAATAATTCAGTCACATTGGACTCCCTACTATTTTCCACTACAATTAAGGTTTACCTTCTCATAACTCAGTCACAATGGACTCGCTACTATCTTCCATCCTACCCAATGCAATTAAGTCAAGTAATATCTCCATTAAGTGGTAAAAATTTGATATTGAGAGGAAAACAATATTGGTGAAGAAAGGAAAATGGACCAGACTGCCAACGACAAAAGCAGTAATGAGGAAATACTTGTCATCAACATGCAAAATTACAGGAATAATGCTGCATAAACACAAGCAGTACATTATGAGCAAGTACATGAAAGGAAGCAGAAAATGACATACCAATCAGCAGTCCACGACATGATAATATAATTAGATGCTTAAGGATCAATTTGGCAAAGAATTTGAAATATCAAATTACAGCCCAAAAAAAAAAGTTATAGATATCAGAGAAAATCTAAAAATTTGCATCGTACATGGATTTCATCTAACTTTCAAATGTTCATTATATATCTCTTGTCAAACTCTAGATAAGAAGTTAATTTCCGGCTGTAGGGCTCCCAGTCACTCTTACATTTGCTATATAGTTTTTACATCAATAAAATTTCTTAAAACACCGTAGATTTTTTTCCTACTTAATAATAAATAAAAAGAGTGACAATCGTCATCTAACGATTCAACACTACTCTCAACTACCAAATTACAACTAACATTGAATAGTTTTTATATAATAAAAATTTTTAAAACACTGTAGATTCTGTTTTTTCAACTTAATAATAAATACAAAGAGTGACAATCTTCATCTAACAATTCAGCACTACTCTCAACTTGCAAATTACAACTAACATTGCACAGGAGATAGCGACTGAATACAGCATGTGAATTCAAAAAAGAGAATTTAGATCAACAATCACAGCCAAACACTGTAGATTAATACATCAACACAAAAAGGAAAAACACAAACTAAAGAAAACACTTCCAAAGCAAGTCCTTTACGCAGCTGGGAGCAGTTAAAAGAGAGTATGATAAAGATAGGAAATTCATAGAAATCCTTGCAAAAGACTCTGTCATACTATTATCCGAGAGAATTTTAAACAATAAGTTTATGATGTTCCAAACAGCTTTCAGATATCTTTTGAATGTTTGTCCAGATCTATGGCTTATTTTAGACATGGTTGTCAAATCCACAAGAACATCCTTAAGTGTCATTTAACTCCCAGACACTTGATAAAAGCATACCTCTGAAGGTAGCAATAAAAGCATCATAATCCTCATTAGTGACAAGAACTGTCACCAATTTATGACTAACACGACAGATCTATACTTTTTTCAAGACATAAAATGCTTCAAGTGCCATCCAAGTCCCCCCAGTAATTGTTTGAAACCCTACTAAGCTGACAAATACCATTCAGGGCTTCCCTTATGTTTGATTTTTAAAGTGAAAAGATTAACAGCAACTTCAACAGTGAGAAAAAAGTAATTACCATAACAAACTCCACGAAAGCAATACGAGTAGAATGATGATGATCGCCTAACAACCTCAGACGATAAACCTGCATTAGATAATCCCCTCTTTACCGAAAATCATATGAAACCTTATGACATTCATAGCAAATGAACTTGCAAGCTCCAAAACAGATATAATCACAGACCTCACCACAGACTGACTCAAAAAAGATCTTAATTTCCGCTTGAGTAATCTACAGATAACAAATAAAATAATACATTAAAAGTTAAAAAGCCAGAACAACACCAATTTTGATTGATATGAAGCATGTTGATTTGTGATCAAATTAAAAACATTATATTTACCTTCTTATCAATATTTGTGCAGTAGATAGTTCTTGTGCACATTTCACGTTCATCATCATTCTGAAAACAAGATAAAATAAAACAAATGATCATTAGATTTGATAGAGCTTGTACAGTTTGAACTTTGAAGCTGCAAGTTCTTACCCTAGGCAAAAATGTTGGGTTAACAGGTGCAATAGCTGTTTTGGAGGGTAGCACTCTCACAGGATAAAACCCAAGCATCGTTCCTGACAAATTCAACCCAGCCCTTGCGCCTTCTGTATCACCAAACCACCAGAAACCAAATGAGGACATAGTAACCATACAGAAACATATACAACTGCACACACACACATTCAAATGATAGACTTCATATAGCCATCATGTCAAAAGACTTCAACAAACACATGCTCAGACATTCTGGACTTCAATAAACAATTTACATTGGAAAACACCACAAACATTAATAACAGTCCTAAAATAACAAATTGATAGTGAACATACCCTCATCAGTGAACTCAACAAAGGCAAAACGGAGCACAGAATTGGGATCGCCGCATATGCGACAGTCAACAACCTTTGCATAACGAAAGATACAGCTCAGAAATATAATTCTGATGAAAGCTGCTAAAAATATACAATTAGAATAACATTACCTGTCCACAACCAACAAATAGGGCTGCCAGCTGTTCTTCAGTGACCTTATTCAAAGAACACCTAGATCATATATACATAATGCCAACAACCACAAAAGCCTGAATTTGTTAAAACAGAAAGTTTAAACTATACCTGTATATCAATGTCTGACACATAAACAGTCCTTCGAATTATCTCATCCCTCTGAGCCATACTTGTTCTAGTGTTCACTCCCCGTCTCCCTTGACTGAAGCATTTCTTCTGAGGGGAAGAAAAGTCATCATCCATGAATGATAAGAAACATATGCCTAATGGTTCTCAGATGATCAAAGAAATGAATTTCAAGAGTTAAACTTGACACGAAGAGCTAGAGATGGCACAATTTTGGAACTTGTTCAAGCTCCAGAAACAACTTGATTGTAGTCTAAGTTAATAAAGTTCCAAATACCCAAGCAACACACCCAGATGTCAAACATCCAACTTCGTTTGCAGTTGGATAACATCTGAGACAAAACATAGCAAACTTTAAGCAAAAGAAGAAAGTAAAGCACACATATATACCCTCCGAGTAGCATTTCCTTTAGCAGGACTAATGACAGTTCCATCTACATGAAGACCCACCAAGCTGAGGCTATTGATATTGGTGTCTTTAGTATAAAAAGGGACATTGAGTCCATGAAGACCATTGAGACCATTGAGTCCAATGTTATTGTGGTTCCCAGCAAGTGAAGGAGGCACAAACTCCTCAGCCATGGGGTTGAGTTTAGAGAACAACTCCTGCAACTCTCTGATATCTCTCTTATAGCTCTCCCCAACATCTTCATCACTCTGGAAATCGCCATCCCCGCCAACAGATCGCCTCTGATGATGAGTCATCGACAGATTCTGAATACCGGCGTTGATCGGAGACTGGACCTTGACTTTCATGTAGAGAGGCTGAATCTGGACAACGTTGTCGATGCGTGACCGTACGCGGTGGCTGCCGTGACTGGCATGATCCTGATCGTTGGATGATATTGAAGACACACTCGAATTTTGACTGGACGACGAGCTGGAACTCACATAACCACTCATCCCCAAATCTCCACAAGCAGCATTTTCCACCACCGCCATAATTTTCGTCTCCAAATCCTCAGTATCAGCTCCGACTTCACCTTAATCAACTGGAAAAATATAACAACCCACCAAACAGAAAACGACGACAACAAGTTACTAACACAGTATAATGGACAAAGAGAGAGAAAGTTGATACCTTTTCTTTCTTTCCATTTCAAATTAAGGTAAGAAGAAAATTCATCCGGAGACTGAAACAAACGCAGCCCGAAAACTAAGTCTTTGAGAAGACCAAAACCAACAAAATAAATAAATAAAATAAAACCAAATACCATAAAAGATGAGAGTAGAAACAAAACAACAACGACAGTGGAAAAGGAAAAGCTTTATTATGGGTTATGTATGTTCTTACGGTAACAGTTGAATATGGATCGAGCTTGCGGAGAATGATCAGCTTGGGAGAAAATGACCGATCTACATTGACTGCTCTAAGCTATCTCTCTCGTTCTCAAAGTCTTCTTCCTGTCGCTCGTGTACATATGATTCAAATCAAAAGCACGTCTAATAATCATTACTATCTATAATAAATAATATTTTTATGCAGTGGCCAGTGGCAGTGGGGCAATTTCGATGCATGTCTTACGTATTAACGTATTGATTGCGTTACAAATTTATGGAGATTCTCTCCAAATCTGTCGGCGACGGGTTGTATACAAAAATCGTTGTACGCAAGAGACTTTTTCTAAAGATTATCTGCACAACCAAGGTGTCAAACTCAAATTACCTGACAAAACACAAAAATGTTATTATTTAGAATAAAATATCTTTTTAGGAGGCCAAATCTCAAGTCGATAAAGTAATATTCACTTCCTAAAATTCATGTTAAATTTGTTGATCTCACTCTCACCTGTACAAGAGAAGCATATGATATCTTCTTCAACAAACATCTACCTATTCCTCATCTAACCCTTTAGAAGTTCCACCTGTGTTTCCCTCATGCAATCACAACCCATCCTACACCTTCAAATTTGTTCTATATACACCACTTTCAACCAAATTCTTTTAAATATTTTGCTTTCTATCAAATTAGCAAAAGTTAATGACGTGAATCACCATTTATTTTGCAAAAGATGGGTTTCATAATTCTTAATAACACCCACCAGGGAAGGGAAGGGAATTAGATACTAGTGAATTTAAAATTTTTAATAATTTAATAAAAACCCTTAATTAATTTCAAGTTGAATCATGAAATGCAATGACAATTCTTTTCAAGGTAAATGACAATTTAGTTAAATACAATCAATCAAAGTAAAGAGCATAAGGAA
>JANZLF010000221.1:28086790-28099524 GCA_026546835.1 Erythroxylum foetidum
TATATTACTTGTCGACGGGGTGCACTTGCCTCTAATTGGTTTAGATAAAATTTAATTGTTTTGTTTAGACCGCAACAAGTACAGTATTCATATTATTATATACAACTAAAATATCATCAACGTAGACAAATATAAAATCATAATCTTTGAAAATATTATCCATTTTTTGTTGAAATATTTAGGGAGCATTTTTTAATCCAAAAGGCATAACAAGCCATTCATACTGTCCTTGAGGAGTAGAGAAAGCAGTATAACTAATACTATCAGGATGCATTTTTATCCGCCAAAATCCACTTTTATAGTCAAATTTTCAAAAAATATTTTTATTTCTTGTCCTATTTATCAAACTTTCTTTATTAGGAAGAAACTATCCATCAAATATTGTATTATCATTTAATTTTTTTATAATTTATTACCATTCTAGCTTTTCCTCTAACTTGTTTCGCATGTTTTATAACTATAAATGCAGGGGAACTATGAGGTGATTGGCTGAGCCTAATTAATCTAGCATCTAATAATTCTTTTATTTGTATATGGAATTCCTTCTAGTCTTCCTTATTATATCTCATTGGTTTTACTCTTATAATTTTAGTTTTGTCTATCATTTCTAGTTTAGCATATATCTGATTTTTATCCCAAAATTGTAAAGGGTTTTTAGTGTAACATTGTTCTAGTTTTGATGTTACCCGATCGATTGCTGAGTCAAGCTGCCTTAATTCTATCTAGTATTGTAATAAAGGTTTTGTTTTTGGAAAAATCGGTTTTTCTGCGTATCCTAGATCACCACGCTGAGCTGTGCGAGGGATAAAGGAAATAAGAAAGTGTTTAGCATAAGCTTGTTTAAGTTTTTTGAGTGTTATCAAATGATGGAAAGGTGTTTTAAATAATATTTGATTAGCAAAGGTATCAAAGGTGACTTTATGAAATAGCTGCAAGAAATTATTTCCTAAAAGAATATCAGTACCAGTATTATGAAAATAAAAAGGTGGACATTTTATTAAGAATGATCCTAATAGAATTATCGGTTTTTCTATTCCTTTATTAATTTCAATAATATTATTTGATATATCTTTTCCTTTTATTCTAGGTAAATCTTTATGATAAGCTTGTGGATAACACTCTGGTATACATAAACATGTTCCAGATCCACTATCAATAAATGCAGCAAAATATTCTACTCTATATTCTCTATAGGTTAATCCTATAGGAATGTATATACTATAACGACTTGTCATTTAGGAATATAAATTAAATTTCCATTATAACCTTCTATCTTAAATTTCTGGCTCAGTCACTGACCAAACACATTTTTGTCCTCGAGGCGAATACAATTTTATCTATTTTGTCCATCATAACCAAAAATCTCACTGTCTCCAATTTTTGTTCTATTTTGTCTTTAAATTTTTGTTTCGTTCTGTCTCTGCATATGTGAGACAGAAATCATACGCAACGTACGTGTTACACCATTTTATGGGCGTCATATTAGAAATAGAAATTGCATTACATATGTACACTTATGAATAATTACAATATTGGACAAAGTTTAGGAAAAGTTTTCTTTTTTATTTTACAATAGAGATGCTCCTTAATATTTTAATATTACCAAAAATTGACTATGTAGTTAGATCGAAAATAGCCGAGTTATTAAAGTAGAAAGAAATTAGATATATCATCTACCTCCTGAAAGCTGGGAGCCTGCAATGGAAGATGTGCACGAGAATGCCTTACTCACAGAAGATGGGTAGGACAAGACAAGATCAGAAAACGCTTGACGATTTCTAAATGTGACGCCACTGGCAGAAATGGCAAATGATGAAATTTCAGGCAGAGGAAGTTCACCTTCCAGGATTTGCGCTACTTGGCGCATACTTGGCCTAGCTTCAGGTTCTGAATGGAAGCACACTAGACCAAGTTTTAACACCAACTCCACTTCTTCTGCAACATAATCTGTGCCTAAATTTGGATCCTTGGCATCAAGAACTGCACCTCTAAGCCAGTGAGAGAACACCCAATCGACTAGAATGGTGTCCTGGTTTGTTTCTACTGGCCTCCTGCCACAAGCAACCTCAAGAAGAAACGCTCCAAATGCATATACATCAGTGCTTGTTGTGGCCTTTCCGGTTCGAGCTTGTTCTGGCGCAAGATAACCAAGAGTTCCAGCAATAAGAGTTGTTTGTGGATCAGTTCCATGGTTATACAACCTTGCTAGTCCGAAATCTCCTAACCTTCCATTCAATTCTCCATCTAACAAGACATTGCTGGGCTTCACATCTCTGTGAATCACAACTTGTTCCCACTCTTCATGCAGATAAAGCAATCCTGAAGCCACTCCTTTGATGACTCTAAACCTTTGGTTCCATGTCAATGTGGTCTTTGGTTGATCATGGAGATACTTGTCAAGACTTCCATTGGGCATGTAGTCGTATACCAAAAGTAGCTCTCCTTTACGTCGACAGTAACCCAATAGGGAGACCAAATTCCTGTGACGAAGCCGTCCAATACTGACAACTTCTGCTACAAATTCCTTCATCCCTTGTCTTGATTCATGTGACACCCTTTTCACTGCAATCTCAACCTTAGATTTTGGTAGCACACCCTTATAAACCCTGCCAAATCCACCAAAACCAATCAACTCTTTTTCTCTAAATCCTTTTGTTGCAATATACAAATCCTTGTACTTGAATCTATGTGGCCCGTAATCAAGTTCCCAGTTCTCAACCTCTTCCGCAAATTTTCTTTTCCTTATTATGAAATAAACAACACCTGAAGCTGCAACTATCACCAGAATCACAGATATCACAGGTAACCCAATTGTTAAGAGTTTTGATGCCTTCTTTGGACCAATTCAAGGAAGCTTAGGGAGTTGAGAGATCTCCAATGCCTGAGCTTGACCCTTCATCTTAAAGCTCCAACCGAGGATACACTGTAATGTTTCGACAGGACCAGAAGCTGATGAGAAGCCAAGGTACGAGGTATCACTTAAGATTGGTGACAAATCATAGTCCAAAGATAGAAGTGGCCTAGTTGGTTTATCAACATGAACTGGAGCTAAAGTGGCATTAATTTGTTTCCTTATTCCATCATAGTCCACCCAAACTTGCATTGGTTTGCCACTGATAAGAGTCAAGTTTGTGAACTTACCTCCTTGATCACCATAATAACCTGCCGGAGTCGATTTAACAGATCTTAGACCATTTATGTCGAACCCGACGTGGTTGTTGTTAATATCGTTGAACTCCCGCCCAACGGCTGTGTCAAGCTCCACAGCAAAAACATGGTTGGTGTCTTTGCCATTGTTTGTCTCGTTGAACAAACCAAGATACTGGCTTGGAAGAGAACCTGGTAGGCCTCTAGTAGGAGCGATTACAAAAGCAAGTCCATGACCAGCGAGGTTACGAAATTCGGATACAATACCAAACACAAAAGAGGTCGAGAAAGAGAAAGCAGAGCTGTTAGAAGAGTTCTTGAAGGTTACTGGGTTTGGATAAAAGGCATGACCTTGCTCTACCTTGGTTCCATTAGTGAGCATCAAAAGGCCACTGGAGGTGAAACTAGCTACACCATCAAGGCTTAGATTGGCTGATGACTTGAAGCCATTATAGATGAAACTGAGGTCTTGAGCCACAGCCACCAAGGTAATATGAGACACCAGAAGAATTAAAAGCTTGGACAACATAGCCAATCTCTTCCACCATATGCAACTAGAAAGTTTTAAAACCAAATTATGTCTCGAGTTTAAAGTTTTCAAGCTATGATTTGTAGATAAAAGAGTCAATGTGATCAGTTTAGTAACTCAATGTACACAAAAAAATTTTGGTTGTAAAAACTTCGACATTTCTAGTTGAAGCTTGGAAGTCAATGCGAAAAGTAGTCCAATTTCGTAGCTACTGTTGTTCGTCGCATGTTTATGACTACGAGACATCTTATACTTTTATATTATTTTAAAAAGCTTTAGAAAAATATCTAGTATTAAAATATATCAAGGATTTTCACTGATAATACTAGTCAAAACCTTGTGTATGATCCAATGGTTACATGGGCTAGATATTTTGTGAATCGGATGTAATTCAAACGATCGTTGAGCAATTTCAACTTGATTAGGTTTAAGACTAATGATTACAAATGATTTCGGGATTAAGCCAACCAATTCGTTGAAAAAATAACTTCATTTAGCCTTATTTCTTTTACCTAATCAGTTTGATGATTAAATTTCTAGTTAGTTAAATTTCAGGCTTATTTTAAATTTGAAAGTCGCTTAGAAAGAGTTTAAGTCGAGTCATTAAAATAATAGTATTTTTGAATTTATAAATTAAAAATTTTCAATATAATATTATTTTAAAAATATACCTAGATAAAAAATTAAAATATGATATAAATATTTATATAATAATTAAATTATATTGTAAACAAATTGGTCGAGTCGGTCGTGCAGGGCCGGAACCCAGACAACCCATGGGCCGATCGATCCATTCTTCAAAGATGTCAAGCCCAGGCTCGATCCACGCTCTCCTTAGCCCGTCCGCATGTGAGAGATTCTCATGCACACGTAAAGACCTAAACGTAGTTGGTGCTCCATATATAAGGTATAATTTTATCAAAACAAGGGGAGGTAATCATAAACCTAGCTCTCTCGATTTTACAGCGATCCCACCTTCACCAAAAGACTGACTTGAGCGTCGAAAGGGCTAATCGGCACATAACCCCCGACGCGCCTTCTTTGTTTTGCAGGTACCTTTACGTCGATCTCATCACAGAAAGCAGCCAACTCTATGGATCCAAACGGCAACGCACAGTTTCGCCAGAATTTGGCAGAACCAAACTTAATGTTTAAATAGTATAAAATTTATGATATTAGAATTCTTTTTGAACATTATTAAATGTTAAATTTAAGTTAAATTTTATTTTGACCCTCTTTACTTATTCTCTAAATAAAATAAGGAGGGGAGCTCATGAGTCATCCCTCTCAAGCATACTTGTCTCCTCTCTTTGAGTCTGGAATAGCATATACGCTTCTTTTTAAGACAAGGAACTTCCTCTCCGAAATAAAAAAAGAAGTTAAAATTCACTTAAAATTTTCATATTTAGTTCATCTATAACCAAACATAACTTGAATCGAAAGCATTCGGTTGACATAACCTTTACTTAGTTGACCTAAGTGTCATTCCATTAGGCAATTTCAAAACTTATAATCTTAATAAAATTTCTAAAAGCTTTTCCAAATTTTAAGACATACCTTTTGTTTTGTCACAATTTTAATAATTAAATATAGCGAAATATACCAGTAATTATCAATTATAATGTTTTACCAAAACTTTACTTAAATGATTGACAGCAAGACGAAGACGACTACTTCAGATTTCGTTTTTGTTTTGTTATAAAAATTATAAGCAGAAATTGCAAGGGCAAAAAGGAGATTATGCATGATTGCGAGTACAAAGCCCCAAAACTGAGTTGGCGTCGGGGGTTTACTTTACCCACCCAAAGTTTCCCTCACTGTCAAGAGCCAAGCCACTTTTGTTTTATGTTTCAAAGTTTCCGCCGGCCATCTAATCCGGCATTCGTTGACTGGTTTGGGTTTCTGCCATTTCCAGGATTCGACAGCTAACGATGTGAATTACCTCTTTTTAGCTTGAGAATTGCAGTTGGGGTTTTGGATTTTCCATTTTTTCTCCTCAATAAGCTTAGGTCATAGAAATTGAATACATGAAGCGGCGGTCTCACCGTTTCCAGAGCCACCACGACCCGCATGACGACTGGGTCGATGGCTCGTGGACCGTGGATTGTATCTGCGGTGTCAATTTCGACGACGGCGAAGAAATGGTCAATTGCGACGACTGTGGCGTCTGGGTGCACACGCGCTGCTCTCGCTACGTTAAAGGAGAGGAGCTCTTTACTTGTGATAAGTGCAAGGCCAAGAGCAATCGCAACGACAGTGAAGAGACCGAGGTCGCTCAGTTGCTTGTTGAATTGCCCACCAAAACCATCCGGTTAGAGAGCGACTTCGTGGCAAATGGACCCCCGCGCAGGCCCTTTAGGCTTTGGACAGATATACCGATGGAGGAGAGGGTCCATGTTCAGGGGATTCCTGGTGGGGATTCGGCGTTATTTAAAGGCTTTTCGTCCATTTTCTCATCGGAGTTGTGGAAATGTACTGGTTATGTGCCCAAGAAGTTTAATTTCCAGTACAGAGAGTTCCCTTGTTGGGAGGAGGACAATAATGGGGATCGTGAGGGAGGCAAATTGAATGCTGTTGATAAAGGTGCAGGTGTTTTCTTTTCCTTGTCCAAGGAGAGTGTTTTAGCGACCTCTGCTGTTGCTTTGATTGGTATGAGAGGTAAACATAGCAAGGAAGGGTGCTTTGACAAGAAAAATGAAGATGTTGGGCATCAACAGATTGGTGTGAAAAAAGAGAGAAGCTTGCTTAGGTCTGTCGTCGTACCTTCCGGTAAGCGGAGAGAAGAGCTTGGATCTTCCAAAGATCGAAGTCGAAAGAACAGAACCGGATCTTTAGACAAGGAGGGGGGTATGTCCTTGAAAAGTTTACATGCTTCTGCTGAATCAGGTGACTTGGGACACTTTGCAGTCTTTTGGTTATTAGTTAAGATTCATTTGCTCTGTGTGTTTACTAGATGTCCACAAATTCAACAGACTTTTCATCATTGTTTTGTGTACTCGCACTTTGAATGAATATATAGGAAAGGTCTTGTCTTGTAGTTGTAGACTTGCTTCTACTGACTCAGATTGTTTATTTCTCTTTATTCTATAACTAGTGTTTACATCAGCCAGTGATGGGAAACCAGTGGAGTTTTATGAAGACAGAAGTTCGAAGTCTTTCATGAATGATAGTCAAGGTACTAAGAACATGAATTTAATGGATGCTTCCTTGCAAAGATGTGGATCGTTGGAGTATGATGCAGTAAGCAGTGGAGCTGAGAAGCCTAAGGATAGCTTGGAGGGCTCTTTGGAAGCATTATCTTGTGACACCTCTAATGTTAACTTCCCAGTTGGCCTTGGATCCAAGGAAAGGAAGCACGACCCTGTAGCTGTACCTGTGGTTGACAGTTCTGCCAAAGTAATAGCTTCATCAGCATTGGAGCATACTCGTGTTGGAAAATTGCTTGTGAAACTTGAGGTATGCCCAGTTGTCTCTTTAGTCTGCAACTATTAGTTGGCTGCAAGCCTTTTACTTTATATGGTTTCCTTAGTTCTTGCGTAACATGTCAAAACTTTAGATCACTTCAACACTTCAATTGTATTTATTATAGGGAGATGGCATCCTGAATGTTAACCCTGATAATAACATGGAAGTATCTGCTGCAAGTGATTTGAGGCCTCCAAATAATAAGTTGCCTAGTGCTGCAGAAGAAGTTAAGATGAAACAGATTGATGTTAGTGGTGGTACATATCCCAGTTCTAGTTCTGTGCGCCCCATCATCAAAGTAGAAGTCCATGACAGTGATTCTAGGGGTGTCTTGAATGGGATATTAGGTCAGAATATGCCTGAAAATTCCAAGAAGAATGGTGTAGCATCAAGCTGTTTACCAGACCACAGGGAACAAGAGTCTGACAAAATCTCTGAGGATGTTGGTGATTATCATCAAGATAAATATCAGGAACTAAAAAATGAATTTTGTCAACCTAAACAAGAATTTGATCGTGCTGAAGGCTCAATGTCAATGCAAAAATGTACTTCAGAACCCAAACATAGTTCAGGATTTACTGAAGAACTCTCAGCATCGATTGGAACTAACTTGACAGTTCCCAGATTACCCAGTCAACAAAGAATATTTTCTGAAAAATTATCTTCGACTTTATCTGCGGTCATGACCTCTAAATCATCTGCATCTGAAAACTTTAAATCTGCTGATGCTGTGAATTCTTCACCTGATACTAAGCAGGTGGTCCTTCATGAGTTTCATACAGGTCTCAAGAAGGATCGGGCCACAATTGCTATTGGTGCTCTTGAAGATTGTTATGAAAAGTCAATAAAAACAGAAAAGGAACATAAAAAATCCTGTTCTGCTTCAATGGTGACAAACTCAGGCAAGATGTCACATACTTATCTTCCCAAACAAACTGTTTCAGATGCAAATGATTCATTGCTTCACTCTTCTAAAGCATCTTTAGTTTCTGTTGAGACACTGGGATCGTTGCAAAATGAATGTGATTCCCTTGTGCAAAATAGAGCGCCATCATCAACACTACCCTTGAGGAGTGAAAAGTTAAATCATTTTGCCAACCAGTCATTATCTAAACCAAATCATACAGTGTCGATGAACCTTTCTGCCACTGCTAATTCTCCTGCAGCTTTAAGTGATGAAGAGGTATGATCATTCTGTTTCTTCCTGTTTTGTTTTTCGATTCTTCCGATTTAGTTTTAGAATCTATAAAACTGATTTATTCATTTGTATGTATGTAGCTTGCTTTGCTTTTACACCAAGAGCTCAATAGTTCTCCTAGAGTACCCCGTGTTCCTCGTGTTCGTCATGCTGGTAGCTTACCCCGTTTGACATCGCCGACTGCAATCAGCATGCTTGTAAAGCGTACATCTGGTTCTGGAGGAAAGGATTATACTCTGGTGAGATGCATATTACTTGGTTACTTCAAAATATGGGGGGGGGGGGTGAAGATTCATACTCGAAGTAAATAGATACAGTAGCACCGTTGTTGATATAGATCACTAGCATGATTCTTTATTCTAATCACAGCCTACATTCATTTGTCAGAGTTCTCGGAGGATAAATAGGGATGCATACAAAGATGGGGTTTGCCGTACTCATGAGCGCGATGTTGAAGACAAAAGGACTGGTAGAGTGCCATTATCACCTGATTGGAGGCGACCTGATTCGGGATCTTCTGCTGACATATCATGTAAGAGAGAGGGCAATAGTTCACCTATGTCAATACATTCTATCAGAAAAAATGTCCCTACTGCATCTACATCAACAGCAAACAGTGGGCCATCTTCCTCTACTGAGGTTAATGACCATCGTGTTTCATCTTTACATAATTCTCCAAAGACCATCTCTGATGAGGAGACTGGCACCATTGGTGGTCCTGTTCATCAAACATTACCAGGTAGCTACCCACCTTTGGCACACTAGAACTCTCAAGTCAGGATATGATTATTGGTATGTATGTGTGATACAAGTGAAAGAAGAAAGGGAACTGTCTCTAGTATCATTCAATTTCTGTGTCCTTTTTCATCTCCATATTTTTGCTTACTCTGTGCTTTCTTGATGTTTCTATTGTTCAATCTACAGGCTTAATCAATGAGATCATGAGCAAAGGCAAACGCATGACTTATGAAGAACTATGCAATGCTGTCTTACCGGTATGATTCTGTCCGCATAATTTTTTGTCCGTTGTCATCAAGATATTCTATTCTAGTACAAGAGAACATCTCAGACTTCACTGTTAGTAATTTCCTTTTCAGCACTGGCATAACTTGAGAAAGCATAATGGAGAACGCTACGCATATTCAAGTCATTCTCAAGCTGTTCTTGATTGCTTGAGGAACCGACATGAATGGGCTCGATTGGTTGATCGTGGTCCAAAGGTATGCCATTAATTGTTCTTAATGGTTTTGTTGGCCATGCATGTACAGTTACTTTCAGTAAATAAGTTGCAAAAGCTGTAGTTTAAAGGATCTGATTCTTTTCAAAAATAGAACATTGTAATCATTAACCGTATGAGAGAATAGACAGTTTACAACTTAGATGGTGTAAGTTTTTGACATGGATTAATTTAATACTTCTATTGGAAAAGAACAGTGTGGAAATGAAAATGGAAAATGGACTAATCCAGTGACAATGATTTTTTAAGGGGAAATGAAATTGGAGAAGCCTATAAAATCTGTCCAATATTGTGGTCAACTCTGGTCTCTTTAGGTAGAGAAGGTATAGGCTTCTGGTGACTTTCATACAAGGAGAGCCAACCTGCGCGATTTGGACCTTTGTATTTCTGGAGCCTTTCTAGCATGTTTGTAGGAATCTGGATGATAATGATGGTTTGATTACGTTAAATCTAGGAGTGAGTGCCTTCTAGTAGAGAAGATTTGATTATGAGAGTTCATAATAGAAGAAAATTTCCTCTCCACCAACCACCCCTAGGGAAAATGAGCAACTCGATGATTGCATGCTGTATTTTTGGCAATATGTTTAAAAGTACCATGCTTTTTTTTCTTCCAAGTACTTCAGTATTCTTGGATTTAGCATTGTTTGGCATCCTAATTAGGAACTTTACTATGAATCAGACAAATACAAGTAGGAAACGTCGAAAACTGGATGCTGAAGAATCAGATGATAACGAGTATGGTGATGGAAGAGCTCTAAAGGTGAGAGAAAGTAAAAACCTTGAGTCACAGAGAGAAGATTATCCAAAGGGCAAAAGGAAAGCAAGGAAAAGGAGACTAGCACCGCAAGGAAGAGGTATGAAGGATGTCAGGAAGAGACGGAAATTGGATTCTGTAACTGATGATGATATTGGTCCATTTTCTCATTCGACTGAGGAGAGTTTGTTTAGTGAGGATGAAATCGAGGGTGGTGGTGGAGGTGCTTCAGTTGGGATGGAGGCCTCTGCCAGCTTGGATGATACAGGGAAAACGAAACTCTGAGAGACTGCTTTTTCATTTTCTGATTAGTCTCGAGTTCTGGAGGTGGCTTATCCTTTCATATTTATGTACAGTTCCCCCTTTGGGCAGCTCCAGCAGTTATAAACAGATCTTGTCATGCCTTGTGGTCCCTGTAGATATGCAACTGTTTTGTATTGTATCAGTTTAGCTCCAGTTTGGGTGCTTTGTTTGATTGTGGCTCTCTTTGAGTCCGGTCAGTATCAGACGTCATGTTCCTACACTAGTGATTTGATGAAGAAAAGGAGGCCTCGACTCCGGTGTCAAATTTGTAACATTAATGTAAATATTGGACTTGCTACAAAAGTGGCAACGTTTCTTTTGGAAGAGGAAATGCCACCGCAAGTTCATTTTTGTCGTATTTAAAGCCTGATGTGCGACGGTCGTTGCGACTGTTGTCTGAATGCAGTTGCTAGTTATGATTGATTGAAAGAAGATTCTGTAGCAGTTTAGCCAAAACACAACACTTAGCCCTTAGGCGAGTTTTAGTTGGAATTTTAACTAGAAAGAAGTTTATTTATCCCTTATGTAGAGTTGGCAATTGGGCCCTGCCCTGGCCTAAAGTTAATGGGCTAGGCTGGGGTTGACTGATCCTTGGGCTTGATTGTCCTGAAAAATTAGGCCTTTGCCAAAGTCTGAGCCTGACCTGAGATTTGGCTCTTATATGCAAATAGACATCTTTTTGTTAAAAACGACATTGTTTGGATATTTTTGAATTAAAAAAATTAAGTTAGACTAGGTCTAGACCTCTATTATCCAAGCCTGAGCTCGGCTTGACTCATTGCTATCTTTACTCTTATGTGATTATAACCAACTGGAGTAGGAGCAGAGGTACAAACGTAAAACTGAATGTATAGTTGGTAACTAGAAATTGAAAGTTTAAAGAAGATAAAATTGGAACACAGTGAATAAAAAATAAAAATAAAAATAAAATATTTTATACGTATAAAATTGCTAATAATTTTTTTATAGCCAAATTTTTTTGCAAAATAAAGCTAGCTAAATAATGAGAAAGTAATAAGGAGATTTTTTCATATGCCATGAGTGACTTTTTACTTAGGCTGTGTTTGGTTAAGGGTTTTATAATGAAATAGAGTTGAATGTAATATTATTCTATCGTTTGAGATGAGGTTTTCTAATGGAATGGAAGGGGATGATTTCATATTACATCCCATTCCATCTTAAATAATAAAAATAAAAAATTTTGATTTTGATGGTTTATGATAGAAAGTAAAATAATAAACAACTTTATATTATATTACATTATAAACCTTTCATACAAACAACATTTCGCTATATTACATTATGAATCCTTCTATCCCTCCTAAATAATAATTTTCTAATATTACATCAATTTACGTTCTATTTCATTATAAACCATTACATTTTATTCTATTAAAAACTTTACGTCCAACCAAATATATCTTTAATGAGCTTGTTTATCTCTCTTCAACTCTTTCAATAGCAATTCTTCCTTCTAATTTCAAATGTACTCTTTCTAATAAAATAGTTAATCTTGTAGAAATTACCTATATTCTTGAGAAAAGTCATATTCATGATAGTTCTTTTCCTCTATTAAGCCCCTACAGTATATATTCTCACAATCATTCTGAGACCAGAAGTATTCGGACCATCCTTACAACAATTCATCTGAAAGTAAAAGAGATCATTCAAAGTTCAAAATCCATAACAATAGAACAATATGTCAAAGTAGAGAGATTCCAAAGATACTCATATTTTTTTGGAGAGAACAAAATCATACCCATTTCTATGTTGGAGCCATCAAACTTGTTCTTACTCTTTATGGACGAAAAGGAATTCCAGCCACTAATAGGATCTCTCTTTTTGACACTGCCTACATTACTTACTAAAATATATTGATTGATATTTTGTTAACAACTCTTAACAATGAAAATGTCTTTTTCATTATAACTCCTGATTTCGATATTAGATTGAATTATCCTATCTTGTTAGAACGACTCCAAGTCAAAATCTAGGTCACTGGCATAGAGTAGGACCTTACCAATTGTAAGCGATCTAGAAGGGGGGTTGAATAGATCTTTAAGCTTTTTGTAATTTTCTACAATAAAATCAGAAGTTAATT
>JANZLF010000221.1:28142870-28156112 GCA_026546835.1 Erythroxylum foetidum
ATCATATTCACAAATAAATGCCGGGAATTGTCATGAATGCATGTACATATAAGTGCATGTGCAAAATGTCTCATTCCGCTAAAATTAGAAGCCAAATGTATGTACATATCAAATTATGCAATCTAAACTACTAGTCTGTCCTAATTGACCAATTTATCCTTCCAATCGGTGATGGGATGTTACATCAAACACATGCACTTAGAATACTACTAACATCAAAATAATACATTTCTTATCTCATAAAGGTCTTATAACCAAAACACATACACATAAGTCATCAAACAAGTCAGCCCCATCAGCTTTCAAAAAGCTGACCAGTGTTGACTTTGACTTGATCTATTAATTGAATCAACTTTAATTAATTTTGGAAAATTTCCAGTCTTTTGCACATTCTAAATGTGCCTAATAAAAAAATCCAAAATCTACTTCCTAGGATTTCTTTATTAAATAAGTGGAATTAGTCAACACATCGTATGTCCACTACCACTTGTCAAACACCACTAGCATGCATCTAAAATCAAGAATAAATAATCAATTAATTCAAAAGTAGGTTTTATGCATCTCATACATGTTGCAACATCATATGTGCATGTTCATGCAGAAAATTTGTAAAAATATTTTTTATAAAATTATTTTGGAATTTACAAGCATGCGTGTTCATCAAATTTCAAGAATTTCCCAGAACTTCATACATGCATTAAGATGAAACTAAAATCATAATAAAATAGCAAATGACATTAAATTGCAAAATTCCTTTGACTAAAACATAATATAACACCTTATAAACATTTCTGTGAAATAAAATTAGAAAATAATTCTAGAATTTTTACAAAATTTCAAAATCAGCACATACATTCTGTTTTCCAGAAATTCCCAAAAACCAACATATGAATAGACTGGAGATTAATTCGCAATAAAATAGAAAATGACATTCAATTCCATTTTCCTTTGAAAAAATATAATATAAAACCTTATAAACATTTTTGTGAAATAAATCAGAAAAACCATTTTTCTATATTTTATGTAGTTTTTTTAAATCAACATGCATGTCATTCATAACTCAGCAAATAGTTTGCACATGTTCAATAGATCATCTTATACATGCATGAGTATCTCTGATACCATTGTTGAAGAACTATGGTTCCATGCATCACATATATGGCAAGGCATAAGAAGTTTCAAAATCAAAATTCCAACCCCCACGACATCCTTAAAAAATCCAGAATCCATGTGCATGTATAAAACAGATTATAAGAACATGAAATTACAACATATGTACCTTGCAAATACTCCTCCTTTCTTGAATCTTCTCCTTGTTTGGGTTGTAGCAAACACCAAACACCTTCCTTGTCCTCAAGAGAGCATGCAAAGATGAAGAAAAATCAGTGTGTAAGGGCATTTAGAGCACCAAACAATATGAGTTCAAAAAGATGCTCTAGTGAGAGTTAGATCAAGACCAAGTTACATGCAATTAATCTCATGCAACAATTACTTAAAATTGCATGACTAAATCTCAAGATCACTCCTCTCAACTTCTAAAACTCTTCTAGACCCTTAGCCTCTCCATTGAGTGTGTTTTTGGGTGAAAATTTGTATGTACATAAGTGAAGAACTCAATTATGTACCACCTATTATTAAACCGGTCACAATCGTGGCCTATAAGACACGATCGTGGCTTGCTTAAATGTCAGTCATGCAAACTTTGTTTTTCATTTGATCTTTTATGCATGGGACCCTTAGGTTCCCAAGTATTTTGTTCACTTGAATTAACTCCTAATCCAAGCAAATCATGAAGGGTTTCAAAATGCCAATTTACAGAAATGTAAGTTGGTTAACACTCGAACTCTTCGATAGTTAATTATCTGACTTACGAAGCTTTCCATAGTCAATTATCATGCAATTCGTCCCTTCACCTTCCTATACCCGACTTGGTTTGAAGTATGGGCTATGTGTCAACTCCTACTAGACTGACTATATCAAATCTAGTCCAAATGATGTTAGTTCTTTTCTTGAGGATCTCTTTACTCTATATGTCATTGAAGAATCTCTTCATGACACATAATTGCTCTGAACAAAGACTCCTGAGTAATGATCCCGACAAGAGGTTGTGGGTATCATCTCCTTCTATCAGGAGTGGTGAATCCTTTACTGGCTACCTAATTACCTTCAAATACTAATAGTTGTACCTAATCACTTTTTGTGTTTAACTTTATGTTAAAGAAAAAATTTAGGGTGAATTGGCTCAAGCAAAGGGGTTCTAATGCCATTTTTTTTTTCTCATCTCTATCATATTGAGAAGAAATAATAATAAAATCTCATTACTATACTATAAGAATGGCTACCTTTGCAAGGACAAAAATCAAATTAAGGGAACTTGTAACACCCCAATAACCTTTAAGAGGATATATGGATGCCACACAAAACAAACCAAAACAAGCCAACAACTCCTAGAAAATAAGGAAAATATACATTACATTTTATATTTCACTGAGGTTTAAATGAGTCATAATTTATCAAATCCATACATTAAAAAAAATACATCCTACATTATGGTTATTACAAGCCATTTACACATACTACGAATTTTCTCATAATATTTATGAACACAACTCAAAGCTTAAACGCAAAATCTTCCAAAAGTGAATACATCCTTCTTTGGCCATTGTAGTTATCCTAACCTTAATCTTAATTATCAAGACCTACATGAAGGAAAAACCACCATGCTAAGCATATAACTTAGTGGGAAAAATAATGATGCAAGATGGTAACTAATTTCAATAGTTGTCTAACGTTTACATCCAAATGATTTGTGACAATCAAGAGATGGAAAATACATTATAACATGAACTCTTAAAATATCTTATAACATTAATTGAATATGATACTCAATGAGAATGTCGACTGTAAGTTTGCATCAGAACATAACAAATATCAAAACATATACTAGATTTGCCTGCTAATCTTTTTAGAAATGGGTAATAGGAATATAACAGAAGTACCTATGATTGGTATCTACAAAAGAGGCAATAGCCTCTAAAACATAAGAGACTTAAGTCTCTAAAATAGAAGATGTCATAGTGTCTCAGAATAGAAGCAGCTGCAAACCCTTTTAGGTATGCCTATTTACCTACAACTAAGACTTAGCAGGTTAAAACCAATCATCAGAACATTAAAGAGCAATAATTCATACATTCAAACTCATTCCCTAATGCTTGCATTATAATTTGAAAACATTATCACGCCCAATCAAATTTAATATGCTTTATGAAAAGAACGTGGTCGTTTTTCAATAATGCCTCAATGAAAGCATTTAAGTAATTATACATTATAAGTTTAAGTCTTATATTACCCATATAACAGGGTTTGCTCAGTTCCAGTTAAATCCAGAAGAGTTTGGATGAGATTCAGCAACATTTGGGTAAGGAAAAAATTCATGTTTAGGCTGCAATGAGGGTGATAAACAGCTATACCCAAATTTTTAGCTTTTTCTCAAAAGAAGTTTTCAGGTCAATTTTATATGGCAATTTTGACATAAAATGGGGTTTTTAGGCAAAATGGTCTTCAATAAAAATGTTCCTCTCATTTTAATTTTCTCATGGTATAAATTTCATGCAATTTGGTGTATACCCAAAATTCTGTAGACTGTTTTAAAACAAGGACAACAACCAGAACTCAACAAGCCAAATTTCAAAACCCTTAAACACAGAACTCAAATTCAATTCCTTTATGAAAGTTGTAGACCTTTGTCTTTAGTTTAGTCTCCAATTAAAATTACCCCATTTTGATATCTATAGGTCAATACATGGCTAAATTATAGAAGTCTATTTAGTGGAACCACTCCATTTAACGAGATGCACAGTCCGGTTAACTCACTTCAGTCTTATTATGTAAGAGCAATGCCAAGAAAACATCCAAATGAACCAGCAACATCCCACTTTCATTTAGAATAATTCTCTTAACAAAACTCCTCACGTTTCACTAAAAAACTCAAACAACATATCAAAATTTCCATACCTTTTAAAAGAGTGATCAAAACCCTAATTCTTCACTCCATTTGCTTCCCTTATTTGGTCTTCTCCACTTATACACATAACATACCCATTCAGAACTCATCTTCAACAATCACATATACATAATAGACCTAGATGAAGAGGACATGAGGAAGGAGTTAATGTTCACAACAAAACATGAAATCAACTCAAGATAGATTTCGAAGGCACAAATTTCTTGTGTTTTCTTTCAATTCCCTTAAGAGATCAAATTTCACAAGACTTTGTATGAATAAAGAAGCTCAAAATTCTAATCCTCCCCTCTTCCTTTTCATGTTTTTAAGTAAAGTTTGTGGTGGGTGACATGCCATATAGCTAATTCTTATGGCGTGGGATATGACACATGGCTCAATCTTATTAGTTTCAACTTTTCACCTTTCATTAATTCCAAAAATGTCCACACCTTTGCCTTATTCTATGAAATTGCATGCCATGTTACTACATTTAGCAATTTAGTCTATGATTAATGTATACTTATGAATGCATAACACAAATTACTAAAATATCCCCAATAATTCCATTCATATTAATTACCAACATTTTCATGGACATGAAACATTCCTACTAAGGTATAGTTTGGGGCCTTACAGAACTATTTTAAACTTTTACAAGAATTTGATAAGAATGAGTGTTATATTAAAATCTTTAGAGTTAGATCCGAGTGCCTTTATTCATGAAAGTTTCATTTTGGAGATGAAAACCAATCTCACTTAAGCCATTCACTATGGAGGAAATTAAGGAAGCTCTCTTCAGCTTAAACCCTAGCAAATCCTCAAGGCTATATGGTTTTAATGCACACTTATTCTAGGCTAGATGGTTTTAATGCACACCTAGATACAAGCTACTTGGTCAAGATAGACTTCTTAAAAGTTTTAGATACAATAAAATTGGAGTTCATTCACAAATGCTTGCAGTTATTTAACTTCCCTTTTTTGTTTATGGAATGGATCACGGCCTATATCACTATTGGTTCCCCTTCCAAAATGTTTATTGGAGCGATTGGAGTTAGATAAGGGGATTCTTTATTCCTCTTATCAATTAAAGCTTTAACTAGGTTACTGCCATACAATAATGTTAATAATTTTCATTAAAAGTTTAAGGAGCTACAGATTAGTCATCTGGCCTTTGCAGATGACCTCATTTTATTTTATGGAACTAACCCTCATTCCTTATAGACTTTGATGATATCCTTAAACATGTTCTCTAAAATATTTAGCCTAAGAGCCAATTCTCATAAAAGTAAGATATACACAACAACATATGTGAGGAATTCCCGTTTAATTAGTTCAATTTCATGTATAAAAGCTCTTCAAGAAGCCTTTAAATATCTAATCTAATAGTGCCTATTGCAACTAAGAAACCAAAATTCTCTTAATGCATGCTTATACTGGAAGCTTTCAAAAACAAAATCTATTACTAGTAGAACATGTTCCTTTCATACGCAGGTATATTTAAGCTCATTTCTTCTATTTTAAAGAATATGCATATTCATTCGAGTGCTCATCTTTATCTTCTTAAAAAGTTCACCAAGGAGATAGAAAGATGTGTTATGAACAGTCTTTGGTCTAGAAAGTTTAAGGTTTCTAAAAGTGCTAAAGTCAAATGTGAGGAAGTATTCTTTCCCAAACAAGAAGGGGGGTCTTAGGTTAAACTCATTCCAGGTGATGCAATTTGTCTTAATAGCCAACAGAATATAGAGGTTATTCAATAACAAAGAGATTTTTTTTGGACAAAATGAAAGCATGAATTGTGCCTCTCCACTACTAGCTTTTGGTAGTTGAAGATTGGTAAGGATCAATCTTGAAGCTTAATACAATTATTAAGAACGAGAGATCAACTTTATCCCTTTACAAAAGCCGTATTGGAAATGGTAATAACATTTGGTTTTGCTTTTGGTTGGCAATTGGTCCAACCTAGGGCTATTGCATAGAAGGAATTAAATCGTCTATCCTTTAGAATTCCTCAAACAACCAAAGTGAGTGCAATTATTTTAGGGGGAAGTTAGGGGATTAGATTGCATTACCAACAACCTTCTACTGTATAATCCTAATCCTCTGGAGGAAGATCTCATATTAATGTGAGGGATTCTTCTTTTAAATTCACCAATCAATCATGTTGCAAGCTCTTTAAGAAACATTCCTAGAAGTCTTCAGGCTTGATTTGATTTAGGCTAAAACCTTAATCCCAAAAGCTTTATTTATAAGTTGCTTAGCTGCAAGACAAAGGCTAAAGACCAAAAATAGAAGCATTGGAAGGCAAGATACCCTCTGCCTCCTCTATAAGTTTTCTTCTTAGACAATTATTCACCTATTTTTCTTGTGCTCATACTTATGAACTTTATGGATAAGAATTCTACAGCTTCTGCATAAATTTTATAGAGAAGTGGAGTAGATGGATATGCTTAGATGGTCAATTGAAACTTGCAAAGGATGAAACTATTAAACGATTGTTTCACCACAATAGCTTAAGCTGTTATGTGAGGCCAACTCAATTGATTTTATATATTTTCTAACAGAAACAAGATGCATATATCTTCAAGACAACTTGTAACTCTAGTTTTTGTGCTCTATGGCGAGAAAGGAATTACAAGCTTTATGGAAAATCCAGAGAGATCTTGATAGTCCATAAGGTTATGTAACTGTTGATCGGTCTTCATATCAGATCCATCAAGAATTTAAAGTAACTGTTTCATTTATAGTTGAACTCTAGAAAGTTGTGACTTGATGTTATAAGTTGTTGGAATACCACCCTTTCTAGAGATGTAAAAGTTGATGTTTAAGTCACAAAAAATTTTAAAAGGTGATCGAGATGAATGATGGGAGTGATACACCTGTTAATAAAATAGAAGAGGGGCTTTTATTCCTTCATCACTTTGGAAGATTGTCATAAAAGCATTTGTAATCTATGAGGCTTAAGATCTTGCATAGAAGTAGAGGCAACATAAACCAAATGTGAAAATTACAACTTGATTCCTTTTTCACTGGTGTATCCTTAGCGTGGTGGACAATGGACTTGTCGACAAGTAAAGCCTTGCTTAATGACCTTTTGAGTGCAAATTGAATATTAATTTTAAAGATGCACAATAAACAAGTTTGAAGTATGATAAAAATTATAATTTTGTAAATATGACTGATTTTAGTGTTATTATTGTACTGATGAGTTAATTTGTAATTTTTATGATTTACATAATTTTTTATTACAAATGTCAGAAACTAAGAAAAGAGAAATTGTAAGTATTTTAGGATGTTTAAAAGGAGAGGGTCCCTGCGAACTCGCACCAAAAAGACAAGAAGATCGTTGAAAAAACGGTAATTACATTTTCTCTCTCTCAACCGACATCTGGTCTCTCCTCAATCAAACCCAGAACACCCTTGAATCTAGGGTTACGTATTCATATTTCTCCTTCTATTCTATTTCAATTTTGTTATTATCTCTATCAATCTACCACCATTCCACTTTCTATCTTTCATCTTTCTTCGATGAAGATCTTGAAATTTCGCGATTGATTCGTTGTTGAAACTTGTCTTCTGTTCTTTTTGCTGTAGAGTTTGAAATCGCCAATGAAAATACCCAATTCAGGTTTCTTGATTGAGAATGGACGGACTTACTTGCCTTGCACGCCTGATGAAGAGAAGCGGATTGTCCATGACTTGATCAATGAAGCCGACCTTCATCTCCGAGAAGGCAACTTGTACTACGTCGTTTCTTACAGGTGCTTTCGATTTTCCCTTCTTTTTGGATTTTCTTTTCTTATTATTGCTGTAATGCATGAACTAAATTTCATTAACAAAAAAGGTTCTTTGTGTACTATTTGATCATTTATCGGAAAATTTTTTAATTCATGTGCTTATTTTACTTTTGTTCACTCTGTGATTAAATTCTGTTGTTCTGCAATTTGTATAGGTGGTTTTCTAGGTGGGAGAAGTATGTTGGTCAAGCAAGTGATGTGGAACAATTGGCTGGTTCCCTAGATTTGGACGCTGTTACTCCAGGTATTGCTGATAGACCTGGTCCAATCGATAACTCTGACATAGTTGAAAGTGAAACGGGTTGTCACGGTGAGGATTTAGATCTAATCAGGACGTTGGTGGAAGGGAGTGATTATGTTTTACTACCTCAGAGAGCATGGGAAAAGCTTCTTCAATGGTAATCATTGTTCCTTTCTTCAATTTTTATTCTTGATCCTTCCGCCATTTCCATGGTCATGAATCTTTTTTTTATTAGTAACAATTGTTCTCTGTTGAGTTAAATATTCGATCTTTAATATTTGAGAAAATGGATGTTGTGCGTCATGATTTTATTACAAACTATGAACAAATTAATGAAGTACCTAATTTGAAGCTTGACTTTTCTTTCTTAGTTTTAAGTGGTGTGTTCACTGCTGTTATAAAGGCTGGTAGTGGTGCTCTTAAGATGTATATTATGTTGTCTATGAACTGAACTTTTAGGTTTTGTTGTTATTTGTCTCATAATTTCTTATTTAACTTTTGGAGATTATTGTCATTAATACATCCAACAATTCTGAAATTGCAGTTAAAACTTACACCCATATATCCTTATAATATCAACTTCCAATCCATTGTGGAACCTTAAATGTCTGAAAGGTCCCTCTATTCTCTTCTTCCAACATCCTTCTAGAAAGCAAAAGAAACAAAAAAGGAAGAAATTAACATTCGTGTTTTGTTTCCTTTGTGCGGCTAAGTGTCTAAAGTATGGTTTGTCCTTTTAACTATTCTTGTTTTCCTCATTTTTTATATTATCTCATTCGTATTTTCTGTGTTGTCTAGGTATTCAGGTGGACCCGCATTGCCAAGAAAGATGATCTCACAAGGGCATTCTAACAGAAAACAGTTTAATGTGGAGGTTTATCCCCTTCGTCTCAGATTAATTGATTCAAGGGATGGAAATGAATTCATTCTGTCTTTAAGCAAAAAGGTACTGCCTTTCTCACTTATTTGTTCTTTTCCCTATCCATGGAACTTTTACTGCTCAGCAGTGGACATGGTGAAGTTCTTTGCAATTCAAAATTTTAGTTAGTAGTTTGCAGATAGGTGTTGGAGCATTTACTTAATGATCATGAAGCCATGATTTGTCCAGGAGATTTCTTCAATATCGTGTGTGAGAATTCACTTGTTATTTTGCTTATTTGTTGAGAATTACAGAGAGAGTTTTTACAATGGTTTTATTTGGTGGATAAGTTCCTCTTTCATTAAGAAATTACGGAGTTACTTCTGTTATCAGTAGGTTTGTTTGCTAGTTTTCGTAATAGCTGCATCGATGATGAAAGATGATGGATTAAGAGAAATTATTTGCAAGTTTCTCTTTTCTGAAAATGGATCCATTTTGTAGGAAGTCATGTATTGAGCATTTTGTATGTAGTTAGTTTCTTTCATTTGGTATGTGGTTGAGCATTGGGTATGTGAAATTTATAAATGCTATTTATGTAAAGTAAATTTGGGATGCTACATTAAATGAAATTCTTTTTTTCAAGTTCTTTACCTTGTTGTTCATCTTATATGTTTTCTTAATTTCAGGCATCTCTACATGAGCTAAAAGAAAAGGTGTGTTCACTTAGAGGAATAGAGCAAGAAAAGGTGCTTTTTTAATGATATCATACATTTATCTTAATACTATTTTTCAATTTAGTAATGTTTTGTTTACCAGCTCCCTTTATATGCATCCTGTCAGGTTTCTTTATGGGACTACTTTAGTAAGCAAAAGCATACACAGCTGATTGCTTCCCATAAAACCTTGGAGGAATCACATTTACAAATGGATCAAGAGGTATGTATCATAGAAACCTACTAGAAAATATTTTATTTATAGATTTGTGTCCTTACCAATTGTTTTAGAGGTTGTTTTTAAATGCTAACTATAAATTGCAGTGCTTCCAATCTCGAACTTCAAGGAACATATTGCACCTATATTCAAAATATTCTAAGCTTATCTGAGCAGTCGGTTTTAGTTTCATTCATAAGAACAATATTATTCCCTCAACTCTTTGCAAATTTCAGTTGGTGTTTAAAGTGGAAGGGGTTAGATTTTGAAGAAAATGAAGCATTTCTTGGTCCTGGAAGTTTCAATTGGAAGCAAATATGCAAAGTTTTAGAGTGAAAAACAATACCAGTTAAGAATTTGAAAATCCATTTTTAGGTAGAATAGGTAAAACACTATTGCTCAAAATATTTATAGTTCCCAATAAGACATTGAATCTCTGAAATTGAATAATGTCAATATCATTAAATATTTAGATGATTTTGTGATGATAAATTTTTTACGGAATGGATATGTACGTGTCTTTATACACAACTATTAAAATATCTAACAATAAGTGTAACTTAAAGTTGCATGAAAATAGTTTTTGAGTAGGAATCCATCAGAAGATTTAATAGAGTCCAGTTAACCATGCAAGGTGTATGGACCTTCCATGTATATCTCATCGGTGTAATGTGATGGTAAAGTGCAGTTTTAGTATGTTATGAACTTTTTGTTGCTGAGTAAATTTGGTTCTGTATTTTACTAAATGAAATGAAGAAAACAACTTGGAATTGGTGGTGCACCCCAGATTTGTAAATGAAATTTGGCGAAGTTTTAATACAGAGAAATTTACTTGCGTAATTGTGAAAATAATAGCAGAGAAGAATAATTTCATTCTCATAATCAGTAGGTTACAGCCATAGTATATATATACAATTGTCTATACTAAATATACAGCAGATTCCCTAAGATACATGGAAATTTGTATCTTATTATAATCCCCAAAAATCTGGGATTTTTATGATTCTTATACAATCTTCTAGATACTGCTACATTATCCGACACTCCCCCTCAAGTTGGTGAGTGGATTTCTTCCATTCCTAGCTTGCCAATAATATTTTGAAACATTGTGCTTGTCAGTCCTTTGTAAGTACATCTGCCAACTGATTGTTGGTTGACACAAATGGAGTGCATATTAAGCCACTGACCAATTTTTCCTTGATGAAGTGCCTAACAACTTCAACATGCTTTGTGCGATCATGTTGTACTGGGTTATGTGCAATGCTGATAGTTGATTTGTTATCACAGTACAACCTCATGGGTCCTTCCCATTCTATTCTCAAGTCATCAAGAATTATCTTCAACTAAAGTAATTAACATATTCCCAGTGCCATAGATCTAAACTCAAACTCTGCACTTGATCTTGCCACTACATTCTGCTTCTTACTTCTCCATGTAACAAGATTAGCACCTAGGAGAGTACAGTAACCAGATGTTGATCTCCTATCGACCAAAGACCCTGCATAATCTGCATCAGTATAAGCCTCTAATGTCATACCTGTGACTGTTTGTCGCTTAAACAAACTTCCTCTTCCTGGGCTGTCTTTCAAGTACTGTAGTATTCTGTTTACTTCCTTGAGATGTGATTCTTTGGGATTGTGTATAAATTGACTAATCGTGCTCACTGCAAATGCTCTATCTGGTCTTGTGTGCGCTAGATATATCAACTTCCCAACAAGCTTCTGATATGATATTTTATCTACTATTGAATCTTCTAGAGCATTACCTAATCCATGATTGAACTCAATCGGTGTATCCATTAGTTTACAACCCAATTTTCCTATTTCTTTCAACATTTCAAGTACATACTTCTGTTGAGAGATGAAAATCCCTTGCTTTGGGTGAGCTACTTCAATGCCTAGGAAGTACTTTAACTTTCCTAGCTCCTTGATATCAATTCCTTCAAGAGACATTGCTTCAGATTTTTTATTTCTTCTGCATCATTACCTGTTATAATAATATCATCCACATAAACTAGCAATGTTGTGACTCCCCCAAAACTTGAATGTCTAATGAACAAAGTATGGTCTCCTTGACTTTGCTTATATGGCAATGAAATCATCACCTTAGCAAACCTCCCAAACCAAATTCGTGGTGATTGTTTGAGCCCATAAAGAGCTTTCTTTAGCTTGCATACCATTCCTTCTTTCGCTTCAAATCCGGGAGGAACTTCCATGTAAATTTCCTCTTTTAGATCACCATGGAGAAACGCATTCTTCACATCAAATTGCTGCAGATTCTACTTAAAATTAGCAGCTAATGATAACAGTATCCTTACTGTGTTCATTTAGCAACAGGAGCAAATGTCTCAAGATAATCGATGCCATAGGTTTGAGTGAACCCTTTGGCTACCAATCTTGCCTTATATCTTTCCACCGATCCATCAGCCTTGTATTTTACAGTAAAAACCTACTTGCACGCAACTAGTTTCTTCTCTCTTGGCAATTTCACTAACGCCCATGTGTTCTTCTCAAGGGCCTCTATTTCATCTCTCATAACATCCTCCCATTTTTTGTCTCCCTATGCCTCAGTTAGATTTCTCGGTGTGGGAATTGTATAGAGATTCGTTAAGAAGGCTCTATGTTTTTGGGGTAGATTTTGATAAGACATGAAAGAAGACAGTGGGTGTTTTGTACAGGTGCTTGTTCCTTTCCTAAGTGCAATTGGTAGGTCATCATTACTTGTTTCTTTCGATTCTTCTGCTGGTTCAAATGACTCAACTCTTGGCTCACCATCTGGTATGAAATTATCAACTGGAAATTGAGCAGTAGCACGAATGGGAGACTGAACTTGTGTTGGTCGAGAGACTGGTCCCTTCCTCCTATAATAGACTTGCAGTGGCTGTTTGTCAATTGATATGACTGGCTATTTGTCAATTGATGAAGATGTGGATTTAGGCACGGTGGGTTGAGATTGATAAAAAACTAGGATCTAGAAGAAACATATCCTTTGCTTTATTTTCACTCAAGATCTCCCCCCGAGGATAGGTATGCTGAAAAAACGATTCATGCTCAACAAAAGTGACATCAGTTGAGATAAAGAATTTTTTAGGTGGATGAAAACATTTATTCTTCTGGCCACGGTGGGTCAGTATGACCAGAGAAGCAAATAAGAGTTTTTAGGAAATAGCCAACAGCTCTAATACCATGTGAAAATAATAGCCCAGAAGAATAATTTCATTCTCATAATCAATAGGTTACAGCCATAGTATATATATATACAATTGTCTATACTAAATATATAGCAGATTCCCTAAGATACATGGAAATTTGTATCTTATTATAATCCCTAAAAGTCAGGTGATGCAGGAGCATTTAGTTTATATTCCTAGTTAATATTGGATTTCTTACTATTTAGTACTTAAGTTATTTGGATT
>JANZLF010000221.1:28156212-28168392 GCA_026546835.1 Erythroxylum foetidum
TTTTCTACAAACCCTAAGCCCTATTTTCAAGTTCCAGCTACAATCTACTTCAATTATAGCCTATTCTATTCTACTTAGACAATCTTCTAGATACTGCTACATAATCCTACAGTAATTATTAGGAAAATCCATCAATAAAATTTGGATGACCTCCAAGCGTTCTCAAGATGAAACATCATGTAGTATTCAGAGGAAATGTAACAATTTTTACATCATCCAAAGGAGTGTTATATGCCTATCAACATTTCCAGACATATCTTTCATCCATTCCGTAAGGATGACGGGCTGACTCTACAAGTTGAAAGAGGTTGCCATCTTTATTGCCTCCCTTCATCGAGTTCAAAGTGTAAGGACTTTGAACCTTGGAGGCTACATGAGTTTTTGGCATCCACCCATTCCCTGCCATACTTCACTAAAAAGTTTCTAAAAGGCAATGACCCATCCTATTCCCTACCTTTCCTTTCTTTATAACTATTTTGTGAAGAAAAGGAAGTATTTTAGTTGTGAAATCAGGTGATAAGTGAATAACTATAGTACATAAAGGTAGAATATCTTAGACAAACAAAAGTATCTTTTATTTGTACTCAGGAAGCTTGTTATGATCAAGCAAAACTATGCTGTCCCATTTGCATTTATATGTTTATTTGAGATGTCATGGATGTACATGCAAGATCACCCTATTGAATGAAATTTTGCTTTTCATATAAATCAAGTAGAGTTGGAATTTAGTGACAGTTATGGGATATGTATCATTATTATTTAATCAGAAGCTTAAAGATCCCCAACTTTCTATTCTGTTGTATGATTTTATGTCTTTCATCCCAATTGTTTGTACAGATTCTTCTGGAGCTGCAAGTTGATGAAACCAGTCCTCGTATTGGGAAAGATTCAACAGGAAATCAGCTGGCTTTGGTAACCATAGAACCTTCAAGGTCCTCTACATCAATCGCTGGGGGGCCAAGCATGTCAAATGGTCACTCAAGTAGTTATAGCTTAAACTCCGGACCAGGAGTCACCACAAACTCATATATAGATATTGGATTTGCTGCAAATAACTCTGTTCGAAGAGAGGGAAGTGGTTTGGCAGGATTGCAGAATCTGGGAAACACTTGCTTTATGAATAGTGCTCTACAATGCTTAGTCCACACTCCTCCACTTGTTGAGTATTTCTTGCAAGACTACTCTGACGAGATAAACATAGAAAATCCTTTAGGAATGCGTGTAAGTGGCCTCTCTTGTTTATTATACTATTTTTGGTCTTTCCACATGTTAACAGTATATCTTTATCTTATAAGCATGCAACATTAAATTTCTAACTTATGTTGTAGCTGTGTAGGGTGAACTTGCAATTGCATTCGGTGAATTGTTAAGAAAAATGTGGTCCTCAGGTCGGACTACAATTGCACCACGTGCCTTTAAGGGAAAAGTAGCATTGTTTGCTCCACAATTCAGTGGGTATAACCAGCATGATTCTCAAGTAAGTCTCCATATGATGCCACATCTTATACTATTTCTGGTGAATTTACATGTTGAAAATGTACATTTGGCATTTACTAGGTGACTGTAGATGTTCTTTTGGTGAGATAGTGAAAAGAATCTTTTCCTTTTTCACTTTATACTAGACTATATTTATGAAAACATAGTAACAAATAATTGGACTTACTCCGGTGAGGAACTTAAACAATTATTTGGCAATTGCTCATATAATATAAAGTCTCCAACACACTCTATTCTTTTGTTGAGGAACTTGGGCAATTATATGACAATGGCTCATACAATGCGAAGTCTCCAAAATGCTGTATTCTTTTGTTGAGCACCATAAACAATTATTTGGCAATGGGGTGATATAATGTAAACTTCGATTTAGAGACTGGAGATACCTCCTTTTACTATGTGAGTTTAACCCTTTGCTGAATAAAGATGGAAATGGGCAAGGCCCACCACTGGAATTGCCAATCCTAGTGCTGAATGCTATGAAGCCTGTTATAGACGTTATCTGGATTAGGTTTATACAACTGGCGTTATTACTGAACGAACTTTCTTGATAGGAACTTCTTGCTTTCTTGTTGGATGGCCTTCATGAAGATTTGAATCGTGTCAAGCAGAAACCATACTTTGAAATGAAGGACTGGAATGGTGAACCAGATGATGAAGTTGCTGAGGTCTGCTGGAGAAATCACAAAGCTCGGAATGATTCAGTGATTGTTGATGTGTGCCAAGTAAGGAGGATGCTTCATCTTTCTGTTTGGTCATTATCGCTCGACCAGCTTAGGTGGTCACAACCGAACGCTAGTCTTTATGTGTCATATATAGCTTCAACTAAAGAGCTTCTTACAAATGCTAATATTCATATTCAGACTGTTCTTTCACTGTTAAATATTTTCAAAAGCTATAAGTTTTGTGTTCATGAGCTAGAATGAACATCTAATTTATTGAGAGGAAGTGTAAGACTTTCATACTTTTGTTTTTGATTGTTCTTTTGTACAATGCACTGCTGTTCATTACTTGATTGTTGAAAGTGCTTTAAAGTTTCTATTTCTGCAAGAGAAAGTTAAGGATGTACAACTGTTCAAGTTTGCTTACAGTTTCTGCATGGAAAATTTGGAATTCTCAGGGACAGTACAAGTCAACACTAGTTTGCCCAATTTGTGGAAAGATCTCAGTTACATTTGATCCCTTTATGTATTTAACTTTGCCACTACCATCAACTGTCACGCGATCAATGAATGTAACAATCTTTTATGCTGATGGGAGTGGTCTTCCAATGCCATACACCGTGTCTGTGCTGAAAAACGGTAATTGCAGAGATCTGATTCAGGCACTGAGTGCAGCATGCTGTTTGAGAAGTGATGAAGTCCTTTTGCTTGCAGAAGTCAGTAATTTACACTTGTTTTCATTTGTAAGCTATCTGATACCTGACAGGATGAACAATGATAAATTTTATACCATAATTTATTTTTCAGGTTTATGAACACAAGATATATCGACTTTTTGAAAATCATTTTGAACTATTGACTTCTATAAAGGATGAAGACCATATAGTGGCCTACCGATTTCCTGAAAAGGGAGCCAGAAAAAAGAAACTAGAAGTTATTCACCGGGAAAGGTGAGCTCAGTTTCTTATTCTAAATGTTCTGTTACATTGTGAAGACATATGCCGACTCTTCTTGTTTTGTTATTATTGATGTATCACAGGATTTACATGTAGTTGTTCAGATCAGTTTTTTGGGTATTTGTAATCTTCAAAAGATTGCTAGTGACAAGTTGAACCTCACAATTTTACCTAGCTTGTGTAATTTCTATTGACTGGCACATATGCATACCTGTGTAGTGTTTGCATTCCTTTTCCTCAAGTCATTGTTGCAACTGTTGTATCTGACCTGTCAATTAGCTCACATGTCCATCTCAAATAAATTTTGTTTCACAAAGAATGATTCTTATATTGTCATTGTGAATTTAACAGACTGTCAACGGAGTTTCTGAAGGGCAGTGGTGGGAAATATTTTGGAGCACCTCTTATTACATTTTTGGAAGAAGACCAACCAAGTGGAACAGATATTGAAGCTGCAGTTGCAAAAGTGCTTTCACCTTTGAAAACAGCAAGCTCATCCACCATGGTTCATGGTGGACAGGACAATGGTTATTTTTCAGAAGCTGATGGTGAGCCATCAGCTAGTTGCAATGGCCAGCCTGAAGCAAAGGACCAGGTAATGGAGAATGTGGAACATGGGGAAGAATCTACCCAGGAGTTATCATTGAAGCTCTTTTTAACTGATAATGGGTATGGAAGTTGCAAGCCCGTTTTCAAGGACTCCGTCATCAAATTTGGAAATCGTATCAGGGTCTTCTTCGATTGGTCCGAAAAAGAACTGAAGCTATATGATTCCAGCTATCTCAAGGATATCCCAGAGGTGTATCATAAGTCCAGTTTCACTGCAAAGAAAACCCGGCAAGAAGCTGTCTCCCTGTTTTCATGCTTGGAGGCATTCTTGACTGAGGAGCCTTTAGGGCCTGATGACATGTGGTAAGTATGCCTTCCAAAAATGTTTTATTGTCAAGGTTCAGGATTTTACCTTGAGTTTTCTATTGAAATTGTTTACCTTGGTACATGTGAGCCAATGCAAGTCATCTTGATACAGGTATTGCCCAAATTGCAAAGAGCATAGACAAGCCACAAAGAAGCTGGACCTCTGGATGTTACCTGAGATTCTTGTGTTCCACTTAAAACGATTTTCTTACAGCAGATACTTGAAGAATAAGTTAGATACTTTTGTGGATTTCCCCATTCACAATCTTGATTTGAACAAATATGTAAAGAAGGGGGATGGAGAGTCTTATTTGTATGAGCTATATGCTATCAGCAATCATTATGGTGGTCTGGGTGGTGGGCATTATACTGCATTTGCTAAGGTAATTAAATACTCTGGTTTGATCTCCTCTTTGACAAATCGATGTCACTGATCAGACTTATTTTTCAGTTATCTTCTTCCATTTCCATAGAAGAAAGCTGATAATTATTGATTTTGCACCACCTCCTCACATTCTCTCAAGCCTAGTGAATCTACTTTAGCAAGTAGATATTTTTTGTTGCTTGCAGTATGGAATGTTTATTATGGAGAATCTGTTATAAGGCTTGATGCTTGAAAGGCATGACATTTTAGGTAATCTAATAACTGTTTCTTTGTCCAATGTTCCAGTTAATTGACGACAATAGGTGGTACAATTTTGATGACAGTCGTGTCTCTCCGGTCAACGAGTCTGATGTGAAGACTTCAGCTGCATATGTGCTATTCTATCGGAGAGTTAAAGTTGCACAGAAGGTGGGTGGGTTGGGACAGGCATAACAGAGCCGTACGGATTTGCGAATAACCATGTGTAGATGGAATTCATTTTGTACCTGTGGCCTTAATGCTAGCAATTCCATTTCTTTAATCTAGCCGACTGTTGCGACAATGTGGCAGTTTTGTGTTTACATTTTGGTTAGCACGGGTTATAACGAATCTGTACATATATTCAGGCGATAAAGGCTTGCTTGAAGTGGACGGAGATACAAAATAGTTTAATTATTTGTTAATTTTTCAGGGTAGATTTGGCCCAATACTGCACCCTGCTTTTGTGTGCTTTCTGCACCACCTTGTTCAAGTTCTTCCAAGCAACGTGATGATGAAAATTTTACATTAATGACAATGATTGATAAGTTCCAGGGTTGTTTGTTAGGAGGTGCTGGTCAAGGGATTTAGAGAGGAGTATTCATTGTCATAGTGCTCTTATGTGGCATTAAATATGTTTCACACAGGTTTGCTTTGCGGCGGTTCGTTGGTTTCTTTTTCCGACAAGTAAGAAAACTATATGGTGAATTAATATGCTTCTTTGAAGAATTACTCCTTTGAATTGTAGACCATTACTCATTTACGTGTTTTATGCTACCTTCTATCGTGTACCAGTACATCTTAACAAACTCGTTGGCGTGGTAGGAGATGTTCGGTTCAACCACTCCTCGCTCTTAGGTAAACTACTAAATCTAAACAAGCGAACAGCCCCTACCGTCTCCTTCCAAGATAAATGTATATATGCAATCAATCATCGATATCCTTTCTCCATCTTTAAAATTAACAGCCACTTATAGTATCTCAACGATCAAGATGGCCACATCCATTATTCGTGTTGATGACGAACGTGCAGGCGCAGAAATAGCATACGGTGCGGAGGATTGCTACAGGCAGTCGATAGAGCTTCTTGAAGAGCTAGGATTCCCGAAAGGAGTACTCCCTCTCAAAGATCTTCAGGAGTGTGGAAGGGTAAGACAAACGGGATTTGTTTGGATGAAACTCAAGGCTCCATATGAGCATTTTTTCGTTGCTACCAATACTCGTGTATGTTATGCCAAAGAGGTGACTGCCTACGTAGACAAGTTTAGGATGAAGAAGATGAGTGGCATCAAGAGCAAGCAAATGTTTCTGTGGGTGCCCATAAGTGAGATGAGCATTGAGGACCCTACTTCCAATAAAATAATGTTCAAGACCCCTATGGGCATTGGCAAGTCTTTCCCTCTCACCGCTTTCATGACCGACGAGGAAAAGCACAAGTACCTGCAGGAGAATGCCATCGAGCCAAATTAATCGATTGTCCCATCTGCTTGTTCTTAATTTCAGATTGCTTATATTATATGGTCAACTGTCCAACCCTGTTATTTAAAATCAGTCTGTTGTTTTTCTCAAGTGTCCAAACTAATTAAAATGTCATTCACACGTTGGCTTTATAATCAATTACTTCCCTACTATGATTCTCTTTATAAACATGTGCCATCTTCATGGCAAGATTCTCCAGTATCTAGCTACTCTATCTTCCCAATTGCTTGCTTCTATATTGCATATATATCATCTGTTTTCTAATTCATTGTTTGATTTCTTCAAGTGACTTCCCCTTCAAAACACCTGGTATTTCTTTCTTACCAAATCCTGTACATACATGAACCCAAGGTTATTATAAGCACAGCCAAGTCTCCTCTTTTAATTGTTTTGTCTTCCAATAGCCACTTTATAAACTCCAAAGAGTTAAGATGTGGTTCTGAGGATAAGGCAAAACCATTATATATACGTTCCCTCGTAACCATGATGAGTAAAAAGCGGATGTTGATTAGATATATTAAGAAAGCTCAACATATCCTTTATAAGCAATCTTTTTTTGATAGCTAATTAGATTAAGAAGGATACCTTGGGGATTATCCCTTCTGCTTGTTCTTTTAGGAAATAAGGTGCCTTTGTTCTCCAATAGCCTCCAAAACCTTTTTGCTATGAGCACGTTGTTATTTAAGTTGATTGAAGTATTTTTTTAGTCCTCCTTCATCCATGGGTTTGTTGATTTCTTTCCAACTAACTTTTTCTATAGCTTTTTCACTTCTAACACTTTATAGGAAGCTTCTCATTGATTTTTCCAATGATTTAGTTAAGCTCTTGGAGAGAAAGATGTGAGTTGACCAATACACATGTAGTGAGTTTAGGATTGATCTTATCAACGACAGTTTACCAACTTAGGATAAATCTTTATTTTAAAAAGTTTCCAACCTTTTTTTGTGTGCTTCTTTTCCAATAATGGAATGCAATCCCAAAATTAAAGTCCCTTTGTGGACAATGGAAGTCCAAGCTAAGTAAAAGGAGGTTCTTTAATTTGTATAAATGAGATCCTTAAAAGCTAGTAAGGCACATACAATGCACTCGAAGATACAGTTAGATGAATCTTTTTGTAGTTAACTTCCAAGCATGATAATTCTTTAAACATGTGTACAGATGTCACTAGAGTATAGACTGACCTATCATGTGCTTTAGAAAAGAGTAGCAGGTCATTTGCAAATGAGAGGCTGAATAAGTGAATTTCCTTGCATCTGTTATAGTAACAAAAGTTGGGATTCATAGAGATATTGTGTCTACCAAACCTGATCAATACTTCCATACATATAATCAACATATAAGAGGATATTGGATCCCCTTATCTCAGGCCTTTTCCCCGATGAAAGAGGTTAGCATGTTCCTTATTCACTAACACACTAAATTAAGTAGAGGTTATGCACTCCTTTATCTATTCTCTAAATGCTTAGACTTCCTAGCTTTTTGAATCATAGGCTTTGTAGAAGTTCTCCTTAGAGCATAGTTCATAGGTTAATTTTTCCTTGTACAGCCTTTAAACTATTGTTGTGTTATCAATACATTATCTACAATTTGTCTTCCCTCTAAGATGGCTCTACGTGTCATTTATAAATTAGTTTAACACCTTCCTTATGCTTGAAGCCAATAGTTTTAGGATGATTTTATATAAGAATTTATAGTAAGAAATTAGTTTATACTCACTAAAAGATCCGTGATTATGAGATTTTGGAATCAAACAAATGAAAGTATTATTAATCTCTTTTACAATCTTACCACTATCAAAGAACTCCATACATCTTGTGCAGTAAAGGAACTACATAGATCCTCATTCATCTCATCAATAACCTATCTACTAATAAAGGAGGTAAGCAAATGCATTGAGGGTATGGTCCTAGCTGTTGTTCTAAGAGAGTTCTTAAAGATATGTAGACTTCACCTAAGGTCACCTTGTGATGAAATAATCTCCCCATTTTTCCTTGTTAAGGAATTTAATCTATTTTTATATCCCTTGTCTTAATGGAGTTATAAAAAAATTTGGTATTACTATCTTCATCCTTGATCCAGTGACTCGGGTTCTCTATTTGAGAATGGAGTTATGGATTGAGATTGCCCTTTATATTCACTCACAACTGCTTTTCTTTGACAATCAACTTGGAGTCGATCATTTAACTTATAGCTTCATCAACATTCTTCTTAATGTGCATTATCCTTTTTTGTATTGAAAACTTATAGCTCCTAGTTAATTAGTAACACAAATATAAGCTTTATTCCCTTGTTTCTCTTAAGCTAAGCCTTTATGGATTACTTCTCAAAATCCATCTTCCTATACTAAAAAGTTGTTAAATATAAATGGGATCTTCCTCCTCCATTTGTTGAATATGTTTTGAAAGATATATTGGAGTATGATCTAATAATGAGGTGTTATCAAAAATAGCTTTGCTCTCTAGGAACTCATCTGACCACTCTCTATTTACTAATTTCCTATCTAACTTCTTCCTCAAATTCCATTGAGAGGTTTGTTTGTTACTCAAAAAGAAGAAGCAACCCTCAAACTTCAAATTAGTGACACCTATTTTCTACATGCATTCCCTAAATTCATTTGTAAATTTCCCCACTCCTGTATGTCCCTTAGCTTAATCTCTTTATAAAATCATATTGAAGTCCACTATTATAATCCAAGGGCCTTAAATTGTTGGGTGATTGTTAGTCAAATTTTCTCGTAGATATCTCCTTTAGAATCAAAATTTTGATTCATACATAAAGGTGGTACATAATTTATAATTTCCTTAAACAAACCAAGCTGATGTATGCAACATCTAATTATTAGAATCTAGTATACTCACCTTGACTTTTATCAAATTAAAATCCAAAAAAAAGAACCTATACTGATGATGTTCATGATTAGACAAAAAGGACCACTAGCTCCCCAAAATTCTTAGTTTGGAGATGTTCTCCTGACTAAGTTTAGTATTTAGAATTCATAGAATTAAGGCTTAACTTCATAAATAGAATCTCTTAGTGCTAACTATTTACTGGGGCAATTATTTCCCCTAATATTCCAAGATACAATCAACATCAAGTATGGTTTGTAGGCTTAGAACCCTTTAACTTGTTTTTCGTTCTTAACTTACTCTAGTACTATCACTTTGGAACTTACACAAGTTTTATTCCAATGCTTATTGTGGCAATATAGTCTTATCAAGGTCCTTATCTTTTATTTTTTCGGCTTCCTTCATTTGTCATTTAATCTTTAAGCCATTAAGATGGTGTCCTTTTAAATACAGTTCAAGCTTCAAGGTTATGGTCTCTTTCCTTTCTAATAGTACTTTTTTCCTTTATGAGATCCCACTACTTCTCCAGCTTTTTTGTTTTACTCTGCACTTGTTCCTTCCACCTATGTGTTCCCAATCAGGTTCTCTTTCTGTTGAGTATCCAACCTATCAATTCCATTTATCACCTACCTTAAATTTCCTTCCAATTTTCCAATAGTAAAAGTCCTTTAGTAGACCAATACTTTAATGGTAAATTATGAATGCTGACCTATATTAGTATATTTTCATGCTTAATCTTTTATATGTCAATACATGGGCTTCAAACCTTCACAAAAATGAGAAATTTGTATGTGTGTTATAGACTAGCCTTAACCACTACTTTAACATAACTTGAATAAAACATGATTATCTTCCAAGATTAGCACCTCATATAATCCGTTACCTCTCGAGAATTTTGGTGCCTAACTAATAATAATAGGAAAATAAGGTCACGTACCTAGGTATGGAGTTCCAAATTTTTACTCCCTTCTTTAATATTTCTAAGTTTGGACAAACAATGGTTCAACCCCATCATTACTTAGAGGACAATAATGAAATGATGTTTAGAGGTTTATCCTACAATTGGCCTCTAGCACATTTGAATGCTAGGAAACTATAGACTAACAACCTTTTATCTCTTAGACATACCTGAGCTAAGTGAAGAAGTATAGTTATCTAAAGTTGCTCCTGAGAGAATCACTAGAGGTCACCGTAGATGCGAAGGGTGGAAAGATATTTTATTTTCGAGTCTTTTGACTAACTATTGCTCCTCTAACATCCATTACTCTAAAGAGGGAAAAGTTAGGCTGAAGATAACTTGAAAATCTATTACTAAAAATAGTTAAAAAAAGATATGGTAGGAATGAACTTTGATAAAGCTAGAAGACCGTGAAAGATTCTCTAGCGGAATTTGGATCTGATTGAGGAGGAGAAGGATATAATGGTAGGTAGAAAGAAAGGAGAGTGTTAAAGCAAGGGATTTCTCTAATGGAATTTGGATCTCATTGAAGTAGCAAAGAGAAGGATATAATAGTAGGTAGAAAGGAAAGGAGAGTGTTAAAGCAAAGGATTGGTTCACAAATAAGGGAGAGAGAGCCAAGTTATAAGAAAGAGGTAGAGAGAAGGAGGAGATCGTGGTGTTTGATTGTCACTTTTTCCAAACCAAACCTATTACAAGCATTATATAGTAATTTAGTTCAAAAATGGTAAGAATTAGATTTTTCACCTAAATTATAAATCATATTTCTTAAATAGTAAAAAGAGATTAATTGTGAAAACGCGTAAAAAAAACAATTCGTTCTACAAAGGAATAAATTAGACACATAATAGTTAAAATAAAATAAAATTTTTTGAATGACTAAATTACGCTTACATTTATGATAGAAGATACAAAATTTTATTACATTAATAAAGTAATATAATTTAAAATAGTAATTTTAGTTCTCACATACAATAATTTCATATATCCAAAAGTTAACCATTATTAAATTAAATTAAGGATTAATTAAACATGACTTTGATGGTTTCAAATTTTTTACGTTTTCACTTATAATTTAAAAGTTTACATTAACAACTATATACCATAGTTATCATCACAAACCATCGTATCATTAAATAAGTGTTAAAATCCTCAAAAAGAGGTTAAACGTGCATTTTGAGACTCTTTATTTTCATAAAAGTGTAACCTGAGTCCTAATGTTTTAAAGCAGTCAAATTCAATTATAACATTTTTAAAATATTCAAAACAAATCATAGGTAGACGAAAAATTTTTAAAGTGTTATTTTTAGACCATTTAGTGCCATACTATTGTTGATGTGACATTTTCAAATATTTTTAATTGATTATTGGGCCTTACTACCACATGTATACCACGTGGCATAATAAAGTCAAATGACTCATTTTTAAAACTTAAATTTAGTTTTTAGTTTTTAAGTACTTAAAGTATGCTATAATAATTATTATGTTACTTAATTGTTGTTAATTATATCTAAAAACCCTAATCTTGTTAATTGAATTAAAAAAATCCTAATTCCTAAAATGATGAAAGCCCCTTATACTCTATCCCACTAATGGTAAACCTCTAATATGTTCTTAATCCTTCACACCATTTACTTCTCCAATGGAAACTGAGATACCCTATTTAAGATTTTACATTATAGATCCTTTATTTATATTTAAACAAATATATAAATAGACACTAGCGCTTAAGCACACAAAACACATCACAAAGGAATCCCCATCATGACTCCATCTTTGTACCTGTTCTTCTCATTGATGGCCAATCTCACCACTATATTCAATTCCTAAACCATGTTTAGAAATGGAATATCTTTGTAAAGATAACATCTTTTCAAACTTTTCATTTCCATCAGCAAACTTTTCAACTACATAAGAAAACTCTTTTCTAAATCTATCAAGCTTACTAGTAAGATTTTCTTTTTCAGTAAGGCATGCAGAATGATCTTCCTTAGGGCAATCTAAATCATCAATAGTCTCATGTAAAACATTATTTTCAACAACTAGTTTTCTTATTGTCTTTCTCAATTTCTTGTTGATCTCAATAGCTTCTTCAAAATCAATTTGTAAACCATTAAAAGAATCTCTAAGATCTTGATCAATGAATGTTACCTCATCTTCTTCATCACTTATTAAGGAGCTATTTGTCATAAGAGCTAAGTTGTTTTCATCATTGCTTTGATATGCTTCCTCATCATCACTCCAAGTG
>JANZLF010000221.1:28208351-28223244 GCA_026546835.1 Erythroxylum foetidum
ATTTATTCATAAAGTATGTACACAACTTTGTACAAAATGCGCTAAAGGCGATTGCCTTTAGGGCACTACTCTAACACCACTACCATCTTCAACATTTCCACATTCACCACAAAAATCAAAAAACGAACTTCCACTACTAATTTCAAAATTCAACCTTTCTCTTCTATCTTTCTCGTGTTGATATTCTTTAAACAATGTTTTCATTTACCACTTCACATCATGATTCACTTTTTTACAGGGTTCTATATCTCCTTTAACCCCAGCTGAATGCTTCTTCAATCGGGTGATTCCTCTACTTTCAAATATTTGTTACAAAACAAGCAAATTGTATGATTCTTCATATGTGGGACCAATGTAGCATGAGCCCAAGTTGGATCATTATATTTTCCTAAAGCAGTTTGATCAGGTGTAGATGAACTTCCTTCCATTTATCTGAAACAAAAAATGAAGATATTAGTTTTGTAAGAAATTAATCCTATAGTAGTTTCATCAACAAAATTAGCAGTGCTAATGCTATGTCCTTCATGAGGCAATGCAGCATAAATAATGTCTTTAACTCTTTATATTAAGCCTAAAGAAGTAAATATTCATGAAACTAGAGTAAAATCCAAAAATAGATAGATTTTCCTATTAAAGAGTAGTAAATTCATGCTAAATTTAAAATCAAAGTATCGTTCAAAGATATAATATGATTGCTCAATGAATTAAAAAATTCAAGCCAAGACTTAAACATCCTTAACTTCACTTTTATCTTTATTCTTGTTTTTTTAGGAATATGATTATTGCCATTGACATATCTTCATAAATCCTTGCATTTAATAAATATCTTGAAATAGATTAGATTTTGAATACGCAAAGACTATGGGATGGACAAATTTTAGGATAAATAAAGGTTGATATGCCAGAGACTTGAATCCTTAATGAGATTGACTAATTTTGGAATAAAATTGAAGACAACTTAGAGATATATAATAATTACAATTACAAAACTTCTTATTTGGCTTTTCCACAAGACCAACTGAATTATTATTATACTCAATTAATTATTTACCTAATATCCAAATATCATTTGAATAATTTTAAGATTATGTTAATTAATTATTTTCTTTAAATTCTTTCCAATTTACATTATCAGTTTGCTAGTTTTAAGTTAAGTTGAAACTTGAAAGTCTTTCTAACTTTTAAATCATGCATCATAAAGTTAAGTTGAAACTTGAATTGAAATTCTTTTTAGATTTTAATGCATGTTGTGAATAACCAAAAAATTTAACATAAATCAAGTCATCAATTATCAATCAACTGAACCATAAATTAACCAAAATCATACTCCTTTCATTCAATTCAACTACAAATTCAATCCATTTTCCAACTTCAACCAATGACAAAAAACAAAGGCTTCATAATTTCGTTTTAACTTCTCATTTACAATCACAACACAAATGCAATTAACCAGAAAATTTTAACAGAAAGTGAAAACACTTCCTAACAGAAATTGACAATCGGTATTATTTAAGATCAGGTGAGGTTGGTTTTAGATTTGGGTATTATTATCAGATCTAACAACTACGGATGCATGGGTGACAAAGGAGCGTAGATGATGGTGGCGTGGTGTATTGGTGGTCCTCATGGAGGATAGCTGAAAACTGATGGAAGTCCGAATGAGGCTTGGTGGTGACGAGTTCGCATGATGGAGGAAGATCCCAAGATGATTGTTGAAGAGGATTCGTATGGTGCATCGTTGAAGAGGCAGGACGTAAGAACATTATCAAAGATGGAGAGGAGAATGAGAGACAGAGAGAGAGAGTAGAGAGTACGAGAGCGTGAGATAGGGAGAGGATGAGGTGAGTCTAGGAGAGAAAAAAAATAAAAAAGCCAAGGGGTTAGTTTTTGTAAAAAGATCCTTAATTTTTATTAAAATTATGACACTGACTGATATTTGGCGAAATCACGTAATTGTAGCCGGTACCAAACAATCGAATGAAATAGAACAACATTCGATACCTTATATAGGGGTTCAGATCCTCTGTCCTCATTTATGAGTATCAACTCTGTCCCATTTGATCCAAGCTATCCATTTATGTGGATCCTATATAAACGAATGACTTGAATCAAATGAGACAGAGTTGATACTCACAAATGGAGATTGAAGATTTCATGCCCTTATATAGAGTCAAAAAATCAAAACCGAGTTTGACTCCCGTCACCAAAACAATTAAAAAGCCACGAACTTAGGATCTTCGAAGACAAGACTTTCCTCCTCAACGCGGTTTTTAGTCCTTCTTCGAATCGGAGAAGACTGGTGGAGACCTATTAGGCATTAGCCATCTACACCCGTATAAATACACCTTTTCTTACGCGCCTCCGAAATACACGTACACAATCAGATATTACTAACGCAAGAAACCCAAGACCCACAAATCTTTTCTCTTCTGATAATCAGGCTGTACCATGAATTCAATGTTTAGCCCCTTCGATGCCCTGTGCGCCGAACTTCTGAGCCGCAAACTTGGGTCCTCATCTGTTTCTGTGATGAAATTCGACCGCTCCCCCAAGGTGATGGATAACAAGACGACGTTTGAAAACCCGGCTAAGAAGGAAGGAGTATGCCCGTCGTCGGCGCCGTCTTCGTCTCCGTCACCGTCACCGTCACCGTCACCTTCACCGCCGCAATCCGTGGTTAGAAGAGGGAAAACCCCAAGATTTGCATTTGAGCTCGATGGACTTCACTGTTTCGAGACTATCATCAACTATTGACGGTTAATGATTTTGGTGTAGGATGACCTTGAGATTTTTTGAGTCCTTGGATCTAATCCTATAACGATACTGAGATCATTAGATTGATGCTCTGTTTCTTTGCAAGAATTTAAGATAGACAAATAGTTATTGGGTGGATTTTTGACTCTAAAGAACGCTTGTTAGTCGAATTATTCTTTTGATTCAAGTTTCTTACAACTCTTTGTTCTATTTAACTATGGTTCTTGGTCCTTAGAAGTGAAGTTTTGTTTGCTCTACTTCTGCCTTATTTGTCTCCTTCTTCTTTGTTTCTTTCTTAGCAATTAAAAAACGAAGATGCTTGGATGTAGAACTGTTGGGCATCATGATTTGATTGTCCCCAACGATCTCCTGGTCCGGTTGGGTTGGACGTTCTCTTATTGGACCATGTTTAGATATTTGAATTTGTCGTCACAAATTGCGTCTTCAGGGTATTTTTGGTTGGGTATATTCGGCATCGGATTAGAAAAGTTGCTAGTTGATTGAACACTTTTGGTTGATTATACTTTCTTTCAATAAATTTGTGAAAGTAATCTACGGCCCAAATAACTGTAAAATATGTTTTTTAATAATATAAATAGAAGACTAATCCATTAGGCATCATAGTATTTATGCCATGTAGAGTTGTTTTACTCTGCGCACGAAAACTGTCAAATGTTTTAAAATCTTATCTTCTGCCAAATATATTCAACTGGAACAGGAGAAATGAGATTAGGAAAAGAGTCGAGGGGCATGCAAATATTTCAACAGTCTAATCACATATATATGTATATGTATGTATATATATAGGCTATGTGACGTGACATTATATGAATCGATAAAGGCCTTGCTATATATAGGCTATGTGACGTGACATTATATGAATCGATAAAGGCCTTGCTCGCAATAATTTTTAGGCTCATACAATATTTCACTTATAAGTTTAAAGGGAGTTGTACCACGAGTTTCTAGCCTATAAACTCATCTAAATGATTTATAGAACATATTTTCATAACAGGACAAAGATAAACAAATATTAACTGTAACTTAAATTTCAAAAGATGCTAGTTGAGACATAAACCCTTATTTTCTTTTAGTGCAATAATTCTCAATGCTTGCTGTTTAAAAATCTAAATTGAACAATCTTTCTCCATATAATTTAAACCTCAAATAGGATCTATAGCCTAAGACTTTCTGATACATAAGATCCTTATGAAGAAGCAAATGTAAAGCATACTTATCTTTTTGAATGACTATTGCTTACATTATTCAAAAATCAAGCTTGCAGAGAAAGAAGAACTTAGAAGGAAGCCATAAGGTAAAAAACACTCTCCATATTATTGATATAACTAGGTGTGTCTATAAAGGAAGAGAAGCCTTGTTTTTATAAACCAAGTAAGAGAGAACAAGAAAAACAACTTTTAAATAAATATGTAAACAACCTCACATAGTATAATAACGTTAACTTAAAAAAAGTAAAGGTAAAAATTATTGAGAAACATTGGGTTCCAATAATATTGCTAAGAGATAAGTTAGAATCTTTTAATAAGGTGGTGCAGAAAAAGATCGGGGTCTACTGTCATCATCAGAAACAAGCATATCATCATCCATCTTTTACATTTCTTTTAAGAAATGAGACATTTCTGCATCTGTCCAAATTGGAGGCCAAGGATGAGGATCTTGAGCATCTCGAATATAGTTAGGAAGGTTGGCTTCTACATTGGGCTTTGAGAGTGAAGCTTTCTTCAATATGAATTTTTTTCTTAGGCTTAAAGTTAGGTGGTCATAGCAATTCGTCTTCCATGACATTTAAGTCCTGTGTGAGCAAATTGATCAAATGAAGTCCAACATCCATTAGATGGTGAAATGGGCTCTGGAAGGGCAAAGCCACCACGGTGTGGACTCAAAGATGTACACGTAGTTGGCTTAGTGAATTTGGGATGATGGTTCAAGTGATCTAAAAAAATGATATAGATCAAGCATTAGAAAATGGTTGATGGTGTAGATATAGTCATTACTATTCAGGCTATAAAGATGGTGGAGTATGAACATTGGGCTTTTTGTTCAAACAGGGGACTGCTCCATAATTAATATCGGTTTAGGATTTCTCCTTGTTGGATACGCCATTTAGATAAAGATTAGAACCATTCTAAGAATGTCCATAAGAGAGAAATTTCATTGGTTGGATTGGCAAGATGTTTATAAACATGCAATGGATATAAAGCAATTGGAGAGGCATCGAGGGTGGATAAAGCCTGGAGATGCCACATAGTTGGCTTAGGAAGGGTATCACAGATATGATGAATGGTACAATAGAGAGTTAACATGTCAAAATACTAAAAGGGTGTGGAGGAAGTTTTAGGATGGCGAGAATAAGATGAAGACAATAAAAAAGGATTTTGCAGAGGAGAACAACAATTTCATCCAAAGTTTGTGGAGGATTTTTGGTGATGAGGGGGAATGATTTCTTGATCATGGAATAAGGGGGAAAATCCATAATTAGAAGGAATAGAGGAATTGGTTTTCTTAGGAGGGGAGAGAGAACTTGAATTAGCTTTCCAAGTCTGGAGAGGAAATCAACAAGAATGTTGTGATAACCTTTGATATGGTGTATTTTGAATTTATAGCAAGAGAACCAATCTTACCAACGAAGCAATTAGTTGTCTAGCAGTATCTTCTTACTGGGTTCAAGAATCTTTGGAAAAGATTTATTATGCATTTCAATCATAAAGTGATAGGACTAAGGTGGAAATTGATTTTTCAATACTCTTTTTTACCGCTAAGATTTCCTTGTAGATGGTATGGTAGTACTTTTTTTTGGCTACTAGCATGACCATAATAATGTCGCTTATCATGAATCTCTTCAAACAAGATGTCACCCTAATAATGGTCACTAAAATCTTTCTAAAGGATGCATTGGCCTTTGTTATAAAATCTTTGAAAAGGATAGATGCTGACTGACTTGCTTTAAGTACTGGACAACCTTGATTTAATCTTTACTCCATAGTGGTGGATTCTTTCTCAACAATCTGGATAGGGAACTTGTATAATCAGCCACATGTGGGACAGAATCTCTATTGTAATTAAAAATTCCAAATAATTGTTGGATTTGCTTTATGTTGAGATTTTCATAAAAAATTGCAATAACTGATCATTAGCTATATGTAGGCTAGGCTAATACAATCCATCGTGAAAGTGGTAATTCCAAAAAATTCTATTTAGGTTGTTACAATGTGGCTTTGTTTTAGCTGAGAGCATAATCCCACATTGCTTTATAAGATCCAAAAATGATTGAAATAGTACCTTATGATCTTCTTTAGTCTTTGAGTACAATAAAATGTCATCAGTGTAGACCAAGGCACTAGCAAAAATAGGTTCATAAATCTTCGTTATAGCTCTTTAGAATAGTGATAGAGCAATTTTAAGTCCAAATAGCATGACGGTTTATTGATATTGAGCATTAAGAATGTAGAAAGTTGTTTTGTACCTATTTTGTAGATCTATTCCTAATTTCCAAAAACCTACTTTCACGTCAAACTTTGAAAAGATTTTTACTTTCTTTTGAAATAAAACTTGATTGTTGATCTTTGGTAATGGAAATTTATTATCTTGAAGAAATGCACTAAGAGGTTTGCAATCAAACTCCAACTGGTTTTTTTCCTCTCTTCTATTAAGCTCTTTTATTTACATAAAGCTTGATAAGCCCAATATAATTTTGTGGACTCAATTAATCCTTGTTAAAATAAAATAGCACACTCATCTTGTGCTAACTTTAAATCATTAGGATTTATACCAAAGTGAGTAGCCTTGGAAAAATTAATGTCTTCATTCTTCTTAAAAGGTATATGAATAAAGAATTATGTTATTTTTTAAAGAGGATTAATATATGAGAACTGTGCATGGTTCACAAGGTAGTGTTCCCAAAATTGATCCCTCAGTGCTTCATTTTGAGGAGGTACTTGGTTTAGTTCAAACATGTTGCATATATCTGTGTAAGTACTGACTTAGCATTTGATACCAGAAAGTAAAATTTATAGAGGGGACACCTTGCTATAAACATTTATCCCAATGAAGATATTTGGACTAGGTAGATGACTGCTAAGAACGTTAGTCTACACCACCTAATTAGGGAAAAACATTATCCTTGTTTTTCTTTTGGTGATAAGCCTAATCTTAAATGAGTTGCCATCAATACAAGTAAAATATTCATCATGTGATATCCAAGCTTCAAGAGGCAATATATTGGGCTTCATAACACTTCGACAAGATCCAGTATCCATATATCTAATAGCCTTAATTGACTTATCATATTTATCCTATTGTAACAACTAGATATGGATATAAGGTTAACGAATAGTAATAATTTTGAGTTTACCTTGAAAAATGGTTGTTGTAACATGTATAGGTTATCATCCTCAGTATCCTCATCAATTAGGTCATCAAAGGATTCAAACTCATCATCAAAAGAGTTGATTAGGTCAGCAAATTTTGTTTCCTCTTCTTCATTGGATTGTTCTTCAATGATGTCTTCAATATTATTTTTGTTATGAATAAGCATGATAGCTTCAATAGATTCCAACAGTTTTAAATCATTTTTTCGTCTTGTTAAGACATTATCAAGCATAATGTCCTAGCTTGTCACAAATAAAACAAAGATCCAACATTTTTACATGAGGAGGTTTTTGTTTTAAAAAACAAACAAATCTATGTTATTTATTTTTTCTGTATGGGATTGTTGAAATTTCTTGTAAGAGAATTGCTTGTTATGATATCTCTTTTTGGCATGACATTCATAATCTTTTTTCTCCTTACATTTGATCTTGAGATAAGGCTTCGTTTAATCCTTTTTTAAAAGAGAACCACCTTTAATCATGCTCTTGAAAATTGCTTATTGATCATAAAATTTATCAACAGAGGCTAAGGCTAGTTGATATATCTCACCAAGAGATATCTCTATCATATATCTGCATGAAGCTATAATGATCCTTTGAAGTTTAGGTGGTAATTCTTCTATAAGAGATGAAATGAAAGTATAATAAAGATTAACATCATTAAAACCATTAAATAGATACTATCTTTCAGTTATACATTGGAAATGCTTTTATAAATCTCTTCTGTCTAGTGAACAACAGTTCATTTCAAAATATTCTTACCTGATTTGCTTGTCAATGTGCTAAAAATCTCCAATAAATTCTTTATCGATAACTCCACAAAGAATTCTTACAAATGCTATTTAAATATATTAGAGTTTACGATAATCATCTAGACTTTGCCACCATTCTCATAAATTACCAGTAGAATAATAGGTAAACTCATACAAGATATCTCTTAAAGGGTTATCTGATCGATTCATCTATAAATCAATCTAAACTCCAAATTTATGTGGACGATCACTCCATTTTTGGTTGGTAGATTATTAAAAGTAAACCAAGGTCTCGAAGTAAGTTTGATTGATGGTACTTGTATTGATGATGGTGGAGGTTTTATTAGTCTAGTTCTTGTAGATTCAGCTTTACTGATTTCTATTTCAAACTCATTTGATTGAGATGTATCAGGATTGTCATCATGATTTGAGCTAATTAGATAAACTTATGAATTACACTGGTACTTCAAAATATTGTTCAAAAATTTTAGAATCTTCAAATTCTTTTGAGATAGTTATTGATTCAAGAGTTTCAATAGACTCTTATTTAGGAGCTTTATCTTTTCCAGTGGATTTAATAGGTTGATTTTTAAGTAGCGAAGAAGGTGACGTTTTAATCTGTAAAGGTTTTGTACATGGATCAACAAACTTGGTGTATAAAGATGATGGATCATGTTTCTTTTCAATTATGAGTTTTGTAGGTTTGGTGGTAGGATGGACATTCTATCTAATTAAAGGATAGTTCATTTTAAACTCCTTTCATAATCACCAGCTTCATGATAAATTAGGGTTGAATAAATGGGTTGGATTACTGGAAAGGATGTAGGATAAGCTATATAAACAATCTTAAATTGTTATATCCACATGTTTTTATCCATTTTTTGAAACACTTCTTAACTCTTAGAAGTTCTTGCTCTTTGGTTGTGAAAACAGGTTTAAAATATTGTGTTTTAATATATCTTATGAGATTAGCATCAAGTTGAATCATTTAATCTATCAAAGATATATAGGTTTTGGATATGGAAGGATGCAATTTCTACCATTTTTTAATTAGCCTGTGTTTGGTGTTTAAGCCCACCAAGTTTAATGTCAATTCAAAGAACTTTATTTTAGGCCACAATATTATTAGTGTGCTAGTTGAGTACTTCATCAGTGGAATTAGATACAAGTGTACCATGAGAGGTGATCCTTGTAGCATGAATTTAAAGGTTAGAGATAACACTATTAGCATCATATGTGCATTTCTCCAAAGGAGGAACTTCATCCTTATATGGTCTCATCATCATACATGGAATAGGTGTTAGAGCAGCAACAGGAATGGATGGAATAACAGACGTAGGTTTGTTGGGGATTGGTTCTTTAAGGAACAAATATTCCTTTCCAATAGCTTTAAGTAGTTCAGAAAGAGTCTCAAGTTTGAGTTGTGGATTCTCAGGCCTAACCTGTGGTCTAAAATATAGAGTTTTTTTTGTCCTTTTCTAACGTAGGCTTTATCCTTACTATTTGTTTCATCATAGTTAGGTGTTAAACATATTTCACAATCTGACTCACGCATGGATAGATCCACATCCTATATAAAGTGTCCTCAGTAATGGCTGAAGTACAGAGGTTGACCGTCAAATTTCACATAAGGAGTTAATATAAAATTAATATCAATATTAATTTTAGATAATGCAATTATACATTATCTATGCAACCTTTTTTAATTGAAAATTGATTTGTAAATTAACCTTCAAAAGGAGAGTCCAATGATTAAGATTCACAGTACAAGTGTAGATTTCAAATGAAAAGCTAAGAACTAACCAAAATAAAATCATGCTTAAAGAAATTAATTCTTAGTATAGCAAAAAGATGTATTTCTAGTTTTAAGCAATTTTATTTTCCTAGTATTAACATTTGAGTTCCCATTTCTTGATTCGGTGGTACGCTACTTAATTTATTATCAAACAAGTTAATAATCCTCTAGTCTCAGGATCTTCAATTACTTGAGCTATCAACAGTTGGTAAACAAAAGTGGAAGCTCAGTGTTATTCCTAAGGGAGTGACTTAATAGGTACCATTTGAGAGCTAAATTAACTTAATTTAAGAATGATTCTTCTCATTAAGATGCTTTCTTTTATCTAATTTATGACCATCTGATTGAAATCTTCTTACTTCTTATTTCATTCCTCTTTGTAGTTGAAGAATAGGCAAATGAGTGTATCCTTATCTTGGTTGCATAGTAAATGTATGGAAAGAATAGTTGGATCTTAAATATCATGTCCTTTTTCCAAAGCTTTCTTCTAACAACTAGCTACGATAGAAAATATCATTTGAAACGTTGATGATATGTTAAACTAGTATGTTCTAACAAATTGGTCAATTGATGTATGTGAAAATTATTAAACAAGATTGATTAGTGAAGAAACATGTTATATGTTCAATCTAGACTAAGCAATCCTCTTCATTTTGGTTGGGTTTTGTATCTAGGCACGTTGTTTTTATTATGAATGAGAACTCTCTTAAGTGATGAGCTAATCAGTGCCATTTGTCTCCATTAATAACTATTGCAACCTTATCATCTTCAGATATCTTTACCTTTACTTTCTTTAGTCCTTCTTGGAATCTAAGAAGACTAGTAGATACCTATTCACCATCTACACCTTTATAAATATACCTTTCCTTTTGCACCTCTAAAATGCATATACACAATCAGATATTATTAACAAAAGAAACCTAAGACCTCCAAATCTTTCTCTTATGATAATCAGGCTATACCATGAATTCACTTTTTAGCCCCTTTGATGCCCTATGTGCCAAACTTCTGAGCCGCAAAGTTGGGTCCTCATCTAATTCTATGACAAAATTTGGTGCCTCCCATAAGGTAAACAAATATAAGACAATGCTTGAAAACTCAATTATCCTTACCCTTAGGATAAAGCTTTGCTTACCATTGCCAATCTTATTCGCATAATGTTTCTAGGCATATTTTTTTTATCATAAATGAGAACCCTCCTTGTGCTAATTATTAAAAAAAAAACTGTATTTGCTTACCATTGACAATCCCATTTTTAAAGTAATCATGAACTTAGTCCTTCAATGCTAGGATTTAATTTAAGGTAAATAAAGTCTTGGTGGTATTAGGCTTGAACTTCCATATGATTTCCCTTTTGAGAAAATGGTTGGACGTCCATTTAATCCATAAGGTCGATTTGTCTATTAGCAGCTTCCATAATCTTTTAGCTTATACTACTTTATTTATTGCACTTATAGAGATTATCCCCAATCTTCCTTTTTCAGGTGGACGGAGATTTTTCAATTAACATTGGCCCTTGTGGACTTGCTTTCCTTCTAAGTCTATAGGATATTTCTCATTAGTTTCTTTAATATATTGACTAGATGAAGGGTAAATACAAGTGAGATGTCTAGTTTAAATGCAGATTGCTAATGAAAGAAAAGATTAGTTGTAATCTATTTATGAATATGAGAAATTTGTTGTTCTAGTTATTCAATATTTTATGAATTGAATCTAAAAGTAGTTGACAATTACAATATGTGAACTTTTAGTTACGGTGAAATTCTTTAAGTGTTTGAAAGGTGGTACTTACTACTTGAAGCAAATTTGTAAGTAGATATAATCAACTATCTGTGGAGCACTTGTCAATAGATAGAAGTTTACTTTTGCTAGGTTTTATAAACAAGATCAATACTTAAAGTAAAATCATTCAAGGATTCTATAAAGACCTTGATGTATTTTATGATTGAACTATATAGACATAGTAGCAACAAGTTATATATAAAAGATAAATATTCTTAACCTTTCACATTTGTAATGGAATTGGAATATACCACTCCTTTCAATTTTATTATAGATCATTCTAGTTAAGACTTCAATAGATAAAGTAAAAAGGTAAAGGGACAGGGACAGGGGTCCCCTTGTCTGATTCATTTACCTTAAATAATTTGGTTAGTTCTCCATTGATGATAATGTTTAATGATGGAATAGTCATGCATTGTTTAATCTATTTTAGATATTAAGGTAGAAAACTATATGCATCCAAAATTCCAAGAACAAACTCCCAATTAAAAATGTTAAAAGACTTATGAAAATCAACTTTTATTACACAACTCTTGATCTCTTTTTGCCTATTGTAATTTTTATATAACTTTTAAACTATGAGGATATTATCTTCAATGTGTCTACCTTTGATAAATGTGTCAAGAATATGATTAGGTAGTTGATATAACATTAATATCAATGCAAATGTAAGACAATGAAATTATACATTGATCTATGTAATTTTTTAAAAAATTCAAAATTGAAATGATATAATAACCTTCAAAACGTGAGTATAATGGTTAAGGATCAAAATTACAAGTGCACAAGAATAATGGAAAGCATTATGAGTATATGCTTAAATCCTAACCAAAGTAAAAGCATGCTTAAAGCTATTAATTCTTAGTACATAAGAAAGTTGTATTCCTAATTTTATGCAATTATATTTTCCTAGGATTAACATTTTAGTTCCCACATCTTAGTTCATTGGTAGCTCACTCAATTGGTTATTATACAAGTTAATAGTTCCCAAATCTTAAGATCTCTTTCAAGTACTTGAGTTTACTATTATTGTTGGACCCCGATCTTTTAATAGAATTTAGAAATATTAAATGTATGAAATGAGTGTTTTTGTATATGTATTATATTATAGATATTATTGTGCTTTAAGGAAATTGATGAGAAAAGAGTGATTTTTGGGTTTTTGATGACTTTGAGATTTTGAGGAAATATGTATGTGTTATGAAATTTAGAGTGAATATTTTTGATTTAATGGAAGTTAAAAAAAGCAAGAAATAAATAATGAAAGTGTTAAAGTATAGGGAATTGAAAGTTTGACTTTGTGAGATGAATAGTAACAAAAAATTGACATTTTGGTCTGAAATCTTTGTGAATTTTTCTGGATTGATCTAGAGGGATTTTGATAAAATGATCTTCATGAAACTTTGAGCAATTGTTGAAAGCTTTCTATCACCATAAAGTATGACATGTTTCGATATCGGGATTGACATTTATGATCAGTCAAATTGAAGTGTATATTACTTTGTTTTTGAAAATGCTCATAAGTGTAGGATTTTGTATGTAGTGTTTTGAGGAAAAATTATGGACTGATATGTTTTGAATTGAGTTAAGTGGTCTACATGAAAGTCATAGAAGATTTTCCTAGCTTTCCAATGATGTATCATATGTTATTTGTGGAAGTGAGAATTGGAAGATATAAATTTTTGAAGTTTAAATGTGGTATAGGAAGACCAATTTTCTGGTAGAAACTTTGACTGATAAATTGACCTAGTTAGAAGTTGAAATTGCTTTTAATTTCTTCATGAAAGTTTTAGATTATGTTTTGATCTTTCCATTGATGTAAAGTATGGAAATTTTGGGCTATGAAATAAGAAGTTATGAATTTTTACAAGTTGCTGTTACTGTTTGGGAAGAGTATTAGTGGATAGGAACTTTGATGTGATTTTTGACTCCCTTAGAGGCCAATTTGATTTTTCTATCCTTCATAAAAGTTGCAGGTTGCTTTTTGATCTTTATATTGATATAAAATATGACATGTTTAGAGCTTGGATTTGAAAGATAGAAATTTTAGAAGTTGAGTTACTGTTTTGGGATGACAAGTAGGGGTAGTGACCTTGATTGGGATTTTTACCCCTTTAGAGACGAAATTGATTTTTAAGTACTTCATAGAAGTTGTAGAGCTTTCCATTGATACCAAATTTGTCAAATTTGGAGCCCTGGATTGAGAGTTATGAAATTTGGAAAATTCTGTTATATATATATATATATATAGGGCTAGGGCACTATGACGCCCTCGCGAGGGCGACCAGCTTGGGTGCTCGCCCCAGCGCGTTGCCGTTTCGGCTCCACCTGCGACGTCGTTTGACCTCTTCTGTTTTTAGTTATTTCCTTCCCTGATCCGACCCTCTCTCAATCTTTTACTTATATCTTTTCCGTCCGACATCCGATAGATTTGATTTTCAAAGCGTTGAATTCCTAAGACATCCCTCTATCTGTCCATGAAAAATTGTGGATTCTTGAGATTAAATTAAGGATGATTGATTTAATAAAAGTGAGTTAGATAATTTTCTGAACATAGTTCAGTATTTGGTGAATTCTTGATCTATGGAGATCAGATTGAATTGATTCTTGGTGCAAAATAAACTAGAGACATGGAGATACAAGTCATATGAAGGAATTAAATTTTAATTTAGCAGCTAGGATTTTCAATTTCTGAATTGAAATTGGGTTTAATGTTCAGTCTTGGATTAGTAAGAGATAAAAGTATTTTGGCAATACCTTTTGCTCTAGTCATCCAAATGAGGTGATTCTAAATTTGGATTAAACTAGAGAAACAGGGCTACAAATGTTCTGAAGAAATTGAGTTTCAATTTAGTCTTTAAGAATGTCAATTTTTGGATGGAATTAAATTGCAGGAAAAATATTTTAGCATAAGAATAGTCCGAAATGTTTGAGGTATACCTTTTGGAGTAGTGATCCAAATTTAATTATTTTAGTATCATTATGAAATTGAGACTATAAGGAACATTTCTCTAGAAGGAAGTTTTAGCAAATTCCTTCAATTTGATGATTATAAAAATGTCCTAAGTTAAACATGATTTAAATGATATTTTGAGACTTTGATTTATTTTATAATTTTTGAGGAATTAATTAGCATGTTGATATAAGTAATTAGCATATTAATTTGAGTATGATCATATGGCATGGGTTGATTGGATTAAATTGAATTAAAGTGTTAGAAAGTAAAATGTTAGAAGGCATGAAGGGCAAAATTGGAAGGTTACTTAAGTTGTTAAGTTAAAAAGGCTTATAAGGAAGGGTATTTTTGACCTTTCTTACTCATTAATGGCATTTTGGGAAGTAAGGAGAGTGGGTTTACGTATAAGGAGGAGCAATGCACGAATTTGAGGGAAAGAAAAGAATAAAAGAAGAAGAAAGAAAGA
>JANZLF010000221.1:28475410-28491495 GCA_026546835.1 Erythroxylum foetidum
TTTTGGGCTATGAAATAGGAAATTATGATTTTTACAAGTTGTTGTTACTGTTTGGGAAGAGTATTAGTGGACAGAAATTTTGAAGTAGTTTTTGACTCCTTTAGAAGCCAAATTGATTTTTCTGTCCTTCATAAAAGTTGTAGGTTACTTTTTTATCTTTCCATTGATATAAAGTATGACATTTTTGGACCTTGAAGCTGAAAAATAAAAATTTTCTAAGTTGAGTTACTATTTAGGGAGACTTTAATTGGACAGAAAGTTTGAGTGGGATTTTGGCCCCTTTAGAGATGGAATTGATTTTTCAGTTCTTAATGGAAGTTGTAGAGCTTCCTTTTAGCTTTTTTTTGATATGAAGTTTGTGAATTTTATACTTTTTTATAAAAAGTTATGAATTCTAGAAAGTCAAGTATGCGTTTTAGAGCGACCTTTTGTTTTGGTCGACCGACCTTATTTTGGCCCACCGAGCTTGTTTTGACAGACCGATCTGGTTTTGGCCGACCGATCTTATTTTGACCGACCAATCTTGTTTTGGCCGACCGATCCGACCCTTTTTTTTGACCGACCGATCGACCTTCTGTTTTGATCGACCGATCGACCTTTTGTTTTGTCTGACCTAATATGACCCTCTCTCACTCTTTTATTTATATCGTTTCCTTCCGACATCCGATTGACTTAGTTTTTAAGCGTTGGATTCCTAAGACATCCCTCTATCTGTCCATGAAAAATTGTGGATTTTTGAGATTAAATTGAGGATGATTGATTTAATCAAAGTGAGTTAGGAAATTTTCTGAACATGGTTCAGTATTTTAGTAAATTCTTGGTCTGTGGAGATCCAATTGAACTTATTCTTGTTGAAAAATAAAATAGAGACATGGGGCTACAAGTCATATGAAGAAATTGAATTTCAATTTAGCTCCAAGACTTTCAATTTCTGAATTGAAGTAGGGTTTAGTGTGCAGTCTTGGATTAGTAAGAGCTAAAAGTATTTTAGCCATAACTTTTTCTCTAGCTATCCAAATGAGGTGATTCTTGATTTTTATTAAACTAGAGAAATAGGGATACAAATGTTCCGAAGGACTGGAGTTTCAATTTAGTCATTAAGAATGTCAATTTTTGGATGGAAGTAAAGTGCTAGAAAATATTTTAGCATAAGCATAGTCCAAAATGTTTGAGGTGTAACTTTTAGAGTAGTGAATCGAATTAAATGATTTTGTGGCGTTATGAAATTGAGACTATAAGGAACATTTCTCTATAAGGAAGTTTTAGCAAATTCCTTCAATTTGATGGTTAGAAAAATGTCCTAAAGTAAGCATGAATTAAAATAAATTTTAGGGGCAAACTTGGAAGAACACATAAAGTCTTAAGTTAGAAGGCTTACATGGAGGAGCAATTGGGTCTTTTAGCATTCATTAAATGACATGGCATGTGGCTGTCGTTTTTAAGAAGGAGAAGCACGACACCTAAGAGGAAAATAAAAGGAAGAAGAGAAAAGAGAGGAGAGTTTCAGATGGAAAGAAAAGGGAGAAGAAGAAAGAAGAAAGAAAAGGCTTAGCATTCGATTTTTCTACAATTTTTAAGAGGGTTTTTGTTGTTTGTCCAAGGAAAAAGGTAGAAGAGCATGAAAGCTTCCTAAAGAACAAAGAAATTTTGAATTTGGTGGAGATGAAGGTAAGACTTGAACTTTTGATTTGTAATTTTTAAAAAGATTTTGGTTTAGATAGCTTAAGAATGGTATGGGTTTGTGTTTTCTAAAGTCAATTTTAGTGAATGCAATGTTTAAATTGCTTAATTTTGGATGTTTATTAATTAGAGATTTTTGTCCTGAATTAGGGAATTTAAGTGAGGCAATGGAGAAATTGATGCTTTAGACAAGTTTCAAGCATAGAAATGAGGTGGGCACCATATTTATATTTTGAATTATAAGCTAATATTGTGTTTTTGAAAAATCAAGAAAGAAAATGTTCTTAAATTATTATTTTCAAATGATTAAATTCCTTGTTTTTGGAATGATTTTAGAAATTGTTACAATTGTACATTCGATATTTGGAATGAATTAAGAAATTGCAATAATTATGAAATTCTTTGTTTTCGAATGATTTGAATAATTTGATGATGTTGCTAAAGTGTTGCATTCATTGTGTTTGAATGATTAAGAATGTGTTATGTGAATTTTTGAATGTGAATGGGTCTGATATGACATGATATGAAAGACTGAATTTTCGAAATGTGTCTTCGGGAAAATTTGATTTTCAAGTGTGAAATGTGTTATGTGGGTTTGGTTAGGTCCCATAAGAGGGTCAAGTGCACTTGTCTATTTTTAAAGGCTTCTCCCGCCTGCCCGCTAGTGACATTGGAGCTTCGTTTCGAACTCTCATAAGTTCACGGCTACACTGGACTACTATGCGGGAAAATGTAATATGTTTCGTTCACGGCTGCACAGGGCCGCTATACTGGAATGTGCAGTACGTTCTATTTTGGACCGACCCAAACCATTCTGATGTGTTTATGTGTTTTTGATTTGTTTATATTTGTGATGCATTCATGTTTTGAATGTGTTTATGAATTGTGAAGAATTTGAGAAATTTGAGAAATAAGAAAGTTAGGTTTTCAACCATGAAATTTTGGAAATTGATTATGAATGATTTGAAAAGTTGAAAATTTTGAAAAATAAGATTTTGATGAATTTTTCTACTATGAAATTTTTATAAAATGCAGAAGTTTTAAGAAATGATTTTTTTGCTTATTTTTTGATTTATAAATATGTTATCCACGAGCTATAAAGCTCACCCCCTCTTTCATCCCCATCTCCAGGTATCGAGCAAGAGATCGGATCAAAGAAAGTCAAGGCATTTGTTCGATTATGCATGTGTTGTGTTTTTTAAGTTATTTGTGTAAGATTTAGATCTTAGTCATGTTGAGAATTTTGGGATATTTATATCATGTATATTCTGAAGTTGTATCTTTATTTTTGGATTCAGATTCTGGGATTGATGTTGTATTTGTGGCTTGAAAATGCCACTATTATTTTAGTAATGCAGTTAGTTTGGAGTGCTGTAAATGATTTATGAATTTGTATAGGGACTTGATTTATAAAAGTGTGTATGATGAATTATGGTTTGCATAATGAATTGAAATATGAATGTGACTGGGATATGGATGAATGTGATTGCGTTTGGATTCTGGACAAGAGGTCCGACGATATTGATTGATTGAGAATTATTGAAGTGTTATAGATATATGTATGTGTTTGATTATGTTGGGATTCCGGACAGGAGGTCCGATGAATTGTGTTGATTGAGCTGGAAATATAGAAGTGCTTTTTATGTTTGATTAGATAGTTTAATGGACATGTGCGTGTGTTTTGATGCAAAAGAAAAATAAGAATAAGACTTTTTAAAAATGAGTTTGAGATATGCCTGATTAAGAAGTTTTATATGAATTGAGATTTTTATTGGTAAAAGAAAAGGAATAATAAGTTTTTGGGTAAATTGATGGTTATGATTTGAATATGAAGAATCAAGTAAATTGAGATTTTTGATTGAGGATAAATTTTCAAAAGGGAAATTAGATTGCTTTGTATAAGATTGAATAAAGATGAATAAGAAGAAAAAGAAAAAAATGAAAGAAAAAAATTTATACCGGATTCGATTTGCTTAGATCGAGATCATCTTTTTGTTTCCAACACTAATTTTTCTAAAGTATATGTTATCAGATCTCCGAAATTTGACTTTCAGTTGATTGAACCTTTTGTTTGTTTTGATTCTGAACCAAATTCGATTTTCGCTTTGGAATGTTTTCGCTTTGTAATAAGTTCTTTCATTTAATCTGCCACTTTGTTTGCCGATTTATGTTTACGTTTTCGTTTCTTTAGCTATATGTTTTCGCTTCCGATTCTTCTGATTAGGTTTTTGTTCCGTTTTTCATTTTTCCGGTTAGGGTTCGGTTTCGAAATCGGGTCCCAACAAATTCCATTGCTTTCATTTAATGATTGTTGTTTTCTTTGTTCTTATAAATCTCTGTCAAGTATATGCTAAACCTTTGAAATTATTTTAAACAGCTTTTGGGCAGTCATCTGCTAGCCCATTTGGGTCCCAATCACCTTTCGGTCAAACAAGTAATATAGCAAATAATCCTTTTACTCCTAAACCATTTAGTAGTACAACTCCTTTTGGCTTGCAAACTGGGGGTTCCATATTTGGGAGCACCTCGACTGGCTTGTTTGGTGCTTCACAGGCTTCATCACCCTTCTCTTCTACAACTGCTTTTAGTGCTTCATCATCACCAGCTTTTGGTAGCTCAGCACCTGCTTTTGGAGTGTCCTCAACACCTACTTTTGGTGGTAATCATAGCTGTTAGTTTAGTAGCACTCTGTACTTTTCGTGCTCCATTTTGTACATGTAACTGATTCTATAGTAAATAACTGTGAATTTGTTTGTCTTGTTAGCATGTGATTTAGGTAGTTTATGCAAACAAACTTATAGCATACTCAGTTTTGTTATGTATTTGTATATTTTGATTGTTTAATGCCCATATCTTCTACAGTATGATTTTTATAATTTATTTTCTTTTGGTATACCAAACTTAGCATTGCAACCAGCTCAAGCCTATTCTCATTTATATTGAGCTGATTCATAGGTTGTCTGCTGCATCAGGGTTTTATGTGTAATTTCTTATGGATTTTTCTATGTGATTCTTTTCTACTTCCTGTGTAGAACTGAAACTTTGGTCTGGGGTCATTTCTTTATGTGTAAATGACTTGGTCTGATTGGATGCTTGTTGGATTTTAGAGTGATGATTTATTTTAACAGTTGGTTGTTTTTTCTTTTTATAGGATCTTCTCTTTTTGGCCAAAAACCTGTTTTTGGAGGCTTTGGGTCCACTAGTCAAAGTACCCCTTTTGGAACGACTACTCAGCAATCACAGCCTGCATTTGGTAGCAATTTATTTGGTTCGACCTCACCTTTTGGTGCATCTAGTCAGCCTACATTTGGAGCCAGTAGTACTCCTGGTTTTGGGTCAACAACCACCACAACTTTTGGTTCAAGCAGTACTCCATTTGGTGCTAACAGCATTGCATCTTTTGGTGCGACGAGTGGTCCAGCTTTTGGTGCTACTAGCAATCCAACCTTTGGTGCTGCTACAACTCCATCTTTTGGTTCAACCAGCACTTCCACCTTTGGTGGCACAAGTACCCCAGCATTTGGTTCTGGAGCAAGCCCAACATTTGGAGGTACAGGTACGCCAGTATTTGGGTCAGGTGGAGCATTTGGAGCTTCAAGTGCCTCTCTTTTTGAGCCATCCAGTACCCTTGCCTTTGGAGCTTCCAGCACTCCTGCATTTGGAGCTTCCAGCACTCCTGCCTTTGGAGCTTCCAGCACTCCTGCATTTGGTTTTTCAAGCAGTCCTGCCTTTGGGGCTTCTAGTACCGCTACCTTTGGGGCTTCTAGTACTCCATCATTCAGCTTTGCCTCAGGTCCAGCTTATTAATGGCAAATGTGTCATGTCTAAAAAGGTAGAGAAGTAGAATAAGAACATAACAGTATTATTACTATTATCCACTTAAGTAATATTATATAATAAGCTAAGTTAACGAAAATCATACTTAACCTATGGACAGAATAATAATATCAGATCAAAGGTGCTATGCTAATATGAATCAAGTATAGGGGAAGAAGTAAATTACTGGAATCAAAAATAAGAAAAAAAAAGTTAAAATTATAAAAAATTGAAATAATTAACTCTTAAATTTTTTTTCTTCATCAAAGGAGCAAATTAACATTTAGAGTTTGTTGGAGAAAATTACTTGCAATCTTCTCTTTTTTAGTTTTATGAAACTTTACTTGGGCTTTAAGAGTCTCTTGTTGACTTTACCTTTTGCTGTTTAAAATTGGTTATCTATCTCATTCAACATTACGCTTCAAGTAGGAGAAGTAAATCTGTGGTGGATACTTAGCCGAACATGCTTTGCTAAGTAAAATTTTGTTTCTGCAGTCTTTGACCTTTAATTCTCACTTTTGAACCAATCATATATACTAATACAGTTGTTTCCACCAACTTTCTTAACTATCTCTAGAATCTTACAACTTTTATTTCTTTATTGCCAAAGCATCAAATAAATATTTGTGAATGTAGTGGATGAGGAACATAGATATAAGTTAGAGGTAGTTATGTGGCTTTGGATAACAGAACAAAACTTCACTTGTCTGAATTTTGAATTCAAAGTTATCATCATTAACAGAACAAAACCGTGACCTTGTTAATGCCATGAAGAAGCAACTGACGGATGAGGCTTTTGTTCAGTTGATGAAAAAAGATGTACAAATACTGATATGCTTATATAGAGCTAGGGTACATAATTATGGGAGTCTTCCTATCCTTATTTAGAAATATCCCTAATATAGCTAGATATTACAACTAAGGATACTCTATAAGGATAATCCCTTAATTAAGGGGCTATCTATTATTATGGGATTCTATCTATTATTATGGGATTCTCTACAAGCTACCCCATTTTGAGCACTAGTATAAGGACAACTAGTTTGATGAACAATCCCATAAGACTCCAAATAAATACCAAACCTACTATCCATGTATTCTATCCCATTATCAGTTCGCAACACCTTTATCTTAGCATTAAATTGAATGTGAAACATGTTATGAAAAGATTGAAATTAGGAGAAAACATCACTTTTTGCTTTAATCAAATACACCCAAGTCATTCCAGTGCAACAATCAATTAAAGTAACAAACCATTGATTTCCAGACAAAGAAACAGTCTGTGTAGGCCCCTAAACATCATAATGAATAAACATAAAAGGAACAATGCCTTTAGTATCACTTGAATGGTAAGAGCTTTCAGTATGCTTAGAATACTCACAAACATCACAAGATAAAGAATCAAACTGAGTTCTAGAAAATAAACTGGGATATAGTTTTTCTAAAACAAAAACTGATGGATGCCCTAATCCCTTATGCCACTGAATTATTTCTTGGTTAACATTTTGATATTCCCCAAAAACGGCCAAGCCTTGATTGTCTTTCATCATGTATAAACCATCATGCTCTCTACCACTGCCAATTCTCTCCCCTATTTAAAGGTCCTGAAAGATACAATAATTAGGAAAAAATTCAACCTTATAGTTTAGAGCTTTGATGATAGCACTAACAGATAAAAGATTGATAGCGAATTGAGGAACATGAAGAATAGAAGACAACTTAATATTAGGAGTACAAACAATGGAACTTGTCCTAGAAATAAGGCTTAAAGACCCATCAACCACCCTAACACTATCCCCTTTTAGACAAGGAGAGTAGTTAAGAAAACCTTAGAAATGCTTGTAATATGTCTATTCGCACTAGAATCAATAATCCATGAGTCATGTTGATCAAAAGTGTTACCTGACTTGACAAAATTGGAGGTAGCACTGGAGGAAGAGTTGAGTTGTGATAAGAGGTGCTTGAAATACTGAATTTCATCAAGAGAGACTATCAATTGAAGCAGACTCTTTGGATGATTCTCCAGTTTCTAGCAAATTTGCTTGAGCCTTTGTGGAGTTAGCTCGTATTCCCCTTTGGCCCCTAGTAGGTTTCCCATGCAACTTCCAACAAGTCTCTTTTGTATGTCTTGCCTTTCCACAGTAATCATAGTGCAAATGATCTTTATCAGAAGTAACATCTTTCGGCTGATCATGAGTGATATGGGCTATTAAGCCCTCCTTCTCAGCTGGTGCAGTGTAAAGCATGACATTTCTTCTAGCCTCTTCCTGTTGGATTAAAGAGTGTGCCTCCTCAAGCGAAGGAAAAGGAGATCTACCAATAACTTGAACTCTCAACTGATAAAATTCTAGATTCAAACCAACCAAAGAGTCATAGACTCGCTCCTTTTCAATCATGTTTTGAATGAGTACTGCATCATCAACACACTTGGCTTGATTACATTTGTAACAAGCTGGGCATGATCAATATCTATGCTCCAGCTTGAGGGGGAGTGTTACAGAATATAACTACTGTAAATAGCTATTACAAATGGTAACAGATTCATAAGGATTATACAGTTAATGTAAATAACATAAATATAGGGATTTAAGCATAAGCATAAAAATTACTTTCCTATTCTAGCCTGCGTATTCTTGTATAAATACCTGTACAACTCTTATAGAAAATATGAAGAACATTCTACTCATCTTCTCTGCTTTCTCAGGGAAGAATATTTCTCACATGATTTTATTCAATATCTTAGTGAAAAATGGGATAATCCACCAAATTTCTCGTGCTTATACCCCACAACAAAATGGGATAGTTGAAAGAAAGAATCGTCATTTGTTAGAGGTAGCCCGATCTATGTTGTTTACCAATTATGTTCCAAATTCCTATTGGTGAGAAGCTATTCTTACTTCATAATACTTGATAAATCGTCTTCCTTCGAAAACTCTTCAATTCCAAACTCCTTTTAAGTGTTCTTGTAGGTCAATTTCCTCACATAAAGATTCTTAATTCTCTTCCTCCTAAAGTCTTTGAGTATATTGTTTTTGTACACAACAATCAACCCAATAGAAGCAAACTTGACCTATGAGCTATTAAGTGTGTTTGTTGGGTACTCTTCCACTCAAAAAAGTATCAAGTGTTTTTCATCTTCTACGATTTTTTTTTTGTTTCATATGATGTCACCTTTTTTGAAAGTCAATCATTCTTCTCCAATACCTCTCTTCAGAGGGAGACATCTGATGAAGAGAGTTATTGGGACCTAAGTATATCACTCCCTTTCGCACAAAATTCTGTCATTAATTACCAGATCTTCCCACAAAACTCGCAAACACCCACCATTGAACCCAAAACTGTCCAATCCGATTCAGTGGGAGAACTAGTTCCTGAAAAGCCAATCTTGGTGTATTCTCGAAGGCCTAAAACTTCTCAACAAGGCCAATCATTGGACCAGGAACCAACTCCTAAAGGAACTATGGAAAGTGACTTAGACAAAGTTTTCTTCAAAGTTTAAAGCTTTCACTACTAAGCTTGACAGTGTAAGAATTCCAAGAAATGTGCATGATGCATTCCAAGAGCCTAAGTGGAAGGAAGTTGTACGAAAGCCTTGCTTGAAGACATGGGATATTGTAGATCTACCTGAGGGAAAAAAGGTGGTTGGTAGCAAGTGGGTTTTCACTATGAAGGATAGGGCAGATGAGAGATCGAAAGGTATAAGGCTAGATTAGTGGCTCAAGGTTTTACACAAACCTGCGGAATAGATTATGAGGAGACCTTTGCTCTAGTTGCAAAGTTGAACACAATTAGAGTTCTTCTCTCATTGGCTACAAATTTAGATTGGAAACTCCATCAACTTGACATTAAAAATGCTTTCTTAAATGGTAAATTAGATGAGGAAATATATATGAGGATCCCACCAGGTTTTGAATCTGAAGAAGAAAGGGAGAGGCTCTACAAACTGAGAAAATCTTTATATGGCCTCAAACAGTCTTCACGAGCATGGTTTAAGAGGTTCAATGACACTCTTTGCAGATTTGGATACAAACAGGAACAAGTTGATCACACCATGTTTGTGAAGTTCGGGAAAAATGGAAAGAAGTCCATCTTGGTTGTGTATGTGGATGATATTATAATCACAGGCGATGATATTAGTGAGATCAATGATCTTAAGAAAAAATTGAGGCTGGAATTTAAAGTAAAAGATCTCGGAGCCTTGAGACACTTTCTTGGAATGGAGATTGCTAGTAGTAAAGAAGTTCTTTTTATATCTCAACGAAAATGCATTCTTGATTTATTGGAGGCAATAGGCAAACTGAGTTGCAAACCTATGGGAACACCATTGGAAAGAAACTGGAAATTCAAGAAAGATGAAGAAGATCCTCCTATTGACAAAGGAAGATACCAAAGGTTGGTAGGAAAACTTATCTATTTGTTATTAACTAGACCAGATATTAATTACTCTTTGAGTATTATTAGCCAGTTTATGCACTCTTCAGCTCAAAGACATGTAGAGGCAGTCAACCATATTTTGAGGTATCTCAAAGGTAGTCCAAGCAAAGGATTAATGTTTCTGAAAAATGAGAAAAGGAGCATAGAAGGTTTTACGGATGTAGATTGGGCTGGTTGTATTGAAGATAACAGATCAACTTCTGGCTATTGTACTAAGTTGTGGGGGAACCTTGTCACATGGAGAAGCAAGAAACAGTCCGTAGTGACAAGGAGCAATGTAAAAGTAGAGTTTAGGGCTATTGCACAAGGAATTTGCGAAGTTATTTGATTAGAGAGGTTAATGCAGGATCTACAGATCATCACTTCCTCTCCCACCAAAATCTTCAGCGATAGCAAATCAGCCATTAGCATGGTGAAGAATCCAGTTCAACATGATCAAACAAAACATGTTAGAATTGATCGAAGCTTCATCAAACGTGGTAAGCACCCTCCTATATGATGTCGTCATTGTACGATTAAGAGAGAAATCCACCTTCCTTCCCTTATTGATGTTCTTCCCTTTAGAGGAAGAACTGATGTTGAATGAATGTTAGCTACTTCTGTGAATAAATTATAGCTAAAGTAACTAATATTTTTTTTAATGATTTCGATACTTTTATTCATTGATAATTTTGCTATTATATAGGCAGAAAAGGAAAATAACAATCCATCTAACTAGGACTCCTATTATAGTAGAACTCTATTAAGAAACAAAAACCAGAAAGGATCTTTCAAAAGCTAACTATCCTTATCCAAATACTATCCTAATCTAATCTTCTATTATTTCTCCAGTCTAACTAAACTCTCTAGCCTTCTCCAGCTTATCAGTCGTTACCCAACTTCTTCCCTCTCCTTTGATAAGTTCTACCCACAAAAGCATCCTTATCAAAAAACCACTTGTTATAAGTAACTTCCTGCTCCTAGAAATGCAGCACCATTTCTGGCTAAGAACTAGAGATGAACTCATCAATGGGAAAACATACACTATGAAGCCTAAAAGGAGTTTGCAAATTGAGCACTGATTTCAATATTTGATGGATGAAAAGAATGGTACTTTGTAATAAAGACTTCTTAATCAGCCTGTTCCCAATGTCAAACTGCATTGTGAGAGTTTGTAGCAGAAATTCATATGCAGTGTCAACATTACAACATAATCAATGGAAATAAGGTCCAGTTTATTTCCATTGCAAGTTTAGAAGGGACTTAACAATCCCAAGAGACAAACTAGTGACAGATATAAACACGAGCTCATAACAAATTTCCTCTACGGCTCACTAGAGTTTGCATATTAGAATGTCAAGCATCCACTCCTACTGGAGAATATAAAACAGCGAATAGAAGACAAGGAAACTGATACGGCAGATATGACCCAATCAGTTAAGCTTATCAAGAATTGGCATAAAGAAAAACAATGGATCTTCTTTTATTTTACATACACATAAGATAATATCCAGAATTTTGATTAAGTTCGAGAAATAATTAAAGAAATACGTATCAGAATGATACACCTAATATGTACACACTGATCCAATTAGGCCAATGTTAAGAGATTAGTATGCCAATTAGCAAAACATGGTTCTGCAACTACATTAACATGTGTTTTTGAACATTAATGCCAAACAGTGATCAAAAAATCAGCTTTAAAGGGTGCCAGTTGCACCTATTCAGTACACATATTAACCACTGCCTAAGAAACAGCGATGGCCAAGTAGGCAAAGAAAGGATAGACAGAGTGGCCTGATGCAACTCCAGAAAATACTAAATAGTCTTCTATCTGAACAGTCTTAGATAGTTCTGACTTGAAGACTATTTAAAATATCCATGGTGTAACAAGTTGCTCTACCAACAGAGAAACTGTAATCAATAGAACTCAAAACATACCACATTTTACCAATTGCTGATAATCTATTACGATTATCACATGACCTGCACATAAGGCATGCAAAATCAAAACCACAAGACATCCACAGGTTATTGAAAAGGTGAGGGTTGATTGTTAGTAAAACTGACACTTTAGTCTTCCCCCTTCCACTGAGATCGTAAATCCAAACCTAAATCAGACCTACAAAAGCCCAGTGTTAAAGATGCTTCTCCTAAGAACTTCCGACATTAATGTCATAAATGACCTTGCCCGTTTAATGTGCAACCACTTGACTTTGTTCTTACTCAAAATCTTCAACTAAAACCCAAGTCCATTGTTGTAAAATCAAGCAACAAGAATAATCTACACCCCTAATTATCATTATGGCAATGTTTTCCCTCCTTGAGACTCGTATGAAACTGTAATAACAAGGTATAGGTATGTGATCAAAGGATTCAAACCCACGCAAATGCCAAATTAGATTAATTGCATCAAGTTGTCTGGGTCACTTGCAGATAAAAACTGCTTATGTACAACTAAGAAATTGCCATGCAACTAAATAACCTCTACTTGTGCAACAAAAAAAAAAGCCACCTCCACTTTCTCAACATGGAAAGTACCACTCTCCTAGTGTATACAGGAAAGCATTATCATCAATGTCATTATCTTTTTCACACTTGCAAAATGTATCAGTGAGAGACAGAACTATTAGTTGGTAATGAAAAATGTTAACCACCAGCTTTTGCTAAATTACTTTCCTTAATCATATATACAAACAATAAGATCAGCAGATCACAAATACTTAGCATATCAAGTGTAGGAACAAAAAACACCAGGACAACCTTCATGAATCAAATCTTTTGAAGATTTAACCTTCATGAATCAAATCTTTTGAAGATTTACTTAGAGTCCAAGCTAAACATGGAAGTCAAAAAGGTCACAAACTAAAGCCTCATATAAAAGAAGGTAGCCATTTGAGGACATACAGAGTGAATCAGGTTACTGAAGGTAAACTATAGGTACCATAAGTTACATCACCGCACAGGCTTTAAAGCATAATGAGCTCAAATTACATCTGTAAACTTTGTATCCCACAATCAACATCACAACTTCCACAAGACATCACTGTGTCATTTGATGTATGATAAAAAGAGCAGGACATTATTACCTTATATAAAATGGGCAAGTCACAACATATTAAACAATTGGAGTTCGAATTAAATATGATCAGTTGGTATTTACTCAATTCTAACAGATGGAACAGAAGGTATAAGAGGAATTTAAAACTCCATATTGTTGTAATGTTCCTGGAATGCCGTTATTTCCACACTTTTTAGCATTTTGATAGCTTAGAATTTTATTTTCTAAGTTTTCTGAAACCCAAATATATTGTCAATAAGAAGTCAAATACAAATTCTAGAGAATTGAAATTCGACCATATAAGCAACCAACAAAGGGAAACAAACTTAAAATCTAGAAGGAAATTTTCAACTATGTTAGAATGCAAATTATCTACTCACATATTTATACACTCACTCAATTAAAGTACAGATGTGATGAGGGAAACATTTTCATTGAAACAACAGATTTACTGTGCTTTACTTTTATTTAACTTAGTGAAAGTCAAGTATTTAAGCTTGTTCAACATAAAAAGTATCATGAGTGCCCCAATCACCAATCTCCAAACGCAAGCAATTAAGGGGGCCTGTTATATGGTTGAAGGCGAGGGACAACAACAGGAGCACCTCGAACTTTGTCAAGAGCAAAGCTTACTCTCAATGGTCTACCCATTAACGCCTGCAAACAACAAATCCTTCTAATAAAGCCCAGCATTTTCTACTAAATTGATCAAAAATTCAAACTTTTGATGTTTAATTACCATGCCATCCATGGCATCTTTTGCACTAGCAGCCTCATCTTCTTTGGAAAAACTAACAAATCCAAAGCCTCTGGACCTGCCACTGTCTTTATCATACACTATCCGTACTAAACCACAAGAAACCATCAGCCAAATTGAGAGGGTTAAGAATTAGTGGTTACGTGTAGTTGAGGAAATTCGTCGAATAGGAATGGGGCATCTTAGTAGATTTAGCGTACCTTCAGCTACATCTCCGAAAGAAGAAAAGGCATCTTTGAGAGACTTTTCATCCACCGACCACGACAAGCCTTGAGATATGCGAGAAACACACGTAGAGAATGAGTTGTGACGGAAAGAGGAAGCGGAGAGAGGTATGGACATACATAATATACCTGCAACGAAGAGCTTGCTGGTATTGTTGGGAACAGTACCACTAAAGGCCCTCTGAGCAATGTAGGCCACACTTCTTGTGTACATAGTCACCGCTTATTCTTGTTAATTTCTCTGTATCTGTCTTTGCCGTATGAGCTACTCCATTTTCAACCGCTCTATTGTATTATTATCTTACCTGGGCACCGGCCGCCTCTGAAATTGGACGCAGATTGCACCCCCAAAAGGCCTTCTTGAGTTACGCTCTGATGAGAGGTCCAAGAAAGAACGCCGCCAACTTCTTGTGAGGCATACTCTTCCGTTGTGCATTTACTAGTGACAGCTTAAAGCTAGCAATTGATACCAATTTTATCCACAAAGTTCAGGATGTCGTCCCCAATTTGAATGTTGTTCAAAGTGGAAGGTGCCAATTAAAGCATTCTAATATGATGGGTACGGCGTATCAAGAAAGAACGCGGAGATGTGTATATATATATGATCTACATCAGGATGACGGAAGCTTCAAACTTACATATTGTTTTGCATAAGTGAATTTTAGAACACATTGGTCTAATCTAGATCTCTGAATTAAGGGCCTATTTGGAAAGTCCTGAATTGAATTCATTGTCGGATTGAATTCAATTACATTAATAAAATTGGGATTGAATTCAATTTACATTGTTTGGAACAAATCTAGTAATATGAGAATTGAATTCAATTACACCGTTTGGAACAAATCCAGTAATATTAAAATCGAATTCAATTACACTGAATTCAATTCTACAGTTTGGAACAAATCTAGTAATATTAGAATTGAATTCAATTACACTGAATTCAATTACACTGTTTGGAACAAATCCAGTAATTACACTGAATTCAATTACATTGAATTCTATTTACATTTGATTTAATAATTACAAATAATTAAAATAAATATTAAGTTTTATATAAAAATAAAATGAAACATTTTAAAAATAAAATGAAACATTTTTATTCTTTTATATAATATTTATTAATAAATTATTAATTAAATAAAATGAAACATTTTAAAATTTAATTTTAAGATTGCATATAATATTTATTAATAAATTATTAATTAAATAAAATGAAACATTTTAAAAATTAACTTTTTATGTAAAACGTAATATTACCCCATTCATACTTGGTAATTTAAAAAATCAATTCTAAAAATAATAAAACAATTAAATCAATAATCACAGTAAATAATAAAAAAAATCAGGACCCAACAACTTATAAATATCAATTTCATTCATACAAAAAGTTTATTATTAAAATAAAAAGAAAAAATTAATTGCAAATGATATCAGGCTAGACCAAGTTGATATTTCACTCCAAATTACATATAATATCATAACAAGTTTTAATATGTCATCCTGTGATAAGGATACATAAGATCGTTACATTGGAAAACTAAATTAAAAGTAGTCATACTTGCATAAAGCAAGTTACATCATCCATAAAGTTCCACACTTAAATAGAGCAAGCTATAAAAACCTAACATCAGCGCATCTGCGTAGACAACCATGATAAACGTAGTTCAACTGGACATGCAAAAAACATACCAATAAAGTTAGGATGCTGTACAAGCCAAGTCACTGCATCCAAGAGAGCATGCCCTTCCAATCCTAATTCTTTCATTGCGTCAAATATTTCCTCCTCTCTTCTAACACGAGGGTTTGTGGTTACAATAGCTTGTGCAATTTCTTTCATTGCATTAGACATAACTTGTAATTCCGACATAATTTGATCATCCACTCGTGCTTTTCTTTTCTTACCCGTGTTGGATGGTTTTGACACTGAAGGTGTTGATGATGAGGGAGCTTCAGTTGTTGGTGTTGTTGGAGTACTCTCGCTCCCAAATGGATAAAAACTCTCTAAATGGACCTCATTATTTGCTTGCATATTATCAATGTCCTCAATATTGATATCACACCTTTCCTTTTCCCATCTTTGAACCTTCTCCTTTGCACTTTCAGCTTCAGATCCAGTGGCTCTATCTTTCTCATA
>JANZLF010000221.1:28533688-28549054 GCA_026546835.1 Erythroxylum foetidum
ACGCCACTCTCGCGGGACACGGACTCGGATATCACCAACGATATCGGGTTCGGGTCTTATGGGAGTGGGGTGTTACATAATATAACATAATAATTAAACTAATTATTAATTACTAATAATTTAAAGTTTTTTTCTAAAGTTATATGGTCCTACTGTGCCACATGACATACATTTCATCATTAACATTGCACTTAATTCCATCAAACTTTAAACTACTTAAGGTCTATTTTGAACATTTTGAAAACATTACGATTAAAATTGAACACTTTGCAATGTTAGGGTTCAAGTTATATTTATAACAAAATGTTAGTGCTTAAGTTGCACTTTTAACCCAATAATGAACTTTTACATTTAGATTATTATGCATCTACTACTATTTAAGGTTAAGTAATATTATAAAGTGTCAATAACATTGTGGTATTTTAGGGATGAGTACTCTTGTGGTTAAAACCTGAGCTCAATATCCAACTGACTTTGATTAGTGCAAGTGGTATCTAATTATAATGAAATTATAACTAATAAAATCTATAAAGTTTACATAAATATACATTTGTTTCACTTTTCAGTTTCTACATCACCTCAAGCACCAATTTTGTGTGATTGAGTATACGAGCTTACATTTTGAGCTTCAGTTAAAATCAAGTTGTGTCATTATTAGTGATAACTAAAAGACTTCAAAACCTAGTTTTCTTGGACACTTATTGATTTGTGTCGTAATTGATAATTCTTCTACATTTTTGTTTTCCTTTTGCAAAGTAAAATGAATTAATGGAAATTCTCAAATAGGAGTACTAGAGGAATAATAAAGCAAGCCTGACACTTAATATTAAGCTATAGAAAATTGTAAGGGAAGAATAACAAAACTAATATCAAACTTGAGAAAAAGAACAAAAATTTTCTCCCCGATTCATCTAAATATGGTTTAAAACAAAAAAAAGGTGCAAAAGCTTTTACAAAAAGTTACAAGGCATATATAAAATCAAATGAAATTTTAGCTTATAGCCAAGCCTTCATTAGATTTTTATTTTTTTAAATAAAAGAATTGTATTAATTAAGCTAATTTAAAAGGGAATAATATATAATGGTGATGCCCTTTGATGTGAAAGCAACAGACTAACTAAATAAGTTGGCTATATTAGTTCATGTCTGATACAATAATAGGAAAATCACAATTAATAATTAGTAATCTAGATCCTAGTTGGCCAAGCCTTCAATAACTTTGGTAACCAAAATTTTAACAAAAATGATTTCTTTGGTCAATCTAATAATCATTTGAAAGAATTCAAAATTTTCCAATTGATAATTCTCGAAGATTTTTAGGTTTTCATTTAAAACATTTTTAAAATTAAATTAAATTCATGAAATAACCTAAAAAAGAAATGCAAGGTGTAAGAAAAGAATAATAAAGAAATAAAAAATAATATAGTGAACACTTTGAACAATGTAAAAGAGCTAGATAGTTCCATAAGGAAGATAATAATTAATACAACCAAGATCCTTTCATTAAATTCAAAATCTAGATTGAGAAAACCAACTTGTCCTATATCTGCAGCAAATCAAGAGTTCAAATTAACAGGAGTTAGTATCTTTATCGAAGTTGCTCTAATTAAGAACTTTAAGGGATAAGGAGTCTAGTGCATATACAAAATTGTTATTTGATTCTATTTCATGACTAACATTTAAGGATAACATACAGAAGAGGTTATGAGTTTATCTGTCATGTTTCTAAGCCTTGGTTATCTTCATTAGGCAGGTTCCATCTAGTATTAACGCTAATACTATCCTTTTTAAAAACCTTGTTAGCTATGATTACTTCTCTGATCCAATTCAAGGTTCTATTAATGAATGTTAAACTATTTTGTGATTTCTTTTACAAAAATTTGAATTTTCTCTATTTACATAAAGTATATATGCCATAGTTGAGAGCAATCCTAAATACATATGTATCACCTTTGGTCTGGCTCTTATGGTTTCTAGCACATTCAATTATTCTTGTCATTAATAATTAAGTACAAGGCATTACACATGGCTTAGATATGAAGTTAAAATGTATATAAGAACTGACAATCAATCAAAAGATGATTGATTGACTCTAAAGTTGGATTAAAAAGCTATTAGCCTAAATTGAACTCCTGTTGATCCTATCCTTTGTCTTTAGCCTCATTTTGACAACTAACCATAAGATGAAGGAGGTTTTAGGTAGATTATATTTATACAAAACTAGTTCATTCCAGCTATCTTTTTTCATTTTTTATAATATCTAAACAATATTTATTTATACAGATTTTTTTACTTACTCCTTAGTCAAATTATAGATATAAAGGTGTTAGACTTCATGTTGTCATTGGAAAGATTAACAATAATTAAAGAGAAACCTATGATGTTACATTTCCATTCCACTCCTAAAGTGATCTCTTTTACTTTAAAGTTATTTCGTATTGAATGGAGTTTTGTTATTTTGTTCAAGTAACCCAAGTTATTCTAATTGTCATACTAGAATCAATTATCATATCCATTAGTTACCATAGATTTTATTTCTTAATTATTGGATCTTTCGTCCTAAGCAACTTATTAAATGTCCAAAAGTTGTTATTCTTAATTTTCAAGTTCTAGAAACTTATTTAAATAATAGGAATGTATCCATTTGACACATATAGATTCTTTATTAATGAAAAGCCTCCATATCTTCTTGATGATGAGCATCTTGTTTATGTATTTCATAGAGATAAATCCAATACCTCTTTCCTACATTAGATAACATAGACAATAGAAAGAGCACTTTCATGATACATTCAATCATCATAACCAAGATACATTCAATCATCAACATTGATCACATTACATAAATGTCACCAACATTACAATAAGACAATATAAAAAGCATTTTCATGATAAATTACTTGCATTGACAATGTAAATGTTACCAACATTATAATAAGACAATAGAAAGAGCACTTTCATGATACATTTAATCGTCATAATCAAGATTCATTCAACAATCAACATTAATCACATTAACAATATAAATATTACCAACATTATAATAAGATCATAGAAATAAAACTTAAAAAATGCCTTCAATCATTATAATCAAGATCTTCAAATCATTATAATTAATTGCATTATGATTTTTCTCTTCATCACTATTATATTCAGTCAAAGTATCATCATTGTCATACAATTCATTCTCAATGTAGTCTTCATCCCTTTCTATGAAAAGATTGCCTTGTACTTAAGTTGCTTCTTGTATATTGGGATTGAAATCCCTCTCATGGAATGATGATATATCCTCATCTTCTATTTTAAGAGCTATATTATTCAGCTGCAATTCAATTCCTTAATATACTTCATCAACATCTTTGTCCATTGGACCATTTTTCCTTTAACAAAAATTAAAAAGATTTCGTTGTTGAAACATTTTCATATCTTTCCAATTACTGCCCAATACAGTGTCATTAAGGTATAATACTTGTTTCACTTGATTTTTAATCACAAATGGGTTATTTTCATACTATGGTTTACTAGCATGGGTGCTAGTAATATTTCTTTTCCCTTTTATTTTAATCCCTTTTTCACCAAGATTAAACCATTTGCACTTAAATAGAACAACATTTTCATCCTGGATGTAATGTAACAAAATTATTTTAGAGATATGAGTGTAGAAGTGAATAAAATCATCCTTATGTTGTCTTTTAATAATAATCCCACAATTTTGGCTTCTAAGGTGACTGTCAAACTTTTTTTTATGTGAAATCTAACTTAATTTATAGTGCAACCTGTATATATTTCTCCATGCATATAAGGCTCACATACTAAAGCATATAATGTTATTGTCATTTCTGACAATTTACAGTTATGTAACTGTATCATTTATAAAAAAATATAACTAAAAGTTATTGTTGAAATCTCACTTACAATATTCATTTATTCATAATATTACATGAATAACTTATTTGTGTCCTAAACTAAAATGGAAAGTTTATCTTATGACTTTTTTCAACATTAACCTTACTTTTGCTTCTAATCTCACCTTTGTGCTCTCTATTTAAAAAAGTAAATTGATGTAAGAAAAGTAGAGGTTAAATGCTAAATTTTAATATGAAATCATGAGTGAGAAATAATATAAATACTCTATGTATGAATCGACTTTCTCACAATTGTTTAAAATATACCAATGTCCAATGTCAAGCTCATCTTTAGACAACTACATATATTTTCCTATTTTAAGTGGCCTTACTTTTTAGGAGAAAACTGATAAGTCACCACCATGACCAAAATCAAAGTTACATTCTTCTTTATTAAATCATGTCTCCAAGTTAATTCAGTACATAAAACAAAATATCAAGCATTCATTCAATATATAGGTCGTTATGATAGCCTCATTGAATGAGTTTGATGGTTACACATAAGAAAGGCTCATATACCCTTGAATACTCCATCTTGAAAATTTGCCATAAGCTAAAAAAATCATTTATAATCTACAAAATAGTTGTATGCATTCTAAAATTTTCACCTTCAATAACATCATAAGTTTCTAATCCAACCTCCTATACTTGTTTTAAATCATCTATTAGTGGTTATATTTATACATTGATATCCTTACTAGGAGTAATAGGTATTGAAATAAGTAAAGATAATAAGAAATAAGGCTCTTTCATATATTTCCACAGGGTAAATTGTATGGAACAAGAGTTAATAGCCATATGTTGTAAGAAATACACGTATTACCAAATGGATTAAATCCATCATAGGCTAACCCAATTCGAACATTATGACAATCCTCAGCAAACCATGGAAACTTCCCATCAAAATCTATGGTTGTAAGAAATACACATGTTTCTTTTTATACAACCTCATATCTATAGTTGTTTTATTAACATAAAAAGCCTTTGTAGTTGTGGATTAATATAGAAGTATCTCAATATTTTATGTTTTATGTTTTATCCTTTTCCATCATCCACTTGTCACCTTACGTACCACAAATATGACATTTTTAAAGATCTTTAATGTCCTTCCAAAAGATAGTACAATCATACTTACAAATGTGTATTGATATCTATCATAATCCAAGGTCCCTTATTTTTTTGGCCAATTGGTAATGCATCATTAAGCAACTTAATCAACATGTCGACAGATTTGTTAATCCAACTATTATTACTTTCAATTGCAACAACTTCAAAACAAAAGATAGCTATGAGAAATTAGAGCATCTGGATATAATTCTTCTTGAGTTACTTTCAATAACTTCTCAAAAATTATCTTCTGTAATTCTACCAAATTTATTAAGAAAAGTATTCTCATCTATAGTCTCCATATAATTCCCCAAATCCTCTAACATTTCTTCAATCTCATAATCTATATCATCATTAGTATCAATAACATCTACATCATTACTATTATCACCAACATCACCTATATCAACACTTCTACTATTACTTGATTTAAAACATTTTATGATAAATTTATCGAGTATATAATTTATCTATGCTTCAGATTAGCAAGTGATTATATACCATATTTTAGACTTTCATTGTTAAAATTTAAACAATCAATGCATGGACAACAAATTTCATATTCTAAACCCATTTGATATTTTATTAATTTCATAAAAGTCTTCATCGTTCCAACTGTTGACTGGACCATTTCTGATGAGTCATCCTATATAATAAGTAAGTTACTCAATTTACTAAATCAATTTTAAGTTGCAAATAATCTAAGGGTAAATGAAAATTGACATACCAATTTTGAATTCTAACAAAGAATGCAGTTGTTTGGTAGACTACGACAAACCCTGCAATAAGATATATGATAACATAATATTATAATAAGCATATGGTGAGAAACTCTATTCGATAAAAAACAAATATACTATGATGTATAAGAATAAGTGTATGATTCTATTCCCTAGTCATTCAATAAAATCACTCTTTATTCATTGCCTATCCTCACCTTTCTAGTCATTATTAGTAGACCAAAGTTTGGAGGATGTACTTAAATCATCCCAAGATAGCATTTTAAATTAACTTGTGGGGATATCTCCAAAACCTACAGGTACATTCATTTTTTTATAATCAAGAACGTGAAAGCCACTTCCAAATATTTCCTAAAATGTCAATATGATATACATATCCAAAGTATGTTGTATATGCAAGATGTTGTGTTACGCTACTTAAATTTTAAACTGAAGAGGTTTTAAACTTATTTCTAACATTATTTTAGAAAGTTTTTAGTACTCCTAATACTTCTCAAGAATCTTACCAGACCTTTAATCAAAAACAAGAAATATAAACATCGTAAGAGCAAAGAGCATAAATATAATTTTTTAGAAGCACTCAAGATTCTTATTTATATCCTTAATTTGAGGCAATCGATAGAGCTAAAATCAAAATATCGAATCTTTTCATTTATAATTTATTAAAATGTGGAAATTTTTGGAAATTTGACTTAGATAGATAGATTAAAGGTTGTATGAACTAGAAATGGGATCGATTGAAGAATTAAGGTAGAGCAGAGGAGAAGAATATAGATAGATTGATTAAGAACATATTTCCCCACCAAGACTTCCATCAGCCACTAGTTTTCATATAATGAGGCAATGAACTTGCAAGGGATCCCTATAAGTTTTTTGTACTATGAAAAACCATTTGGCAAAGTGAAGGTATTGATAACGTCTTATAAATGAAATTATAGTTCTTAAGTTAAGATCCATTTTTAAGAACTAAGAAGAAAAATGCAAGTTCCATTGATTGCACCAAGCTGATTGATGATGCCTTGTATTTATAAAATTACAAGAAGCAAAAAAATAGTATACTATTTGCCACTCTAGCTAAATAAATTTGCACAAACATAAGAAGTTAATGCATTTTTGAACAGTGATGGAACTTTATAGATTGTTATTCTACAGAAAGTCATACATACTGTAACAAAGTATGAGAAACAAAATAGATTATTCCCATTTGATTATGCTATTATTGATTAAGCTTCATTTTTTCACTATTATAGATCTTGGGAAACAATATAAGCTCTTTCTAGGTCTCTATTCCATAAATATTTCTAAATGTTCCATTATAAAAAGAGATTAAAGACATTTAAATAAATCCTTTAGTTAATTTTATTATTATTTTTTGTAGGAGCTTTTATCACTATACTAAAGTCCAGTGCATGGTTCTCTTACCTTAGTATGGTTGCAACATTTCTCACAAAAAATCCACAAGATAGACTAAATGATAGAAGAAAATGGTCCATTGAATCACTAATGTTAGTCTCCTTTATCTTGATGGTTTATACCCTTAGGAAAGATTTTAATGGCTTATAAATAAATCATGCACAAACTAGCATAGTTAAATAGATAACTAAACTCTAAACTTTGATGCTAATAATTTAGAAAAGTACAGTGATTTTCAACCAACTTGTTGAAGTACAATTATGGTATTGCCAGTAGTAGAAGTAAATGCCTCAAATGGGAAGGTTTTGGAGTGCAATGTAGCAACCAATTGCAAGTCATCTCCTTTATCTACTAAACCTACCCAGCAAACAAAATTTACAAAAAGAAACTATACCACTGAGTGTATTGATATGATCAAATTGAAACCTCAAACAGAAGTAACAAAATAAGCTAGGGATCTTAGTTTAAAGCCAAGTTCTTTAGTAGTGTCTATAGCATTTAGCCCATGAATGATCATACTTGTAACACCACTTCGGACATGACTAAATTTTGATTCTTGTTGCCATCATCTTTATCATTCCATAGTCCAAAAATTCTCTTTGAATTGGCATCAACCAATGGTCAATCATATAAATTAAGTTCATTAAAATCCAACAAATGCAATACAGTGCACAAATTTAGTTAGGAATTAACCACAATTGCCAATGGGAGCAGTAGTCAAGTGAAACATGGTGCAAGTATGGAAAATGGGTACTTTATAGCAAGTGAATAAGTTGAAGTGAATGGGAGCAATAGTGAGAAATGGAGGTGGTTATATAGGACAAAAAAGGAAGCACATCAGTCCATTATTTTCACCTACCAGAAGCCAATTAGTGCCTACCACAACTCTACATTAACCAATTGACTCAATCATAACTTACATTAACCATGTATGAATTGAAAACATAATTACCTAGAGAAGAAGAACCATTTTGAATAGGTTCGTCCATTAGTGGAGAAAACACAAGAATACTATAGTTCAACATAAAGATAGAATTCAGTACCTAAAACACAAAAACAGAAGAGGAATATAGCAAACATAGAAGACAAAGATGTTAGAGCCGTTAGAACACGAAGACAAATGAAGAAAAATCAAAGAGAAGATTAATGTCTTCAGGTTATTAGCCTAGAGAAAACGACATCGTTTAACTAGAGAAAACAATGCCATTTTCATTATTTTTGTATTTTTCTTCTTTTCGGTACAAATATATTTTCATATCAAAAGGTTTTTAACCACGAAATATTTTTTGTAGCTAAAATAGAAGTGTGCTCCAAATTTTAAATACAAAAAATATTTCGTAGTAAAAAACCTTTTGCTACAAAATTAAATTCACAGGTAAAAATATCATCATATTGAACTAGCCATGAATATAAAAAATAGCCTATTTTAATCATAGCTAATAGTTTTAGAAAACCCGCAAAATTTTTTAAGTTGGATGTACTTTTCCAATAAGTTATGATTTTGAAATTTTGTAACTAAATTAGTAGTTTTTAGCTATGAATTTCAAATCATAGCAAAAAAAGTAGCCAAAACTCCTGTTATTTGTAGTGTTTGTTCTTATAATGAAAGTTTCTATTAATATATTCTTTCATTATTTATTTAACAATTTCATTAATATGTTAGTTAAAAGGACTAAAATTTTCATCTTATACTATAAGTTACAATTGAAATTAATGTTTTCGTTAGTTCTAAGTCCCAATTAAAGTTAAAATTATTTATTTTAATAGAGTAATTGAACACTTTAAATTTTAAAAATCATGTTAGAAGTAAATGTCAACATTTTATTTCATATGTTTGTGTTTTAATGTATTACGTGGTTTCATGTACATAGTAGTATTCTACAACGAAGTACTTTAAACAGGTAACAGTTACAACCAACAAGTCACCTAACCTTCTTTCGGTCAAAAACTCACCTGCACTTCAAGAATTGTTTTTCCTGTTAAGAGAGACGCTGTAGAGGTACCAACTTAGAAGAGATTTGCAAATTGTCAATCCAAGGCGTTCAGTTCCAGACTGTCATTTCCCCAGGTTTTATGGAAATAAATATTTCTGTTTACAAGTTGTGTAGATACTAATATAATTGAAACGATTCAACACCTCAACACCTTAAGGAAAATAAAGCAAAATCATATGGAGGAGCCTATGCAGGAGATTAGAGAGCCTCTCTGTAAGTCTATCAATCATTCTCAATCTGGAACTCATATGCATCAACAGTAAAAAGTCAATATCTTTCACGTCATTTCCTTGTAATTTTGCGCAGTGTCGAAGGGTGAGAAACACAAAGATGACTATAAGCTTCCATCATCATCAACAACACCAGAAGCTGGAATTATTCATGAAGATGAAGAGAATTCACCAGTTAGACAGGTTGCACTTACAGTGCCCACATCCGATGATACTTCTCTGCCCGTCCTCACTTTTAGAATGTGGGTGCTGGGAACGATCTCGTGTATTTTACTGTCGTTTCTCAATCAGTTCTTTTGGTACCGCACAGAACCTCTCTCAATTACGGCCATCTCTGCACAGATAGCTGTGGTGCCTCTCGGCCAACTCATGGCTTCCAAAATCACAGACCGCGTGTTCTTCAAAGGCACACGTTACGAGTTCACTTTGAATCCTGGACCTTTCAACGTGAAAGAGCACGTACTCATTACCATCTTTGCCAACTCTGGAGCTGGCAGTGTTTATGCCATTCATGTTGTGACTGTTGTGAAGGTGTTCTACAAGAAACACATCACATTCTTTGTCTCATTGATTGTTGTCCTCACAACCCAGGTTGGCTTTATTTTTGCCTTGACTACAATATGATGGTTGTTTTCTTTCCCACTTCACTTTTATCTGCCTTTTCTGTGAGGAACTGATTGCCTAAGTTCGTGCTGAACGATGGTTTTGAATGTTAGGTGATGGGTTTTGGGTGGGCTGGTATATTTCGGAGGTACCTGGTGGAACCAGCGGCTATGTGGTGGCCAGCAAATCTGGTCCAAGTTTCGCTGTTCAGGTTCTGTTTTTCCAAGTTATACTTATTATTTTTTTCCTTTCTTTTTTAATTCTAAAGGTAGTAAATTTCTAAGCTCTTTTATTTTATGGTCTGCTTGTAATCTTTTATTTTCTTTTGCTGAAATATCAAATGTTTTGGCGGCCAAAAGGTTGGCGATGAGCCTTTGACTTGTTGGTACGTCTTGGTCTTTGCTTATCAGTTTTCCGTGGTTAAGTTATGCAATCCTTTTGGTCAACGCTTGCTTAACTCAAATTAAAAATAGACCCAATTATATAATTATCATTTAATTATTATTGTTAAATAAGAAATTTTACTTTATTAAAATAATATATTTTATTAATAATAGCACTAATAACCAAGAAATTGTTCGCATGCATGTTTAATTTAACTGTTGTTTTATTTTTAAAAAATAAATAAAGATTAACTGATTACATTTTTACATTTTATTTAAATAAAATTTGCTTGAACTTCTAAGTAAGGTCATTGGCAAAAGTTTGACTTTTTCACTTATAGAGCAGTAATTTAGCATTTTTAAAGGAAAAATTTGTGGATTGAGTGTTATTTTACTCTTTAATTTGAGAATTTGTGTATGCTCATTGCCATTAGGTAAGGCTTATAGTTTCTTCCTATCTACTATTTATCACTTATTTTTAAAAAATCTCTGACCATGTTTTTACTTTAGGTGATTGTTTTGTTGATAGCATATATTTTGATTTTGATAATCATGAAATCAAATTGGGACAAAAGACATGATTAAATTAAATGTTGTTCTTGGAGACGTGACCAAACAATTAATTTGGATGGACAGGGCTTTGCATGAGAAAGAAGAAAGGCGTAGAGGTGGTGTCACTCGAATCCAATTCTTCATTATCGCTTTTTTATGCAGCTTTGCCTACTATGTCTTCCCAGGCTACCTTTTCCAAATGCTAACTTCACTGTCTTGGATATGCTGGATTTTTCCTAAATCTGTCCTAGCCCAACAACTCGGTTCCGGCCTTTATGGTCTCGGAATCGCTGCTTTTGGGATTGATTGGTCCACTATATCCTCCTACCTTGGCAGCCCGTTAGCAAGCCCTTGGTTTGCCACAGCTAATGTTGCCGCAGGATTCATCTTTGTTATGTACATTTTGACTCCATTATGCTATTGGCTTGATGTCTTCAAGGCCAAAACATTCCCTATATTCTCTGATTCTCTCTTCACTTCATCCGGTCATAAATACAACATTTCGGCCATTATTAATTCTGATTTTCACCTTGACATTGCTGCTTATGATCGGGAAGGGCGTCTCTACCTTAGCACATTCTTTGCGATGACTTATGGTGTAGGTTTTGCTGCACTTACTGCGACTATAGTCCATGTTGCTTTGTTTCACGGAAGGTAATTATGTCTAAAATTGGCCATGTGATTTTGGAGACACAAGGTAATTTGGTTTTTGTTAATTTTCAGGGAGATATGGGATCAAACGAAAGCTAGTTTTCACGAGAAAACAGTAGATATACACACAAGGCTAATGCGGAAATATAAGCACGTACCAGAGTGGTGGTTTGTGTGCATTCTTTTGGCTAACATTGCGATCACTACCTTTGCTTGCGAGTACTACAATGACCAGCTTCAATTACCATGGTGGGGTGTTTTATTAGCTTGTGGAATTGCCATTCTATTTACCCTTCCTATCGGCATTATCACTGCCATCACGAATCAGGTAAGTTATCTCTATTGCTCTAATAAAATCATATAGCCCTAGCTATTCCTTTCTTACTTGAAACAATGGTTTGCCAAGTTCAATGACACTAACAGCTGATAATTTATTGGTTTCTTTGATTTATTTGATCTTTGTTATTTACTATTTACAGACGCCTGGCCTCAACATTATAACAGAGTACATAATTGGGTATATCTACCCAGGTTATCCAGTAGCAAACATGTGCTTCAAGGTGTATGGTTACATAAGTATGACACAGGCGGTCACTTTCTTGCAAGACTTTAAACTTGGTCACTATATGAAAATTCCTCCCAGGACAATGTTCATGGCACAGGTCAGTTTTACTTCCAGATTGTAATTTCTCTCTATACTTTATTTATGTTCATAACAACATTAGTAGTTGTTGAACTTGTGCTTAATTAGGTTGTGGGAACAGTCATAGCCTGTTTGACCTACTTGATCACTGCTTGGTGGCTGATGGAAACTATCCCTAATATCTGTGACACAACAGCCTCAAACAGTGTGTGGACTTGTCCAGCCGATACTGTTTTCTACGACGCTTCTGTTATCTGGGGTCTAATTGGACCACGAAGAATCTTCGGAGATCTAGGCTACTACGCAGCAGTGAATTGGTTCTTCCTAGGAGGAGCAATTACACCAATCCTCGTATGGCTAGCTGCCAAGGCCTTTCCTCAACAAGAGTGGATTAGACTCATTAACATGCCTGTATTGATAGGTGCAACAGGAAATATGCCACCAGCTACTGCAGTTAACTACAGCACTTGGATCGTCATTGGATTCCTCTCAGGTTATGTTGTGTATAGGTATAGACGAGATTTGTGGCAACGATATAATTATGTTCTGTCTGGTTCACTAGATGCCGGACTCGCCTTCATGGGCGTGCTAATCTATCTTTGCTTGGGATTAGAAAACATAAGTCTTAGCTGGTGGGGGAATGACCTTGATGGGTGTACATTGGCTTCTTGCCCGACAGCCAAAGGAGTTTCTGTCAAAGGCTGCCCGGTCTTCAGTTAGAGACACATAAAATTATGACTATACATAGAATCATTTATTTCTTACCCTCATTTTATGTTAAGGGTATAGTTTAAGTTATGTGATTCATATGAATAGTGAAATACGTTGTGCAATTCCTTCTTCGAAATTAAAAATAACGAGGGGATGAAATTTAAGATTCGACAGTCTTTTTGCTGCTATAGTTTTTTTTAATGAAAATTGAACAAATTAATTGAAATAAACAGGAATTTAGAGATAAGATGACTAGCATCCACTTATATAAGGAAACAAAATAAGTTAAGCAAGCAAAATTCCTCATAAGACAGCTATGATAATTACAAAAGCAAAACCTAGCAACAACAATATATCCAGGAAACTCAAAGCTTTCATCTTCTTTTATTACCGCTTGTTTGAGGTTTCAATCCAACATTTTGAGGAAACCTTCCCTAACTAACTGAAATCGTTATCTAACATATAACCAATTAGTTTATATATACTTTTAAAGAATTAGAGAAAGAATTGTATGAGTTCTTGATCATCCTTTATCACCATAAATATGTCGAAAAATTGGATCGGGATCTGATTTCAACTATAGCATAATAGTTATATTTTTTTTTTGTATTTTAGTTTCCCGAAAACTAAAATCAATTTATTTTTATAAAATGATTAACATAAATTATAAAAAAGTAGAATCTTAATTTGTATCTTATTCTGAAACTTGATCATTTTCTTGTTGTATCATTTGAACCGTTTTCGAAAATGATTTGTCTCAACCACCGTAATCGCACAAATGTCTAACCTCTAACGGTATTAACAGAATATGTTGAGAGAACTCTGTAACTTTTACAGAAAGAGTTAAGCAAGAAGTGTTAGCTTTATTAGAGTTTAAACTTATTTATAATAGGTTTTGGATGTTTTAGTAATTTAATGAAAATTAAATTCTAATTTCAATTAACCATTAATTAGAATTACAAATAACTCTAATTAAATATCATTTATACTCAAATAAGATCCAATATCTCATATTGATATTTATTAATTAAATATCTCATATTTAATCATAAAGTTTTTCAAACATTACAATCAAGTCTAACTTGATTAAAATAACTTGGCTCTCTTCAACTCATTCTATATGTGAAATTGATATGTGCTTAATTGCTGATATATTTAATCCATTACACTTAGTGGTTAATGCCTCAAAATGCATAAGACACTCACTTTAGTTTATGTTCGATTTTGGTTACAATTTGAAAGCTAATAGCTAAAGTGAACCGAAAGCATTCTCTTTGAGCCAACTTGTCAAAATTCATATTCTATTATCTTCATAGAACAAGAAGAGGAAAAAGATTAAAAGAAAGACAAAAATGAAAAATGAATGAAGAAAAAGGTTGGAGGCATACAGCCATACAATTAATTTGGCATGGCCGTGAGCATTAACACACGACCATGTGAAATTGTCACAATCGTGAGCATTAACTCACGGTTGTACAAGGTGTCTCATGAATATGTGTTGTGCCTAAATAAGTTTTTTAAAATACCTAGGCTATCATACTTACAAATATACAAGGTAGTTATAGTAATTATCTAGGGTCATCTCTCTCGACGGTGAAATTAGTCCACTTAAATTAACCTTGAACAAAAACAAAAATAAAAATAGATGCAGTCCTAAACATTCTATCTTAATTTGTTGAGTAAAGACTTCAAAGAAAATAACAAAATAGATTGAAAAGTAAATGAAATCAACTAGAAGTAAAAGATGAATAGATTAATCGAAATAGAAGACTCTTGAGAATTAATTTCTTTATAATTATGGGAAAGAACATTAGATTATAGCTAAATGGATATTTGTGTATCTTTGTAGAACTTTTAGTATGTGTTTATGTTTTGGAGAATACAAGTAGATGTTAGTTGGTTACACAGAAGTTGATATAGCTGGTAATGTTGATTCGATGAAGATTACTTTAGGACATTTGATCACTTTCTTAGGAGTGCAGCGTCATGGTAGTCGAGATTGCAAAAGTGTGTTACACTTTTTATCACTGAAATAGTTTATTGCTAAAACGAAAGCTTGTTATGGATAAAGAAATTTATGCAAGAACTTGTTTTTCCAACAAGGCAAATATAAGTTATTTTTATAATAGCCAGAGTGTTATCCACCTTCTTAAGAATTCTACTTTGTATTTTTGGTCTAAACATATTAATATGAGTTATCACTAGATAAGAGATGTATTAGGGACCAAGTTGTTACAACTTAAGAAGGTTCACATCGATGACAGTGGGACAGATATGCTAACAAAGACTCTACTAAGGGAGAAACTTAGGATATGTTTGGTTCACAGAAATAGAAATTTTATTTTTGGTATATTTTTAAATTTTAAATAATTATTTATTTGGTTAGATAAAAGTGTCAAAATATCTAAGGATTTTATTATTCTTAGGTATTAAT
>JANZLF010000221.1:28565770-28576143 GCA_026546835.1 Erythroxylum foetidum
AATATTTTTGTAAGCATTTATTTCATGATGTAAGTGAATTATGGATTTGCGTAAGGACTTTGGGATATAAATTTGTGTATGGTTATGATATATGAATGGGATTGGTTGAATTATGGATTTGTATATGGAATAGAATAGTGAATTATGGTTTTGTAAATTGTATATTGATTGTGTTTTAGATTCCGGATAGGAGGTCCGATGATTCTGATTATTGATTGAGAATTATTGAAGTGCTTTGGTTATGTATATGTTTAGTTATGTTGGGATTCCGGATAGGAGGTCCGATGAATTGTGTTGCTGAAATTGAAATGTTGAAGTGCTCTTATTTCTGGCTTGAATTGTGGATATATGGATATGTGTGTTAAGCGTTTATTGGCAAAAGAAAGGAATAATAAGATTTTTGTGTAAATTGATGGTTATGATTTGAATATGAAGAATCAAGTAAATTGGGTTTTTGATTGAGGATGAATTTCCAAATGGGAAATTAAATTGCTTTGTATGAGATTGATAAAGAATGAAAAAGAAAGAAAAAAATTTTTATACCGGTTTCGGATTGGTTTAGTATAAGGTTTCCAACCCGCGTTTTGCTAAAGTATTCGTTCACGGATGTTGGAATTTGAACTTTCAGTCGATCGATCCGTTTTGTTTCTTTGTTTCCAAAATTTTGTAAATCCGAGCCTTTCGATTTTTCTATGGCTCTTTAAGAATTCGATTCGTTTTCGATTCTTTTGCCTTTGATCCGATTTGCTTTCTTTGACTTTCGCTTTCCGATCCGAATTGTGTTTTGCTTATGATTTGGCCCAATTTTGCTTTGTTTTCCATTCTTTTGTTTCACTTTCGATTCCACTTTTGATTTGTTTTCCGGTTGGGGACTGGTTCCAAAATCGGGTCCCAACAAAAAGTGCAAAATAGTAGGAGAAGGAAGTTAGCTAGAAAAAAAAAAGCTAAAAGGCACCAAAACCACTAGCTCTTAATGTTCATAGTAGTTTAGAATGTAATGGGAATGAATATCCATAATAAAATTAGTTTGATTAAGGATTTTATCAAGGAAACATATTCTATCCTTTTTGGTTTACTAGAGACTAAAATAAAGGAAACAAAGATGTCCATGCTTTTAGCTTTTAGTATTAAATGGTCCTTCATGTCCAATCATGTCCATTATCATTATGAAAGGACAAGAGCTGGCTCTGAAACTGAGAGAGCTATTGCAAAACTAAATGATTCCAATGATAAAATGTTTCACCTTAAAGTTAAGGAAAATCATAAACAGTTGTATTATAAGGTTATAACGGTGCATGGTGCAAATTTTAATATTCAAAGGAAAGTATTATTGAATAGAATAATTTTTGTCCACTCCTACTTAATAGGTCCCTAGCTTTTCTTAGGGTACTTTAATTGTGTCTTATTTAGGAATGAAGATGAAGAGAATATTATATCACAATTTTACAATATTGATCTTAGTGATTGTGTGCAATAGATTGAGGTTAAATATATGAAGATGGAATTTTTAAGTTGGTGTAGCAAATAACATTCTCAATAAATATTGGATCAAGCAATGGTGAATGAAGGCTAGTTAGAGAAGTTTCCAGAGAGCACTTTTGATGCCACAATGATTTTGATCACTTAGCAATAATCGTTCAACATATGAGAAGGGGAATGAATACAAATTGTCCATTTAGATTCAAAAACTTTATCATAAAAGAGGAAGGATTTTATGAAGCCATCTGCAACTATATACTACAGGGGATTAGTGGTAGCAAGCAATACTAATTAGTTAAAAATCAGAACTCATCAAAAATGAAATGAAGAGATTAAATGAAAGGAGCTTGTAACATATAAGTGATATAGTTAAAAGCTCTAAATCCCACCTAATTCAAAGTCAAAACTCTTTGTACATAGACCCTTTTAATGATCAAGTCAAGAAGAATGAGAGAATAGTAATGCATGATTACATAAATATTTAGGCTGGTCAATTTACAACAATCAATAATCTCAACAAATCTCCTATTTCCCCAAAGTTGAAGACTTCCCACTACAAGAAATACATACAATTTGTAACGTTTTATTAATAAAACGTTGCGAATTGTGAAGACTTTTCGTGACGTTTAAAAAACGTCACAAAAATTCAAAATTTCCACGATGTTTTAAGAATACGTAAAAAAATTGTAACATTTTTTGTGACATTTTTTATTAAAATGTCACAAAATACAAACCACGATGTTTTAATGAAACGTCGCGGTTTACGTTTGCTTATAATATGAATAAAGTTAACTACCGAAAGTAGCAAATAGAAATATCAGAATCTGAGAGTATAGAAAATCGGGTTAGGGTATTTGGCATCGAGGGTCTCGAGAATCCCTGCGAATCGTCTCTTCCTTCACTCCATTGTCTCCAACTCTCACTGTCCCGAACCCACCCCAGATCTTCCACCTAGAACCCCAGTGGTCAGCGCACGTTTCCACTTCCCAAACCCTGATGATGTGATCAAGGGTTTTGTGAATGGATATCCTATTAAAATTCCCAAGGGTTTCACCATCTTCTAAGTGTGCGAGGTTGCTGGCATCGATATTCTTTAATTCTGCTACTACAACCACCTTTCCATCGCCGACAAAGAGGTTGAGAAAATAGTATTTGTAGTTTTCTTCTCAGGTGAACAGGCAAGAACAAATATTTTGAAAATTTGTGAAGTTTTTGGGGTAAATCTGGTGCATGATTTGGGGAAAATTTGTAGTACGAAGAGTTGTTGGGGAATTGCTTAGTCTTAGACTCTTGTGTCACCTTTTAAGTGCTTTTAGTGAGATATCCTTCATGCCTGGATGATGAGTAATCTGAAATATTGATGGAAAATTGTAATTAAGCCTTTGTTGTGAGGCTTCAACTGCTATCTAGTCAGGTCAATTCATGTTTCCTAGGGAGGAGTGGGTAACAGTTTTCGAAGGGGGATGAATGAATACTTTGCTTGCTTGCATTTTATAGTTTCCTATTTCATATCCGTGTTATGAGGTTAGTGATCATCATAATGTTGTGGTTAACTTATGTGTGTGTTGATCTTGATATTATAATGTTATTCCTCTTCATAGCACATGGTATATCTTTGTCTAGTGCCATGATTATGACCTTATTAATCATTTTGGAGGAGGGTTAAGATGAACGACGTATGGTAGTTTTATTTTAGAGCTATAATTATAACCATGTTCTTTGGAATATTTGCTTGAAGCCAAATGTACATCTTTTTTCTTGTTAGATTTAACTTGGTTGAATACTTTCATTAATTGTTTCTTGTTTCTAAGCCTTAGCATATAAGAAGTTTTGAGATTTATGTTTTATGGGAAAAATATATATGTTGATGGATTTTCTGTTCAAACTAAAATATTGATAATTGTTATTGCTTTTTATGTCTTGCACCACAGAACCCTCACCTGTTCATGTGTGGCACACTTTTCACTGTTGGCCAAAGTCGTCAATGCAATTTATGGTTTAATGATCCAGCCATTAGCAACATTTTATGTAAATTGAGACATAATGAGGTATCTATCTGGTTGATGTAATATAAAATTTCTCATCATTAATTTATTAAATTGAATAACTAAAGTCAACTCATTGATTGTGATTGTTTTTTAATATGGTTGGCGATAATGATTTTTATCTTTCCCTTGTCAATATGTGCAACGTGGAGGTGCATTTATGGCCTTATTGGAAATCACTGGCTGCAAAGGATCAGTTTAAGTCTTACCACAAGAATGCAAGTTTAATACTGACTAGAGGTGATGAGGTGGTGTTTAGCACTTGTGGAAATCAGTTCAAGTAAATGGTAAGGCTTACCATAAGAATGCAAGTTTAATACTGATTGAAGGTGATGAGGTGGTGTTTAGCACTTATGGAAATCAGCAGCTCACCAACGATAACTTAGGTGCTCCAAGTGTTCCCTTTGTAAGCATCTTAAAAGCCCAAGGTGGTCCTAAACTTTTTGTTCTATAATTTTGTTAATTCCTCAAAGGGGTACCATTGTCGAGATTTCTAGTATTGGCAGTAAGGTCTGGTTGTATGAATGTCAGTATGATTAGTAAATCGCATTTGTATTTTGGATGTCTAGGTTATAGTGATGGGTTTCTATATCCATTCTTTTATCAAATATGGTTTGTTTAATGATTGAAATCATATTTTATTACTTGTCTTCTAGCTTACATGTTGAGTGGAAAGTGCTTGTAGTTTGTCTAATGTCTATCAAATATGAGTTTGCTTACTCCTATTCATCTCTTGAATGAATCAAATAAATTTGTTGCAGACAGGAGGTCCTTCTGCTGGAGAACGTGATTTCCTTCAATGAGGCCATCATTGAAGAAAGGGATCAGGGAATACAAGAAATTTAGCAGCAGATTGGTGAAGTGAATGAGAAATTTAAAGATCTTGCTATCCTTGTACATGAGCAAGGAGTTATGATTGGTAATTCCATCTTTTCTTTTTTGGTGAAACTGTTTTCCACTACATTTGGGACATTTTGGAATTGTGACTTATCTATTTTGTTTTTGTTTTCCTTTGTCATATACGATTGAAATTCCAATTGTTTATCCTATTCCAAGTTATTGGAATGTAGCTATTCATATCAAAATTCCACTATTTTGGTTGATCATAGAATTATGGCTCTAAATAACTCATTTTCATTAGATTACTCAATATTGCAAAGACCCAAAGATCAAACTCATCTTTGGTAGGGTATTTTCATTTCTTCATTTATTTCCTTCTTTAAATTCTTTTATGCAAATTTTTTCTTTTCTTTTCGGTACTTCCATGAAGACTTTATTGTTCTTTTCATTTCTTTTTGTTGTTGCACAAATTTAAACACAAAAATTTACGATTTATTTTATATGATTGCTTTACTTTTTTTGTATGGTATGTGCATTATGATTGTAGTTGCCAAGTGAAGCTGTGGTTAGTCCTGTACTTGAAGCTCCACAGCTGCGTGAATGGATTGAAAGGGCCACTGCTGTTGGGAATCCTGATACTTTGCTTTCAGCTTTGGTAAGTCATATACTTGAAGCTCCACCGCTGTTGTTGGCGAAGACATAGTTTCAACTTGTAGTAATCTTTCTTCAAATTTTTTTATTTCTTCAAAAAAAAACTTGTAGTAATCAAAATAAGCACAAGAAAAGTAGGAAGTCTAATTCATTTAAGAAAGAAGTTCCAAATAATATCCAGTATTTTAGTAAAGTTGTCATAGAGGGATGTTCTATGTCTTAAAAACTTGTACAGTGTCTGATGGATGTTCTTTCAACAAAGGACTCTTGGTAATCAGATGATAGACGAACCTTCAGATTAATTAGTGTATCATGACATGTTTGTGAATTATAATTAGTGTATTTTGATATTAATTAGTATATTATGATATATTTGCGAATTACAATTAAATAATACATCGTTTACAGGTATGAAATTCTTGTGATACATGAATAATTATTAAAATTAATGATATACCTAAAAAATTGAAGAATTATTAAATAAATAAAATTCATAAATAATATTGAATAGTTATTAAACAAATAAGATTAAAAAATTGTATTTTTAAAAATAATTATTAAAATTAAAAATTATTAAATTAATATGATTTTCAAAAAATGAAAACAAATATTAATAATACAAATAATAATAAAAATGTCGTAGAAGACATTCTGTGACGTTTCTAAAAACGTCGCGGCAGAAACATTGCAGAAGATTTTTTTCTTTAAAACGTCACAGAAGAAATATTGCGGAAGACTTTTCGCTTTCCTGCACATTCTGCGACGTTTTAAAAACGTTGCGAAATGTTAGAGATTAGACAATCTGCGACATTTTTTAAAAACATGGCAAATGTTAGAGATTTCGCGATCGGATTGTCCAAATTTTCAGTGGCGTTTTTATAAATGTCACAGAGTGTCAGTGTTTTTTGTGATATTTTACATAAAACATTGCAGAAAAATTTTGCTTACACCACATTCTGCGACTTTTTTTGTGACGTTTTTGTATTCTGCGACGTTTTTGGACATTCTGTGACGTTTTAAAAATGTCGTAAAATGTTTTGTTTTCTTATAGTGTCCCCTATCTTTTCCTATCTAAATAGAACTTGATTAAAATCATCTAGCAACAAATAAGAGATTACTTTATGGAGTTTGTTTACAAGAAGAATGTTCCATACAAGCTCCCCCATTCCAACCTATGAAATAACTAATTTGCACCATTCTTCATAATCGCTTCTGTTTTTATGTGGCATTAAACTCTTATCATTCTGTAAAAAAAGTCTCTTAAAAGTAACTTTAGACGACGGGAGAACCCATTAGTTTACATCTTCATCCGTCTGATAAAATCAATTCTCTCTTATGACTTTTTGAGCTTTAAGCCGACTTATTGTAGGTTCTACAATAAACAAAATGTTAAGTGTGTTAGTCTTGATCAGCTGTTTGATATGCCTACAAAAGTCGGAGTTTACTCTACATATGAGTTCCAAGCGAGAATTCTTTACCCAAAAAAAAGAAAGAAAAGCAAAACAAAAAATGTTAACTAATAAAAGTCAGAGTTATCGCTCCCAATGTCAAGTTTTTATATGCTCAACAAAGGTAGTTGCCGCTGCTTATGCATGGTTCTGTCAAGCTAGACGTATTGTCGCTGAATTTGGATTGTTTGGTGTTTTTGGATTTTCCAGAAGTAAAGAAAGTTGTATCACTGGAGGGCTGTGCTAAACTGGAATTACTGTTGGCGTATCTAGTTATTGATCTCTTGCAAATTTCTAAGTGTTACGAGTTCTAATGAAACAAAATTACAAGACTCGTCTATGGAGAACCAAATTCCAAACACGTTTTTAAGTTTGTTTTTAATCATTAGTTTGGTTTGATTTTCCAAAAAAAAAACAGAATACAAACGTTAAATTAGAGTATATAAATACGATATTTCCTTTTCCCTAAACCCCAACGACACCACCTTCTCCATTTTCTACAGAATTGAGTTGGTGGGTCACAACAGAAACAACAGCAAAAGTGGATCAAAAACGCTTCCTGTCTTGTGTCTCTCAACCCCCTCATGGGTCGTAATAACTGAGTCCTTTTTCTCGAAAGAATCGAGGAGAAAGCCAGATCCTCAATGTGATGTCTGCAAAGGCACCAAAAGAGTTGATTGCTACCACTGCTCTAGAAAAGGTATATTCATTCATCAATTAGTTGTTCAATCTATCCCCGGTCTTGCTTGTTATTTGTGGATACTAATAGTTGTGATCATAAAACCGATCAAGTGGCTGAGCATTCTATCCAATATCCTATCGTGTGATGATGTTGGGCCACGGTACTTGCCTTTTCACATACTTGCCTTTGCGCAGCTACATTTGGCAACTATGGAAACAACGCTAGGCTTTCATTGGTTTCCAACGCTCTTATAAGAATAATTGAGGAATTACTTAACCTAATTATAAGTTCAACTAACATCCATTATCCATAATCCTTATCCCTTATCATTTTTCCACCTGTTGGTTGCGAGGTGTCCCTATGGTACATTGAATTACATCCCCCATTGGTGTTTCTTAAAAACGTCTCTTTCTCGCGCAAGAGAACTCAACATGGTCTACTATTCCACAGAGTAAACAAGATTTCCCTTAGCACACTGACACAAGTTGCCACACAAACTTTCGGTCTTAAAAGGTCCAACTATTTGCTTAATCTCGCAAATTTTTGTCTTGAAGTTTTGGTGGTGGCCATATTTACGCTAATCATACAACCGAGATTTTCCCCTACCGTTATTAGAATCAATAAGAGTCCTAGTGGACTGGCAAGTGAACCCAAACTTGACGAGAGTTTGGTAAAGTAAATTCGGGTATGAACTAGGATATCAAGTGTCTTACTAGGATGTAACCTTTTCCATAAGTTTATAGACCACCCGATAACGCTTGTCAATAATTGTCAGTATTGGTGAATTCCACGAGGTATCCCACATCCATGTCCGTGATGCTTATTATCATAAAAGTCTTCTTTGGAATCAAACTTTTACCGCATGTGACGCTCAATTTTTGTGCAACAATCCCTTTTAGGATTGCTTAAGCAAGATTCAGTCTTTTCACGTAAATGTTACCGAGCATTTTGTTAGCTCTCAAACATTTTATGTGCACACAAGTGTTTAAAGTTTTCTCTCATACAAAAAAAAACACGTGTAACAGAGTAAAGAAAGCAACAAGAAATTTAAATATAACTGAAGCTACTCTTTCATTAACCCTCAACAAATTGTTAACAAAAGATACAAGTACCTCCTCTATGAAGCACTCAAGGGACTCTCTACTCAAAGCCCTTATAAGAAACTCCCAATTCAAAGCCATTACAATGAGGACCCCTCCCAAAAGCTAACGTTCATCTACTATAATCTTATCTGCCACGTTATCATGTGCCACATCATCCACAGTTGCCACATCACTGCTGATGTGTTTTCACCACGGCCTATCCGTATATAAGTCCATCAATGCACGTCCATAAACAAGTCCATCTTCAATGATCAAGCTCACTCATAGTGTAGTCTTGTCGCTCCATAACTAAGTACAAGTCACAGTCTGAATAAAACCTAGCATATTTTACATACCTTCGACCTATCTCACCAAAGTCAAGTGTTTATGCGCCTCGTCGCGTTTGCATGCCTTCGCACATCCTCATGGGGTCTCACATACCTTTGCACATTCTCGCGCACTCTTGGGTCTTGCATAACTTGGTTTGTCAACTCTGCGTGGCCTCGCATCCAAATCTCACGTCTCGTCGAAGATTTCTGCCAATGCGTGCCCATGCTATCGAATCTCGCCTACTCTCAATATCTTTGCCAATACTTCCCACATCTCTTTCCTATTTAGCAAATTCCTCGGGTTTTGCTCTCCAACTCACAAGAATTCACCTTGTTCCCTCATCAACATGCCTTGCTCGTGCCAACCTTCGTGCCAAGCATTGGCCAAGGCTTGTTAACACTCGCACGATCTCGCAGTCTAGACTTAGGGGTCTAACAAACCACCCCCACTAGAGGAATTTGACACCCTCTTCAAAATAATATGTGGGCATTCCTCCACGAGTGGTTCCCTCAAAGACTCCTTTGCCAACTATCGAAGACTGAAGCAAACCTTCTCTTCCATTAGCACTTTTCCCATGTGTCACCTCCTCTTTTCATCGAGTGAGTTTTTGCATTAGCGCTCCTCCACGAAGCTCATAAAATTCAAATAGGCAATGTTATTGATGACTACTTTTCCTAAGTCATCTTTATTGCTCTCTCCTTTGTCCTTCGTGACTCTAGAGTTCATCTGGTACTCACCCTTATTCCTCTTTGGGCATTCTTGAGCATAATGCAGCCCCTCATAGATGAAGCATACAACCTTCCCCTTCTATTGCTTCTTCTTATGTTAAGAAGATTCTCTCACTTCTCTTTGCCTTTCCTCTTACCATCTCGGGTTCTACCATTTTTCTTGCCTTCTCCGCTGGGTAGAATTGGTGTTGGCAATTAGATATTCACCAAGGCATCTACTACCGCTGTTGTGATAGGGAGGTCCTTCACGTTTTGCCTGAAAGCTCCATTTATGCCCAACTTTGCAAGCCACTAATGAAATTAAACAACTTGTCTTTCTCTGACATGTTCTACACGTCCAATATCACTGATGTGAACTTCCTCACATAATCTCTCACCGAGCCGTCTTGCTTCAACCCCTTCAAAGCTTTCATCTCAATCCATGAAATGTTGTTGGGTAGGAACTGATCCGTTAGCTCCTTCATCTTCTCCCAAGTGTTGAGGGGAGGTCTACCTGCACTGATGTCGTTGGAGATTCTCATTCTCCACTATAGCTTCGCATCATCCACTAGGTACATTGCTGTATTGACACCTTCGCCGAGTCTCCCACCATTGCTGCTACAAAGTACTACTCCATGTCTCACAGAAAATTTTCAAGCTCCTTGGCACTTCGTTTTTTATTGAAAACTTGTGGCTCTCGCACCTTGACTATAGTGCTTTCCACTTGAACACTGATCTCATGCTTTGTCATTGCACGCTTGAGCACTAATAGATCATAACTCATCTCCTCATGAGCCTTCATCTATTCTTCGAGCACTTATAGTTGCTTGAAGTTGTAGCGCCCCCTCACCGTAGGGTACACATCGGAAACCCGAAGGTCGCTCCGATACGTATCCCACGATAAAGGTGCACCACCAGAATATTTCCACTAAGAATCCACATGGCATCGCAATAATTTAAAACCATAACACAATATCAGAAATCAGTAACTTTTTAAAATCATAATATCAATCTGATACAGTCATCCAATAACAGAATAGACAAGTCTATCAGTCCCCTACACAAAACCAAAAAGGAAACTGATACAAGCATCTATCCTAAGTCATCCT
>JANZLF010000221.1:28675477-28690397 GCA_026546835.1 Erythroxylum foetidum
TTTCTTGCTTTTCAACTTCCATTTCAATCAACTAGTTCATTTTGACTTTCATAACTCGTACAACTCTACTCAAATTTTAAAGTCATCAAAACCAATCACTTTATTTTTCATGAATCTCCTTTTAGTACAATTACATCTATAACACAATACCTATACAAACACATTCATTTAATTCTATTTAATATTTCTAATTTCTGTCGAAAGTTCGGGGTCCAACAAGTTTAAGTTCATTTGTGAACACATATTATTCGCAATCCTCCATGTCCAGTACAGTAACATCTAGTAGATGGTCGACAATTAATGAAGTTAATGAGTTTCGAAGCACAGTGCAAACATTAATACTTGGTTACAATAGTCAATAGAATACATAGCTTTGCTCCATAATGAGATGGATGAGTTGAAGGGGAGGGATAACACCTCATCGCAGCAATCAGAGCAACTGTAGTCACCAAATCAATAATGTACTTGTAGTCATTTCATTTAAATTACAAATACTTGTTATGTACAATTTAATGTTTTTATTATCAATTAAGATAATTTTAACTTTATATCATCAATTAACTTTTTGTTTAAAAAAATTAAAATGTTATACACAGATAATTCATAACTTTTGAAATTATGCATTGATCATAAGATTATAAAACAAAATTTAATGTCAAAATTTTTAAAGAATTTTTTAAAAAATACTTATTGACAAAAAAACACAAATACGTCAGTAAAATCCATTATATTTACCTACGGAACACAACAAATTGTTAGCAATATTGACAGCTTATCACCAACTTTACCGACAGGATTTGTCATAGAAAAATCGTCAATATACTCAACGACGGGACAATCATAACCGTCAATAATTTTGTAATAAATTTACCGATGGAATAACCAATACCTTCTGTAAATATGCCGATAGAAAAATCTTGATTGTTAAAAATTTACCAACGGTCTACTGAATAAACAATCATTGGTATATTCACTGATGGTTACATAAAAATTTGTCAGTAAATTTATCAACGAAGATTTTGTTATTCGTCGAAAATTATTACCTACGACGATTTTGACAACGCATTTGTCCATCAGTAAATTCCGTCGCCAATATTTATTCTTGACGGAATCTGAAAGTTTTCTATTGGTAATATTTGTCGCTAAACGACATTTTTCTTGTAGTGATACTTGGCATAATTTTTATACGAAATAAACTATTTAATGTAGATTTTTTTAATCTTCAACACAAAGGACATGAACCTATCTACTTCGACAGTTTATTTTGTAGTAAATGCAAAGTTCATCTCTAAATTAAAAAAAAATACTTTGGTAGCTTTCCATTAGATTTTTCTATATATTTTCACAACTAGGTAGAATGTTAACTCATTTCCTTTTATGTTCTTTTTTGTCATTCGTATTTCACACAGACCTCCTCCTGAGACCCCAAAAAATATTAATTCATAATATACTTTTCTAATATAGGACAATTCACTTGCAAATTTTTAACATTAATTTAGCATCAACCTTTCTTATCAATTACAAACCTATATATATTTACTTAATGCAAAGCACACCGACTAGATACTTATTTAAAATAGAGAAATCCAACATCATATAAAGTTTTTTTCCTCGTAGTATCGAAATTGATTAGCTCCAGTTTACCCCTTATTGGATGTGGTCCTACTGAAACTTGGTAGGAAAAGAGTCTAGAGAAAGAAAACTCTTAGGGACCTGGTAATAAATGGTTCGAAATATCCTTTTAATTCTCATACATATTCGTAGAGCGTGCTCATTTTCGGATGCTCTTAAAAAAATATAACTACTTGAATCCAAAAGCTTACACGGTGACTGGTCCTCTTCAATGACAATGAGCACCTGTTGTCGTGCCCAGTACAAGTTACGTTAGACTGTTTGGATCATAACCAGTTACACGACGATAATATTTACTAATAAAATCGTGACCTGCAATAAGATCTCTTCAATTATTAGGAAGATGTGATGTACTGAATCTTATATTAATGGTGCCCTCGTGATTTTATTTGATTAGAATTATGAAGAGTAGATTACGTCCCCTGATCACGACACAAACCTAGATATGCTTGGGAAGGAATAAATATAAACTGAAAAGGTTTATTTACAGGATAATGATCCAAAGCTGGTGAAGTTAGATGCTTAATAATTAATCAGTTCATGCCACCATCTCAAGTGAGGAACTGACAAAAAGTTCTAACCATAAAAGATTAATTTACACTCAAGATTTCATATAAGAAAGCTAGCAGTCACATACATCAACTGGGCATTGTGCATTATGGACAACATTACATCATTAAAGTTTGTAGTAGTGGTTGGTAGTGGTGGTGGTGGTGGTGGGTCATAGAGAGGTCCCTTTTCTTTTTTGGACCACTCGTTGATCCTCTAACTATGAGGAGGAAACAATTGATTTTGTTTAAAGCCTATTTTGTAGCGAAGATAGTCCTGAAATTAAGCCAAAACTTGATGCGGTTAAATAATATAGTAATTGATGCGGTTAAATAATCAATTGTCAATTATTTATATATTAATTGACAATTGATATAATTTTCTGATGAAAAAAATGTGAGTACTTATAGTATTAATCCATTACTATAACAAGTTCTTGCTCTTTAACCTAGCTAGAAATCGCAACTTAAAAATTAAGACGACTTAAATGATCCACATTCACATAGTTTTCATCCTTGTTCTTTCTTCTGTTTGGAGAATAATACTTAATTATTTTGTATGTTCTTAATTTGTTGGTGTGGTATATGTCAAAATAATTTTTCTATGGATGTGGGAAATCCTGATTCAATGCATCTTTTAGGTTAGGTATCTAGAGCTTTGGAATCGATAATATGAGTTTGACGACCGAGCTTTATAAGAACCATCAACAAATTGTTATTAAGTAATATTTTCAAATCACCAGGTGAAAGGGATGATGGATCTCTCTTCAAGCTAGGATTAATCTATTTTCAAGGGATTGGAAAAGTAGCCCTACACTTAAGGGAAAGGGTTCTGCGAGATTCGGGGCTCCCACATCAAAGAAAATATTAAACAAAGAAAGTGGCAAATTGGCAATCATTCAAGAATGCTAATAGACAATGAAACCATTCATACAAGCTTTGGTCATGTTTTATCTTACAATTAGGAAATAAGCAGGAAGTAATGACCAGACGAGCAATTCCACATTCTTTTATAATTTAATCTTCAAGATATTTACTATTTCTTTTGTCCTTAGGAATAGTCAAATATGGAGTTGGCTAGCTAGCACACTCTGAATGGAGGGGAAATGTCAATTGTTAATTACTAATTAATAAGATGTCCAGATACATTTCGAACTTTTAGGTCCCTAATCTATGACTTTTATATCTACTGATTCACATATCTTGGACTTAGTGCAGTCTAATCGTGGCATGCAGTTAAACTTGACATCTACCTGCAATAGCACAATTGGATTACAGTATTCAAATCACTGATATGCCTCACAAATCACGTCCAAGAACCTATTAATAGGAAGTTAATTCAACAACAATAAGAAACAAGAAACGATCTTAGAATAAATATTGTTGATAGGACGTTTGAGTCTTCTGGTTAATTTACAGTGCTTTTTTCTTTCCTATCACATGCCCTCTTTCACCTCTATGTTGCCATTTTAGAAGTTAGGCGAATTCCATCAAAACACTCTCATCTCTTAATTTAAAGTTTCGAGTTCGAATCCTGAGAATGGAAAAATATATTTAGTCAGTGTTTTATTTTTTACGAGCTGACCCGGTGTAAGCGGAGATTAGTCTGAGAATGGATAACTTAAAAACGTCTTCTAAATCCTCCTAAAATACCTCACGAGCTTATCAAAAAAAAAATCAAAGCACGTCATACCTATTACCGGATGAGGTCTCACACACACACACACACGTTAAAAGGACCATATTATCCACTAATTGAGACTTTACGACTTCTATCGATGTGTGATTATTACGGGATCAATTTTACCATTGCATAATGATTTGTATGTCCATAACTTGAAATTAAAGTTTTTTAAAAAGGTCTGATTTCCTCCTAGATAATTATGCCCTCACGACGTTTTTATATAGGTGAACTCTTTCTATGCTTAGAGATTCCAACTCCTTGGTAGACAAAGAATGATAGTCAACAAACAGAGACATTAATAATTGAGGGTTAATTAAGAGTTATAATTAGATGGATAATACTAAAACTCTTTTCCACTTTTTTCTTGAACACGTAAGTTATTATAAACAAAAATGAAAGAACTTGTTTAAAAGCAACTAATTAACAAAGAAGGCAGCAAGAGATGGAATGCATGTGCAGATTCTTGAAGTAAGAGAAACTTGAGAAGTTGTGATGCGTCGTACATGCATGAGTGCGAAGGCTAGCTTCAATAGAATTGCAGAGTTCTGATTTGAACTGGTCTATAACATACTATGCACAGGCTTGGAGGGGGAAAAAATGTGGACTTTGCATGTTAGCCCCAGACACCATAATAAATAAAGAATGAAAGGGTGCATTACATAGGAGCGTCAGCACTTTTTGCTCCATAGATCAGTTTAGCTGGAAAACCATATGAGGAAGGCTTCCACACCATAAATTTGCCAATGAGTTCCAAGTTCCAACTCCTTTGACTCTTCTTGAGTACCATAATAGATCATATTTAATCTATCTCTATTATTGAATTTGATTACATGATTTGAATTTTATAAAATAAAATGTTACGAGAACAAAACCTTCTTAAAATTAAAGTGTACACGATTCATATTTTTATCAAATTAGAAACGGCTTCGAATTATAACAAGCCTCGACACATAACTTTTGAATAGATGTCATGCACTGGAATCAATAATACGTTCTCACAGGGCCCCCTGACTTTTTCTGGAGAAGTGTCCCAGACGGGAAAAAGCTGAAATTTATTGACATGCTTTTATGCATATGAATAGAGCTTTTGCCCAAGCTGCCCTACCACAATTATCATCAAGGAAAACTTAATTAATCTGAAAAGGCATTATAAATGTGTGGGAGCAATTCCTATCAATGTGTGGGAGCATAAGGAGCTCACGAAAATCTTGAGGTTATTTGACTTCTACAAAACCGTATAAAACAAGAAATTCTTATTCACCAATTGTCATATGAAAAAACTATCTGAATTGATTGGGCTAATAAATAAATAGCATAATAAGATTAAGGATTGAAATGTCTAAAGATGAAAAGAATATTAAATGATTGTACTCATTTTACAAACTGTTTAATTTTGTTATAATAGTATATAAAAAGAGTATTAAATGATTATAGTTATTTTTAAAAGTACTTAACTTTTATGTGCAACTTTGAAAAATATAACAAAGCTATTAGTTTAGTAATAAATTTTTAGCTCTTGTCTACTTAAAATTTTTCTATCATTTTTCCTATATATCATCTGCATCATCTATTTACGTATTTTTTATATTCAAAGGGCAAAATTTTGGTAATGACAAAAGAAAAGAATTTGAAAATATCAACAAAAATTTAACAATCAAAATATATAAAAAGATTATCAAATAGAATAGAAAATAGTAGTTTTGAAGGGCAGGATAATGTTGTAACATTTCTACTTGTTCTTCGTTCTCCTTTCCTTTGGGTGCTATCAAGAGATTGGGATAGTTGCTTCTAGGTGAGGATTTTTGTTTCCTTTCATCATACTGAGTAGATGGGTTTGTTTGCAGGGTAAATTTATTTCAATTTCATTGATGGGTTTGTTTGTAGGGTAAATTTATTTCAATTTCATCCCATCATACTAGGTTGATGGATTTGTTGGCTAGGTAAATAATGGTTTTCTATGGTTTGGATCAAGTGATTCGCTTCTCCCTAGTCTTATAGATGATGTTATGTTGAATTGTCTTGTTTCACTATGCTTCATTAGTATGCATCAACAAAATGTTTCATAGCTTAATCAAAAGGGGGTGTTTGTACAAGTTAAGAAAGCAATGGGGATAGTGAAGCATTGGGTGTAATTGGTTTGTGATCAAAAGGAATGGGAGACATTTGATATATGTGGATGTGATTGCCAAACATACCTTGTGATGAGTGTTTTAATCATACTGATAAGAAGTCATTGATAGACGAAAGTTAATTATTTATTTTTGGACATGAGTTACTAAGATTTTCTACTTGGAAGTATAGTTTGAAGCATCACACATGGTTCAAGTAATCATCTTCATAACTTTAGCTTTGTGAGAAAATGCAATTGCAAAGTTAGGAGGAATATTATCTCTTATTACTGATATGCGAGCTATTAAATCATTGGTTTTGGGCATAATAGAGAACTTGATAGGCTAAAATTTTCTTTTACTTTTTACTAATATATCACAACATAGATATTGTCCTTTACCACCAATGCAAACTAGTTTAAGCGGATGCTGCAACTAATCATACAAAAATTTCTGATCAGTTATGCAACCAAAATGTGTATTTTATTGACAAAAGTCAAGAACATTAGTTATAAGAATTCTTTATAGTATATGAAATGTTAATAACACTAATAAGATATACTTCTTTTTATATATCCACTCCCATTCAAAATTCACCACATATGTTCCTTTTTCATCGCGAAAACTAATAACAAATATCTTCATAATTATGCACTAGCTTAACCAACATTTGTCATATATTAAGTAGAAGATGATTAATCCTATAACCTCTTTAAGTACCTATTATAACATAGCATTCTCTCCTCAAAATCATTCTTGTAGTTTCTGTGACTCTTTGGAGCATAATCTTTGATAGAATGTAACGGTATATTCTTTTTTATTTAATTCTGCTTGAATATATATGATATAAATTCATAAGGAAATTAAATTGAAGTTTTTAATATAAACAGGATATGAAGCAATTAGAAGGTATTGACAAATTGATTTGTTATTGGATAGACAAAACACCTTCAACAAGTGGTGGAAGTACACTCATAGTTTTGAACCCAAACGTGATATGTTATTGAACAACTATTGTGAAAGTTTCAATGCTTACATCATGAGGCTAGGAAGAGGCCAATTATCATAATGCTTAAAATGATTAAAAGAGAAACAATGAAGAGCTTTAACATGGAAAACGAGGAGATGGATGTTCATAATGGATCCATTTGTCTTAAGATTTAAAAACTATACTCAATAATAGTTATAAAGTAAATGTTAATTATATTCATTCATTTTGTTAATGCTCTTTTATTTTCTTAATGAGAGTATTTATCATGTCACTTCCTTGGAACTATCTGTGTTTAATTAATGTACTTCAAAACTTTAAGAAGTAACAAAAGAGATAGTATTTTATCTAGTTAATATCAAATTAATAATTTTATATAATACCTTTTGTTCCATTTAAGTAATAAATGGAAATAATGAACTACCAATTAATACTATTGACATATATAACTTAAACGTTTCCATTACTCAATGATTCAAATGATTTCAACTTTCAAAACTATTGTTAAGGATTCTGACCTTGCAATTTACGAGAAATAAACTAAGAATGCCTTGTTGAAATATTTTTTTATGTTTTATTATTCTTTGATAAAGAAAATCTTCCAATGAACATATAAAATATTGCAAAGACATGATTGGCTAAATTGTAATGCGTTTGCAACATTTCACAAAATGTTAATTAAATGCCTATCTTTATTAGACTTCAGCTTTAATTTCTAAATTTGCTAAGATATTATAAATTTCACTAATGGAGACATCATGTTAACATATGTAATATAACAATTAGGACATATTAGATACATCATGAAATTGAGTAAGCATTTTCAATTACTTCAATATTTAAAAGTAAACTCCATAAATTTATTATTATTATTATTATTATTATTATATACATATATATATATATATATATATATATATATATATATATATTGATGAAACCACTATTGAATCATCAATAACCACATATACTAAAGATAAAGTTGTTCATTTTCCTATTGAATATTGCTTGTACTTGAAGACAACAAGGAATCTTAATTTTAAGGAAAAATTTAGTTTGGTTCAAATTTTTTACTTTAAGTGCACTTAAATTATTAAACTAAAATATTTGTCAAATGAATCTCTAACTTACCTAATAGTGTCATCTAAACTCATATTTAATTGGATATGCATATACACTCTCTTAAAAATGTTATTACTTGAAAATAAAAAAGTAGTGAGGATATCCTCGTAATAAAAAGGATTTTGAAAGAAAATTATTATAAATTATGAATAAGTTTCCTAACACACATCGGAGACCACGAGGGATTGTGTTGTCAATATTGCAATCATGGATTTCTTTAAAAGGGGGATTTTGAAGGAGTGGAACAAGACATATGTTAGTTTGATTCCTAAGATTGGTAATGCATGTAAATTGAAGGAATTCAGAACAATCTCATGTTGCAATGTGGTGTACAACTAAAATCCTTTCAAGAAGGATGAGAAACAGTCTTTGATAAAATAATAAACATTGTTCATAACACATTTATAAGATAAAGGTCTATAAGAGGTAACATATTGTTGTGTCTGGAATTGTTTAAAGCTTACAATTCAAAACTATCAATAAAAAAGTGCTTACTAAAGATAGATCTTACTAAATCATATGAATCCAAAAGCTGGATGTTCTTAAACAAAATCCTAAAAGCAGTTGGATTCCCAAGTAGGTTTAGAGGTTAGATCATGGAATGTATCTTAACCCCTTCCTATACCATTTTAGTCAATCAGCGCCTAAAATGCACTTCAATACAGGCAAAGGACTAACCTTTTGTACTTGGAATGGAGGTTCTACATATCATAATTTCAATAGATATCTCAATAAATCCAAATTTCAAGTACTATCACAAATGCAAAGTACAAAGCTTATCACCTTGTTTATGTTAATGATATATTATTGTTTTATAGAGTTAAAAAAAGCTTCAATTAATATAATGTTAGGCTCTTTAGGGAAGTTACAAGATGTCATTAAGCTAAGAATAGACAAAGAAAAGTCCTTTTGTCTCTCCACAAATGTCAAAACTGATGTAGCAATCAAGGCAACAGAGTTGGGCTTCAAACATAGAACACTTTCTGTAAAATATTAGTTGTTCATATATTCTTAAAATAAAATCAACATGATGGATTGTATACCACTTATGGATGCATTCAATAAAAGATTCAATCATTTGTGTGATAAGTTCCTAACTTATGGAGGAAGGTTTTAACTAGTGATCTCCATATAAGCAATCTAGTAACCCATTGGCCCAGTCACCTTGCACTTCCTTAGGGTATGTTAAAAGAAATAGATAGGAAGCTAAAGGAATTCTTATAGAGGGGAAATAGAAACCAATATGAAATTCCTAAGGTTAAATGTTCCAAGATTTGCACACCTAAGGAAACAGGAGGAGTATAGACCACCTCAACTAAAATAATAAACGATGTCTTATTGTCCAAGAGAATATAGTACATCTGCAAAATGAAAGAGGATTTACAGGTTGAATGGATTCATATAATTGACTTAAGTGGAAGCAACATATGGATCAATAAGCCAAACTAGAACATGTATAGGACATTGAAGCAAATCTTTGCTACTAGACAATGGATGGAAAGATTAATAATCCATAAAATAGGGGATGGAAATAATACATTATTTTGGTATGACAATTGTCTTAAAATATGGCCTATTACATAGGTTATAGGAGTTTCTACACCTAAGGATATAATTCCAACAAACAAAAAGATGAAAGAGCTCATAAAGGCAAATCAATAAAGATGGCCTTTTTATAAAAAAGAGGAGCAGAGTTGATTATGAATAACTTACCTCCATATTAGCCTAATAAAGACAATGAAGATGCAATCCAATGGAAAGTTGACAACGCTATGGAATTCTCTACAAAGGAAGATATAAAAGTGTATATCTTCCTTATATAGGCGTGGTATTAGAAAATATAGTACTCTTATAATTTTATTGATATATGGTATTGTTTGTACTTAAAGATGGTATTCTTATTTTTCACTGAAGCTGTTACTTATTTTAAACACATCATGCTAGGTTTTCTTTATATTTATGGTATTAAATGTACTGAGTTTTGGTATAATTTCTATTATAACATGGTATTCTTTACACTGAGTCATTTTATTACCATTATAAAGTGTAGGTGTTACTTATCTGTAACAAATGATGGTACTTTTTGCATTGAGACAGATAATGATTTTTACTTAAGAATGGTATTCACATTTTAATATGTAGATGATACTTATTTTTTACAATTGATAGTATTTTTATTTTTACATTAGGTTGGTTTTACATGTATTAAGTCATGGTAAAATTTTTGTTCAGACATACAATTGTTTTTACTTAGTGATGGTATTCTAACATCTAAGTGAAACTATTACTAATTTTAAATTATTGATAGTATGTTCTATGTACAGATAATTTGGAATACAATGAGGCATATTGTTGTTTAGCTAATTCCTAGTAAAATGCTCACGTACTAATATATATTACACTCTAAATAAATATACTACCAAAATGATTCAATACTCTGAGAGGGGTGATCTTCTTTCTTAATCTTATTTTGAAACTCTTCTTTGGCCTCTCTTACTTAGGAAAACAATAAATAGATGGTTTGAAAATAATTTCAAGATAAATTATTAAAGCCTTTAATTTTTTTTGAACAAAAAATTTGATTAAATGAAATAGGATAAGTTACAAATACAAGAGAGTTCCAGGTATAGACCGAAACTACAAAAACAAGAAAACCTATCCAATCATATTAGTAGAAACAACATAAGGAAACAAAAACGTGATAGCGTTGGAACTTCGATAATAATTGGAAATATATGTTGCAATTTGATCAGTTCATTGGTGTCTTGGCAACCCCACTTGAAGATGTGCTAAGATGAGTTGTTTTCCAAGTAGATTCTTAAATATGTAAAGAGGAGCATACAATTGGTCTGCATCTTTGTTGTAGCTTCTTAGTCATAATGATCTCCCAAATCTCTGCTAAAATGAAGGATATCAGGCACTCTTTAGTGGATGATTGATGTTTGAACCGTCGGAGATTCCACTCCCTCCATAACTTGTAATTCCAAACGCTCAAGACAATGATGTGGATTGGTGATTGCATAAAGAGTCCATTTGTAATCTCCAAGATGGTTGTTACTAGATTTATCCAATAACAAGAAGCAGTGACATAATCCCATATTGCCTTGTTAAAAGGACATGTCAAAAAGAGATAGTCGCAAGATTCACTCTGCATGGAGCACATTGGATAGTTGTTATCTATTTAGATATATGGAATTCGGTCCGCTATAAAAAGCTTGTTCTGAATAGCTAACCAATAGATGAAAGATATTCTTAGTGTTAAGAGCTTATTTCATACCTTAGTGGCCCAAGAAACTGCAGGTCGATGTCTGCGTAAGTGATCACAAATAACTCTGTTAGTGAGTTTCTTAATTGGAATACCTTTCCAAAAAAAAAGATGTCAGGTTCTTTTGGAGTGGGAGGATAGTTAGGCTGAAATTGTATTAGACTTCTAGGAAAATTTGAGCCACTTCCTTCTATGAATGAATTCATCCGAGTTCTTAAAGAAAAAGAAGAAGAATCTCTAGGAAAATGCATCAGTCGTATTAGAGGTCCCCTGTTTGACCAATTGTCGAACCATAAGGAGACTAGAAGACCATCCTTAGTCTCACTTGAGCTCTCATGATAAACAACATCTCTCAATTTCAACAATTGAATGAGAAGAAAAGAGTGGTACTTTTTGGTTTGATAGATATTAGATAAACAATAATATATAAATATCAAAATATACAAACAAATTGTTCTAAACTTTGTAGACACCTTCAAATTTGAACGAGTGATCTCCTATCAAAATGGAAGGAAGAAAAACAATTACCAAAATCCAAGGAATAGTTTTGATAAATTATCTCTACTTTATTTTCTCTGCAACAAATGTTTCTTAATTTTTAATCCTAGGTACTACAAAGCATTTTCCTTAAAATATTCATCGCTAAAAGCTTAGTGAAAGTGCTTATGTTCTAGATCTCAAACAACTTTTTAACTGCTGCCGAACTTCATCACCATCTAAAAACGTGGAGAGCTGGCGGGAGGAGAGGTATGATAAGTTAAGACATATCTAAAGTATATGACCTCATTGAATGACTGTTTCTCCGTCAGGTGATAACGGAAGCTTTGGTTCCATCATAGATTAATATAACTAGTGTTAAAATGTGCCGCTTTGGTAAAATCCTTCATTGTCTTTGATAATCGGAAGGTGGGTTCTATTTAACTTTCAAGACGTTTAAAGCAAGGGTATCCTCAGTACCGTTACTTCTTTATTATTTATATGGAAGCTCTTTCTTGTCGTATTGCTTCAGCCCATCTATTAATCATTTGCTCTTGGCCAGACGATTGCTTAATCTTTTTCAGAAGCTTCCGGACGGAGTTGCATTGCTATTACCAAACAATCTGGCTGATTTTGAGCTGGCCTTGGCGCTAAAGGAAAGGGATCTTGGCTGGTGGAAGACTATTTTTTGAGCATGTTAGGTTTCCAGTTATACCAAACCTATTTTCTGTTCTGCAAAATTGGGAGCTATTATTATTCTTGTTGAGCATTCTTTTGTTTGCAGACTGCAGTAGTTGTTAATTACTTATTCAATAGGTTTGAGTTTGACCAAAGAGAATAAGAGACAGGGGAGGTTAACATCCCGAGGAAATTAAGGAAACGAGGCCGTAGGATTGAATGATATAGAGCCCTCACGTGCAATCCTCTTTGACTATTCAGTCTTTGCCTGGATTCCCGTGCCAACCATGTCTCCTCGTTTTTATTAATCGCCGACTCGTCTCCAATCAACCAGCATCGAACACCAACCCAATCTCATCTTTCCGATTCCTTTTTCTTTTTCACTACTTCTTTTCTCCCTTTCTAATTCTATTTTAAAACCAATGAAAACATAGTATGTACTGTTTATTTATTCACATACAGTATGATATGATACGAATCTGTCTAAAAGCAGCGGTTTTATGTGGCTGCTTTTTCCATATGGCGCCATCTTATCTGATTCAATTCCAAAATGTGCACTCCAACGAACGATTTTTCGGTGATAATATTTTCACCGCACAACTCCTACTATTCTCAGCAACATGTTCTTTTACTTAATACTTATGATTTATGCTCTATCTTATAACATATGATTAATTTTAGAATATACTTAATTCAATGACTATTATAACTAGAACATTTAACACTAGCGTAAGTATGCTTATCATCCTCATAACTCCATAAAAGTTTCACTGACCATGGAACAGTAATCATATACACCTTTTTCGCTAGGCCAACGATCATAAAATTTGGTAATGATGCAAATACGGGATCAACTTCTTAATTTCAGTTTTCCTCGTTTCTATAAAAACATACACAAAGTCTTAATTTCTTCCACCTTTTATTTGGACTTTTCAGCAGTTACCTTTTGTTTATTAGTGTAAGCACATATTTGGTTGAGCTTTTAGAAGTAAAAAAAACACTTTTTTTATTGTAAAAATTGTTTTTAAGAAAATGAGTATTTGACTGTAAAATTCAAAATCTCTTTTAGAATAGAAATAATTTTTTAGAAATTAAAATGTCGCTTTTTAAGAAGCTCAAATTTTGAGTTTTTTAAAAAGCTCCTCATTTTCGCTTTTTCGAGTAGACTTTATTTATAATTGTCGTCGCTTATGTTTATAACAGTTGCAGTAAAAAAAAATCACAGAAAACAAAAACAATTTCGACATTTAAAAATCTCTCGACCTTTGCTCTGCGATTTGGTCCAAGAGGACCTTATCTGATGCGATTTTGAGCTTCAAGATCAGTTTTTTAAGGAATCGCTCACATGCCCTAACAAACAGGTTCCACTTCATTCACGTTTGTACTTTATTTTATATTTTTTAAAATTTATTCTTTTATGTTATTACTAGTTCTTGCTTTTGGGTGTTTATAATTTACAAATTCTTTAATTGTACTTCGATTTTGTGTTGATAGTTTGTCTTAGTAGACCGCATGATTGGGCATGCATGTTTTTCATGGATAGTTATTGAATTCAGGTTTTCGATGTTAAACACGATACACGAAACAATGCAATAACTTGCGTACTGATAATATTAAACTACACTTGACAAGTACATTGTAAAACAAACAGAACTACCTGTTGGGAAAGGAGGTGTCGGTCACGCAGCAGCAACAAACCAGAATCAATAAACTTTTCCCTGTGTGAACAATCACAGCCAATCCAAAAGAAAAACAGCAGCCAACAAACTTATCAATACACTAAATTAAGCAGCAAGAAATAAATAACACAAGCAACTTTTTACGTGGAAAACATCTCTCAATGTGAGAAAGGAAAAACTATGGGACCTAGTCCAGTAAAGAAAAACTCCACTATAATCAATCAAGTTACATATTTTTCACCTCTAGATACAACTAGAATCACCACTCAACTCAAAGAACAACAATAATCATCAACAAGATGAAAAATCAAAGAGTTGAGAACAATTTCACCCTTAAAATTTCAGCAACTTCGGCTGAAGATCAGGGAACCTTGGAGACCTCCAAATCCAATCTCCACCGTTAGGAATGAAGAACAACGAGAGAGAAACCTCTGGTTAAAATTTCAGGTCGATCTGACAAGAAATCACCATCCGATCGAAGGTTAGAAGATTACTGCGCAAAGCTTGAAAAAAACGAAAATTCTTTTTTTTTCTTCTCTCTCTATCTTCTCTCTCTCTCCCTCTCTCTCTTCTCTTCCGGCTGCTCTCTTCTACTCTACTCTTTAGGGTTTTAAAAAACCCTTTTATATGTAGGCTTTGGGCTCCACTTAGGAGTGGACCCAAAACCCAACAAATCTCCCCCTCACGACTAAGTGGAGGATCTAGCCATACCGGCTATCAAGCAACAAATCTCAAGCTT